>JAGFNQ010002213.1:410440-786232 GCA_024364735.1 Boesenbergia rotunda
TGATAACCCTAGATTTGGGTGAGACAGACTAGGCTGTGAAAAATCAATTTAGGCTATTCCTGATTCTAATTGGATCCAAATCAACAAAACTCTTTATGTGTAGGAACATAAAGATTTGGACCAATGGATGTTGGATAGCGGGTGCTCCAGACACATGACTGGAGATAAATTGAAATTCACCAAACTCAAGTTCAAGAACCTAGGCTCAGTAGCATTTGGCAACAATGCTACACTCGAGGTGATTGGGTCAGGTAACATTAAACTTAAATCTGACTTTGTTATTAAAAAGGTTCTTTTGGTTGAAGACTTTAAATTTGACCTGCTTAGCATAAGTCAATTATGTGATACTGGTTATGTAGTTACCTTTACCAACTCTAACTGCCTGATTAGAAACTTGCAAGACTTAGAAATCATGCTTAAGGGCACTAGGAAAAATAATGTTTACACTATAAACCTACCCCTAGTACCTAAATGCATATTAACTCAGCTAGAACAATCAAACCTCTGGCATAGGAGATTAGGTCACACTAATTTGAGAATAATTTCGAAAATCACCCAACTTGTCCTAATTAAAGGTATTCCTAAAATTAAAAATCATAAAAACTTAATATGTGAATCATGTAATCAAGGTAAACAAACCAGGTCTAATCACAAACTAATTCAATCTGATCTAACTCAAACCACACTTGAGCTCCTGCACCTTGACCTATTTGATTCACATGGAGCCAAGTCACTAAGCGAAAACTGGTACTGCTTAGTAATAGTTGATGATTACTCTAGGTTTACTTGGGTTAGGTTTCTAAAAACCAAAGATGAAACCCTAAACCTAATCAATGATTTTTGTAAGTTAGTTGAAAATCAAAACGATACCAAAATCAAAAGACTTAGGAGTGATCACGGGGGAGAGTTTGAAAATCAACGATTCGAGGAATTTTGTAAGGTAAACGAGTACATACACGAATTTTCGTGTCCTAGAACCCCCCAGCAAAATGGGATAGTTGAAAGAAAAAATAGAACCCTACAGGAAGCCGCTAGGGCTATGCTCAATGAATTCAATCTAGCTAACCAATATTGGGCAGAAGCAATTAGTATGGTGTGCTACATTCAAAATAGGGTCCTAATTAACAAACGACACAATAAAATACCCTATGAATTATACTACCATAGACTTCCAAACCTACACTACCTAAGGGTCTTTGGGTGCAAAGTCCACATCCTAAACACCAAGGACTATCTAGGTAAATTTCAATCTAAGTCAACCCCAGGCATCTTCCTAGGATATTTAACCACAAGTAGAGCCTATAGGGTTTACAACAAACAAACTAAGAAAATTGAAGAAACAACAAATCTAATATTTGATGAAGAAATTAACTTAAAATCTGATAATCCAGATCTAAATTCATCAAATACTGATCAAGAAGATAATGAACAAGCTATTGAACCTTTAATTGAACCCATAAATGAACTAACTATTGAACTAACTAGTGAGTCAATTGAACCAACTATTGAACCAAATATTGAAACAAATATTGAACCAAACCGACCAGCCGGACCTGAGGCTGAACCAAGTTCTAGAAAAACCAAGAAATCAAGACTCAGTCACCCAACTGATCAAATTGTGGGTGATCCAACTTTAGGAGTTAGAACTAGGTCTTCCTATAGAAACCTGAGTCAAATAGCAATGAATTCAAAAATTGAACTTAAGACTATAGAGGAAGCCTTACCTGATCCTAATTCGATCATAACTATGCAAGAAGAGTTAGCCCAATTTGAGAGGAACCAAGTCTGGGAACTAGTACCTAAACCTGAGGGCAAATCCATCATTGACACTAAGTGGGTTTTTAGGAATAAACTAAATGATCAAGGAGAAATAGTTAGAAATAAAGCCCACTTAGTAGCGAAAGGGTTCAGTCAAGTAGAAGGGTTAGATTATGACGAAACCTATGCCCCGGTAGCTAGACTTGAGTCTATTAGGATGTTATTAGCCTTTGCATCCCATAAAGGATTTAAATTATACCAAATGGATGTAAAGTCAGCTTTTCTAAATGGATTCATTAAGGAAGAAGTCTATGTAGGACAACCTCCTGGTTTCGAGGACTTAGAAAGACCTAACCACGTTTACAAACTCACTAAAGCACTTTATGGACTAAAACAAGCACCTAGGGCCTGGTATGAACGCTTATCAACCTACCTAATTTCTAAAGAATTTAAACAAGGACAAATTGACTCAACCCTATTTATTAAGACCTTAGGAAAAGAAATCTTTATTGCCCAAATTTACGTCGATGACATAATCTTTGGGTCTACTAACTCCAATTTCTTAAAAGAATTCGTTAGAATAATGGAAAATGAATTTGAAATGAGCTTAGTTGGTGAGCTCAACTTCTTTCTAGGGTTACAAATTAAACAAACTAGGGATGGAAACTATGTCCATCAATCCAAATATGCTAAGGAATTAATAAAGAAATTTAAAATGGATAACTCTAAAAGCATAAGTACCCCCATGGCCACAAATGTAAAAATAGATAGTGACCCTGATGGTAAACCAGTAGACCTTAAACTCTATAGAAGTATGATTGGAAGTCTACTGTACCTTACAGCCAGCAGACCTAATATCCTTTTTGCTGTAGGAATGTGTGCTAGATACTAAACCTGTGCTAAGGAAACGCACTTAGCAGCCCTAAAAAGAATACTAAGATATGTTAAGGGCACCCTAAATGCAGGGATTTGGTATCCTATGACCTCAACCTTTGACTTGTCAGGATACTCGAATTCTGACTACGCTGGTTGTAAATTAGATAGAAAGAGCATAAGTGAAAGCTGTCAACTATTAGGAAATAGTCTAGTAAGTTGGTGCAGCAGAAAACAACACTGTGTAGCTCTATCCACAACTGAAGCTGAGTATGTAGCTTTAGGAGAGTGTGTAGCACAGCTCTTATGGATGATACACACTCTCAAAGTCTTCTAACTTAACTACACTCAAACTCAGGTCTACATTGATAATATAAGCTTAATTAACCTAACTAAGAATCCAATCCAACACTCCAGAACTAAACACATAGAAGTCAAACACCACTTTGTAAGAGATCACGTAGCCAGGGGTGAGATAATCCTTAAGCATGTAGATTCTAAATCTAACTTAGCTGACATATTCACCAAACATCTATCTGAGTCTGAGTTCAGCTCACTAAGAAGGCAGTTAGGGTTATGCTGGGTAGAATAGGTTTACACTACTTTTTAGTTTTTTTTAACTGCTTTACTTTAAAATCAATTTCTAAATTAATTTTAAAACTACTTTACTTGATTTTAAAACCAGTTTCTACGAGTTTGAAAAATCTTTTTGCAATTTTAAAATAAGTTTTTCGACTTAGTTTTTTTTTGAAAAACTATCCCCTTCAAAACTAGGGCTTTTTCGCAAATGGACTTAGCCTAGGCCCTAACCCTAGAACTGCATGCACCTATAGATCTAGAAGCCAGCATCTCACAAGCACCTTAGGGTACTTTTGATTGATCACCTAGAATGGGTTGAGATACTTAGGTCTTTGCCTTGATTCAAGATGCTTAAGTCTGTGCATCTGCAGTAATTGGGGCACTAAATACCAATATACAGTAATCAGGTTAAGTGTCAAGCTTAGAAAATCTAACTTGAACAAAACACTTAACTTGACTAACCCTAGCGAAAACTACTGTCTATAACAGTTAGTAAGTAGCTAATTGGGTTAGACAAGATCCGAGCGAGATAATTCAAATTGATTTGGTCCAAGTTTATATCTTGAATTGATTCAGTACATCACATTATTCTTTTGCTATATCCTTATGCAATTTTTTGCTATATTGCTTTGTTTTTTGATATATGGCAAAGGGGGAGAGATTGGAAAGGAGAGAAGATTTAAAAAAAAAATTCTCAAAATTCAAAATTCTCCTTATCCTTTCTTCAAAAAATACTTAATCAAAGTTGCCTTCAAAACTGTTTTTTGTTTTTAAGTACTTGATCTAAGTTGATTCCAAAATTGAGTCTAAGTATTGACCCAAGCTGTTTTTCAAAAGTGTTTCTAACTTAAGCTATTTTCAGAATTTTTCTAAGTACTTATTGTCAAACTTCTCTAATAGAAAAGTTTCTAAGTATAAACCTTCTAAAGTACTAAAGAGATTGAAATTTTTTTTTAACTTCAGAAAATGTTTAGAAAATTATCTAAGTTATTAACTTGAAAATTTTTCTAAGTGTAAAGTTTCTAAGTATAAATTTTCCAAAGTGCCCGACCAAAACTTTCCTTGGAAAAAGTTTTTTTAAGTGTTGAAAAAATTAATTCCATCTTAGACTTAGAAATTTTTCAAACCCCACGAATCTTTGAAAAACCTAGGGGGAGATTCCTTCCAGGGGGAGGAAACTAAACTGGTATTTCACCTGTTTTGATTAACATAACTTTTTGAATTGGGTTGCCATAAATCAAAAAGGGGGAGATTGTTGGTGCAGACAGCACCCAAGTCGAACCTGGGTTTTGATAATGACAAAGGATTCAAAAGTTAAGATGTTATATTTATCTAACATGTTACTTGAGTGTGCAGATTGAAGTCCTAGCGAAGGACTGCTAGGCACCTAGCGAAGGACTGCTAGGCATCGAAACCCTAAGACCTGGCGAAGGACTGCTGGGCACCTAGCGAAGGGCTGCTAGGAATCGAAAGACCTGGCGAAGGATTGCTAGGCACCAGGTGAAGGACTGCTTGGAATCGAAAGACCTGGCGAAGGATTGCTAGGCACCAGGCGAAGGGCTGCTTGGTACCGAAGACCTGACGAAGGATTGCTAGGCACCAGGTGAAGGACTGCTTGGAACCGATGACCTGGCGAAGGATTGTTGGGCACCAGGCGAAGGACTGCTTGGTACTGAAGACCTGGCGAAGGACTGCTGGGCAAAAGTCCAACCAAAGGAGTCAGTTGGCAACAGGTAAATTCTCCTGAGAGGAGTAGGCGAGGACGCGTTCCCCGTCGAGGGAACAGTAGGCGTCGGTTCGACCTAGGGTTCCATTTTGGAGACCCAAAGTCAGAACCAAGACAGCTATGACTGTAAAATTCACTAACATACTTGCTTTATCATGTTTGGTACTAACCCTAGATACATGAACGAAGGAACGAGTTTTTGCAGCTCAGAACGCTCCAAAGGAGAGGGGCAGCAGCTGGGCAGGGCACCCCGGAGGTCCCGGGCGCCCCCAAGGCAAAGCCAAACAAGAGTTGAGCAAGAAAACATTTCGGAAGCTCACTGGGCCAGGCGCCCCCAAGCTCCCGGGCGCCCCCTGTTGGATCAAGAGAATACGATAGAGGGGGGGTGAATATCGTAAAATCTTTTCGGATATAAATTTAAAAGAATGAGCAGCGGAAATTAAAATACAAACACAAGCACGAACACAAGGATTTACTTGGTTCAGAGTCGCGGTCGGCTCCTACTCCAAGGCCCACGGTCCTTGACCGTTTACTGCGGGTAATACTATAATCGCGTAAATAATTACAAGAAGATGTACAGTAGTAGTGCAGTAAAAACAGAAATCTAACTCTTCGTTACCGACGCCCGGTGTGGATCGTTCTTCGGTGCGTAGGGTCGTCGTCGGCGCTAGAACCTCGAGTTCAGAAGTTTCCGGAGTAGAGCGCTTGAGCGAAGAGTACTGAGGCATTGAAAAACTGTGTCTGGAAGCCTTGGGGGTCGAGCCTCTTATATAGTTAACCTGGGGGCGCCCGGGATGTTGGAGGCGCCCTCCACGTGTCTCTCGATCCGCAAACCCTCATCCGCAACTCGGTCAGCCCTTATCCCTCCAGGATTGGGCTCGGGGTTTGACGGGGGCGCCCGGGAAGCAGGGGGCGCCCGGGTTGACTCAATCTACTGGTTTCTCGGCTGGATAGAACTCTATCTACTTCGTTGGCTTGGACCCAGGGTGCCCGAGACATCCGGGGTGCCCGGGACATTGGGGGCACCCGAGGCATCCGGGGCGCTCGGTACACTGGGGGCGCCCGGGAGCTTGGGGGCGCCTGGCCCAGTGAGCTTCCGAAGCGTTTTCTTGTTCAACTTTTGTTTGGCTTTGACCTCGGGCGCCCGGGACCTCCCGAGCGCCCAACCCAGCTGCTGCCCCTCTTCTTTGGAGCATTCTGAGCTGCAGAAACTCATTCCTTCGGTCCTGCATCCAGGGTTAGTACCAAACATGATAAATCAAGTATGTTAGTGAATTTTACAGCCGTACTGTCTTGGTTTTGACTTTGGGTCTCCAGAATGGAACCCTAGGTCAAACCGACGCCTACTGTTCCTTCGACGGGAACGCGTCCTCACCTACTCCTCTCAGGAGAATTTACCTTTTGCCAACCAACTCCTCCGGTTGAACTTTTGCTCAACAGTCCTTCGCCAAGTGCCTAGCAGCCCTTCGCCAGGTCTTTGGTACCAAGCAGTCCTTCGCCCGGTGCCTAGCAGTCCTTCGCTAGGGCTTTGGTACCAAGTAGTCCTTCGCCCGGTGCCTAGCAGTCCTTCGCTAGGGCTTTGGTACCAAGCAGTCCTTCGCCAGGTGCCTAGCAGTCCTTCGCCAGGTCTTTGTTTCCTGGTAGTCCTTCGCCAGGTGCCTAGCAGCCCTTCGCTAGGACTTTGTTTCCTAGCAATCCTTCGCCAGGTGCCTAGCAGCCCTTCGCTAGGACTTCTTTCTGCACACTTGAGTAACTTCATTAGATCACAAATAGTACTTAACTTTGAATCCTTTGCCAATATCAAAACATGGTTCGATATGGTGCTTCCTGCACCAACAATCTCCCCCTTTTTGATTTATGGCAACACAATTCAAAGTTAAGTAAAAATTATAACAGATTAAGCAATAAGGTTAAGACCAATTAAATATAGCAATTCTGAACAATATAAAGTCTAAAACCAATGTAATTTTGAAAAAAAAAATTCTCATACTCGCCCTGAATAATTGTGTTATAAAACAACAATTAACTTAACTCTTAACTTTAACCTTTCCTCCCCCTTTGACATATATCAAAAAAAACATTTATGGGTGAACAACATATTTAATAGGGATTTTTGAGTTTTTCTAAGTGTTTCATATTTTTGACAAAGTGTTTTTCAAAAATAGAGTAAAAGCATTTTCACTATCAAAACTTTTTACACTTAGATAATTTTCCATTATGAAAAGTTTTGCAGGTCTAAATTTTGAATCAAACTTTTACTTACAAGGCCTAAAAAAATTTTACTTAGGCAAAATTTCCATTCTTGAAGCTAAATTTCCAAAAAAAATTATACTTTGGAAAAAATTTTGTTTACTAAAGAAAATTTTGCACATTTAGACGAATTTGCTTGGAAACACTTTGTGCATTTTGAAAACCATAATTCTTAAGAAATTTCTAGACAAGTTTTTCCCTAAAAAAATTTTACTTAGAAATATTTGTCAAAATTTTCAAAAATTTTTGCTCAGACAAATCTTGTTTACTAAGGAAAATTTCACTTAAAAAAATTGAAATACTTAGATACTTAGAAACTTTTGCTTTACTTTTGAAAAAAATTCCTTTTTCTCTTTCTTTCTCTCCCTCTTAATGTGAAACTCTTCTCCTTATGTTTTAGACCATTTCTAAGATAAACTTTCATTAAAAAGGGGAAAAAGTTTAAGGAAGAATTTAATTTCCCTTTTTCAACTCTCCCTCTTGGCTATATATCAATAAAGAACTTTTGAAAAATATATTTTGAAAGAAATTTTAAAATTTGTGTATCAGAGCTTAAGAGTCTTGAAAATATAAAAATACTTAGCATAATTCTTGAAAGCATAGCAAAAAGCTTTAAATTGCAAAACTCCACTTTGAAAGGTATTTAAAAAAAATTGTATTTGTAGGCAAGTCTTTTAGAAAATTCACGCACTTAGAATACTATTGCCTTGAAAAATATTAGTACTTTTGAAAACATTATATAGAAGTACTTTTGAAAGATATTATACATTTTTGAAGATATAAGTAATTTTGAAGATTATGCATTTTTGAAAAATATAAGTACTTTTTGAAAAAAATGTTATGCATTTTGAAACCATAATATTTTACTTGACTAGGTTTCTTTTCTAGTCTGACACAATCCTAGGAACCCTTGTTAACTATAAAGACATTGTCCTAAGTGTCCTGGAAATTCTCAAAACTCAAGCAAATATTATTTCAAAGAGTATTTCAAAATAATTTTATTAGCCACAAAAGTTTTGAAAAATAGTATTTTGAAAGATAAATTACTTGTCTTTCAACAGGATATTGAAAATGTAGTGCATGCAAATATATTATTTTGAAATGTTTAATAACTCTTTTAGTATGACCTCCCCCTAAACTTAACCCAGTCCTAGGAAGCTTGTTGACCAAAAGTCCTCTTCCTCCGAGTCCTTAGGATTTGGTTCAGATCAAAAGAATTATCTAATAATTCCAAAAAGTAATTGTCAGAAAATTCTTGAAAAATAATATTCAGATAGTTTTCTTTTAGACTCTCCCTAAATTTGACACATCCTAGGAGTCCTTGTTGATCATGAAGAAGATCTCCTCTGTGTCTTTAGGGTTTATCAATATTACAAGAACATTTTTGAACAACCTTTTGAGTATGATAATTTTAACGGAGATAGATTTTTGAAAACTTAATTTGGAATAATAATACAGTTTTCGAAAAAAATATTTTGAAATGATAATAATTCTTCAAAGAGATAGTAATATACCAAGGTTTTTGAATCAATTTTTGAAAACCTTATTTTGAGATGATAATAAGTATTAGAGCGTAAGATTTTTGAAAAATCTAAATTTTTCGAAAAAACAAAAAAAACAAAAAAACCCCTTTATATCCGACACGTCTGACTTTATCTAAGTGCCTTAAAGGATTTCAGTGTTGACTAGGATTGACTATTTTGACCATGTTCGACTCAGTTAACTATGTTTGACCAATCAATAACTAAATTAAACAAGCCCTAGATATTTAAAACGGGTCTATTGAGCTATTTAACATGAAATTCAATATATTAAAAAACTGTTGGAGTTGAAAAAGTATGGTACAGTAAATTGAATTAATTTGAAAACTAGAGATAATTTTGAATAACTTTTGAAGGCATTTTGAGTTTTATTTAAGAGAATAATGACATATACTCTTAGGTCCTAGATATCTCACTCAGTTCTACGTGATCAAACATGTTAACCTTATGAGTTTTGTGAGATAAATATTTTAATTTTGAAAAGTTGGATTAATTTTGAAAAGTTAAATTAATTTTGAAAACCCAATTAATTATGCTTTTAAATTTATTTTTGAAAACAATGGTTGAATCTAAGATTAATTGAAACCTGTGTTAGATTCAGATCTGACAATAGTAAAGTGAATTTGGTTTTCAATAATCGGCTTCCAGGTCTTGGCGAGGCACTAGGCCTTCTTTGGCCGTAGCCTTATTAGATCATCAACCCTTTCCTTGACAAAGCCTTTTATTAAAAATCCATCTTTAAGTTACTTCTTGAAAGATTTTGGTCTAACTAGTTTGGGTCTTGGATCGGTAGCTTCGGCTAGTTCCGCCAAAATGACTTCCCTAACATACTATCATCTCACCTCCACCCAATACTATGTTATTCAAATTTCAGTTAATCGGTTTAGTCCTTAAACTAATCAATCCTAATTCTAAGCATAAAAAAAATAAAATAAAAAAGCAACACACAATTAAAGCAAACAAGACAAAAATGATCTAAGTTACATCATAATCGAGATAAAACTCTGGGTTTTTAAAATTAGCATGGTTGTGAATTAAGTTTTCTAACGTATTGACCTTAACTAATTTATACGAATTAATCATGTTATTCAAGGTAAATATTGGATTTTTAAATACTGTAAATTTACCTTTTGATTCCCGGTTGGGAATCTCCCCCTTGATTCTAGCCATCTCTCTTTTGCTTGATTGTTTCTTCGGCATTTTGTAGCGGTCGCGAGCCAACCAGACCAGTTTCCAAGGATCCTTTCCTTCGTCGTCAGATTCTGAGTCTGAGTCAGACTCAGGTACTGGTTGAGGCCTCTTTTGCATTTCTCTTAGAGTTTTCCCTGCAATGAAAATTATACCTTCCTCGACCACTGCAATATCAGCTTGATTATTTAACCTTAATTCAGAAACTGATTCAAAATTGGTTACCGATTTTGTCCCAGAAAACTCGTCGTCTGATTCTGGTTCGATTTCGATGTCGGGGTTCGAGTCTGTCTCAACTACTTGTGCTTGAGCCGAAAATGCAAAATATTCTAAGATCTCAATATCGGAGCTCTCTTCGTGTAGATTGATTAGCTTTTTCCACATCTCTTTGGCACAGTTGAAGGATCCGACCCGCTTCAATTCTTCATTGGTTAGGCCACATTGTAGGATTGCAGTAGCCCTTGCATCTGTCTCGATCTTCCTCAGAGTTGGTTCATCCAGTTTGTCCCACGCAATTGATAGTCCATCTTCTGTAGGGAGGGAGAACCCTGTTTGAATGATCATCCATATGTCCATATGGGCCTTCGCATGGAACTCCATTTGACTTCTCCAATAATTGAAGTTCTCGCCGGAGAATAGCGGTAGACGGGCACTGCTCCACTCTTGGTTGGCCATTTAGTTTAACCTCGTACAGAAAAGAAGTAACAAAAATGTACCAAGACTTGGTCTTGGATTAGTAGTGCGGGAGAAGAGAAAAAAATAATCCAAAATAAATCTTGCATGCATTTCGAGGTAAAATATTAAAATAATAAAAAAATTATGATAAATTTTTAAAAATATTAGCTTTATCAATTTTGATTAATGATGAAAAAAGTAAGAATTCAATGTTGGGAAAAATCTGCTCGATTTAAGGTAGCATGAATTTTGAGAAAAAATATTAAAATAATAATAATAAAGTTTATGAAAAATTTTTAAAAATTGATCGTTTTATCAATTCTGACTTATAGTGAAAAAATAAGAATTAAAAATTGAAAAAGACGTACCCACATATATTATTTATTTGAAATAAAAAGCGAGAAAGATCGAGTGGTGTTGCACCAATCTCGATTAACAAAAAGAAAAGAAATAAAATGAAAAATTTTGTAAATCCGAAAATAAATCTCAAATTGATGGTTGCACCAAATTTGAGCTTCCCCGCTCTGATACCACTTGTTGGATCGAGAGAATACGATAGAGGGGGGGTGAATATCGTAAAACCTTTTCGGATATAAATTTAAGAGAATGAGTAGCGGAAATTAAAATACAAACACAAGCACGAACACAAGGATTTACTTGGTTCGGAGTTGCGGTCGGCTCCTACTCCAAGGCCCACGATCCTTGACTGTTTACTGCGGGCAATACTATAATCGCGCAAATAATTACAAGAAGATGTATAGTAGTAGTGCAGTAAAAACAGAAATCTAACTCTTCGTTACCGACGCCCGGTGTGGATCGTTCTTCGGTGCGTAGGGTCGTCGTCGGCGCTAGAACCTCGAGATCAGAAGTTTTCGAAGCAGAGCGCTTGAGCAAAGAGTACTGAGGCGTTGAAAAACTATGTCTGGAAGCCTTGGGGGTCGAGCCCCTTATATAGTGAACCTGGGGGCGCTCGGGACGTTAGGCACGCCCTCCACGTGTCTCCCGATCCACAAACCCTCATCCGCAACTCGGTCAGCCCTTATCCCTCCAGGATCGGGCTCGGGGTTTGACGGGGGCGCTCGAGAAGCAGGGGGTGCCCGGGTTGACTCCATCTGCTGGCTTCTCGGCTGGATAGAACTCTATCTGCTTCGTTGGCTTGGACCCAGGGCGCCCGAGGCATCCGGGGTGCCCGGTGTTAGTGATATGAGAGAAGTGTCCTAAGGCAATCGCCTTATGATTGTAATCATTTATTCTAATAAATGAATATTCACTATTTGAGTATACATGTTTGTGTATTTGATTGAGATCTTAAACTCATTTACTGAATGCCCACAATACAATTGACAGCATGAGAGAATTTGTGATGAATTCACAACTAGTGATTATCTCTACATGTGCAATTGTGAAGTATTAAAATTGTCCCTAGTCGATGAATTGATAAATACGGACACTATCAATTCTGTTGAGACTAGCATGAGTTATTCTCTAATCAGCTGATTCTCACTGGCTGGTGACATTGAGATGTCCGGAGATAAACATGAATGCTAGTTAAGAGAACTAGTTCATTGGAGTGACTGGCTGTAAAACTTCATATGGTAGTCTACATATAGATATGTCAGTGAAGTTCTTACTGCAGCTTAAGTGCGATGTTCCTTTGACTTGCGGTGTTCAAGTCATCTTGGTCATGGAGACTTATACTTTGACATCTTAAGCAAGCATCTCCAAGGAGATGTGGACCCAGGATGATTGGGTATAAGCCGAAGTGCCCGAAGATGTTTGAACAGCCTACAAAGGATTCACCACTTCTTGCGAGGAGATGTATACCCGAGGCCTATCGTCGGATTGTTACTCGAAGCCTCTGGCCAGAGCATGACATGTTCAGAGTATGAATCTCTTAAATACATGAGAGTAATTAGAATCCGTAGGACGAGAAAACGTTACTTAGGCTAGGTGTGACGTAGTCAGCCTAGTGGGGACTGACACACATAGACCATGTCCTGAACCAAGTGGGTATAAGATGATGAAGGGAATGGGGCATGATTCATTATAGCTGCTGAAGGGTTTCAGAATTATTTCTGAGGTCAACTGTTGATCTTTCGATTAATTGGGGATCATGATGTACTACTAGGTGTCACTCATGATCGTTCTATAATTAATTAATTATAGACAAACAACATAAATTGAAAGCCTATTTAGTCACACGCACTACGAGTAATCCGAGGGATTTAAAATGAGTTGAAAATTGGATTTTCCAATCAAGAGAGATTATGTTTGGTTGAGCCAAACGATAAGTCGAATCTGAATTTTTCAGAGACGCATCGGAAATGTAAAATGACTAAGTCTTTTGAAGACTTAATAGATAAATTAAATAAGTTTAATTCATTGGGGCGTGACTTGGATGAGCTGGCCAAAGAGGACCTCTATCCTCTTTGCTTGGCCGGCCACAACAAAGGGAGAGAACTAAGTTTTTGGTTCAATTTATAAAATAAACCAAGTGTGGTTTGTTTTATAAAATTATGGATGATATAAAATTTTTTATAATAAACCAAGGTTTGGTTTATTTTTCATGGAAATTAAAATGAACCATGGATTGGTTCATTTTATAAAATCAATCATGGATTGATTTACCATGATAAGGAAATTTATTTCATGAGAGAAGAGACTTGATTGATTTTTTATCATGAATTAAAATATGATTTTAACCATGATATAAAATCAAAGTTGGCATGATAGAATAAGTTATTCCATATTTGAGAGGCTTGATGGTTGAGAGACCACTATATAAAGGACCCAAGGCAAGGTTTGGGAGATAATCGATAGAGATGAAGGCATAGGCTCTCTCCCTCTCTTTCTCTCCTTCTCTTCTCCCCTTCTTGTCGTGCGCCAACCAGCCCCAAGAAGGAGCACCAGCCGGCCGCCCCTGCCCTTTCCCTGCCGACCACCACCTGCTGCCGGAGAAGGAAGCTCCGGCCATCTCTTAGCCGGAAGAAGGTGCTGCCGGAATTAGAGTTTGCCGCAAGGATCCTTTTTGCCGCAAGCCTCTTCTTTTGCTTCGCCGGAATTTTGATTTCGGCCGTCCTTTTGTGGTTAGTCTTCTGACTTCTCTCTTGGTTTTTCTCGTCGCGTTCTCGGAGAATCTAGTAGTTCTCGAGAACACGAAACTCGTGGCTTTGCGAAGTCATCCCAAAGATACTCGGCGTGGACGCGAATAGAGGCGGAGCTTCCAAGGGGACGCTTACGGTTAGATCTCGTTCCTTCCTTCGAGTTACGCGAGGTAATACGTAAATTAGTTTATGTTTCTGCAAAATTTCAAATATATGATCATGTCTACACAAGATAAACTTGCATGCTTAGATGTGTGGTTAAATGATTTAGAGAAATTATTTATACTAAAACTTCCGCTGCACGTAATTAATTTTAAAATTACGAACCCACATCCATGTCAACATGCACCCGGTCCCAACACCCGGGACACTGGGGGCGCCCGGGAGCTTGGGGGCGCCTGGCCCATTGAGCTTTCGAAGCATTTTCTTGCTCAACTTTTGTTTGGCTTTGACCTCGGGCGCCCGGGACCTCCCGGGCGCCCAACCCAGCTGCTGCCCCTCTCCTTTGGAGCGTTCTGAGCTGCAGAAACTCGTTCCTTTGGTCCTGCATCCAGGGTTAGTACCAAACATGATAATACAAGTATGTTAGTGAATTTTACAGCCGTAGCTGTCTTGGTTCTGACTTTGGGTCTCCAGAATGGAACCCTAGGTCGAACCGACGCCTACTGTTCCCTCGACGAGGAACGCGTCCTCACCTACTCCTTCAGGAGAATTTACCTTTTGCCAACCGGCTCCTCCGGTTGGAGTTTTGCTCAGTAGTCCTT
Organism: Boesenbergia rotunda; assembly: GCA_024364735.1. Taxonomy (NCBI): domain Eukaryota; kingdom Viridiplantae; phylum Streptophyta; class Magnoliopsida; order Zingiberales; family Zingiberaceae; genus Boesenbergia; species Boesenbergia rotunda. Next base: position 424,899 of record JAGFNQ010002213.1, read on the forward strand.
CGCCAAGTGCCTAGCAGCCCTTCGCCAGGTCTTTGGTACCAAGCAGTCCTTCGCCCGGTGCCTAGCAGTCCTTCGCTAGAGCTTTGGTACCAAGCAGTCCTTCGCCTGTGCCTAGTAATCCTTCACTAGGGCTTTGGTACCAAGCAGTCCTTCGCCAGGTGCCTGCAGTCCTTCGCCAGGTGCCTAGTAGTCTTTCGCCAGGTGCCTAGCAGCCCTTCGCTAGGACTTTGTTTCCTGGCAGTTCGACTTTGTTTCCTGGCAGTCTTTCGTCAGGTGCCTAGCAGCCCTTTGCTATTACTTTGTTTCCTGGCAGTCCTTCGCTAGGTGCCTAGCAGCCCTTCGCTAGGACTTCTTTCTGCACACTTGAGTAACTTCGTTAGATCACAAATAGTACTTAACTTTGAATCCTTTGCCAATATCAAAACAAGGTTCAATATGGTGCTTCTTGCACCAACACCCTCGTGCTCCCGGGCGCCCCGGATGCCTCGGGCGCCTTGGGTTCAAGCTAACGAAGCAGATATAGTTCAAGTCAGCGAGAAGCCAGTAGACTAAGTCAACCCGGGCACCCCCTGCTTCCCGGGCGCCCCCGTCAAACCCGAGCCTGATCTTGGAGGGATAAGGGCTGACCGAGTTGCGGATGAGGGTTTGTGGATCGGGAGACACGTGGAGGGCGCCCCCAGGTGCACTATATAAGGGGCTCGACCCCCAAGGCTTCGAAACACAATTCTTCCAACGCCAATAAGCTCTTCAACTCAAGCGCTCTGCTCCGGAAACCTCCCATCTCGAGATTCAAGCACCGACAACGACCCTCTACTCCGAAGCACGATTCACACCGGGCGTCTGTAACGAAGAGTTTAATTTTTAGTTTATTGTACTCAACTGTAATATTTTTCTGTAAACATTTGCGCACATATAGAATTGCCCGCAGTAAACGGTCAACGACCGTGGGCCTTGGAGTAGGAGCCGACCGCGACTCCGAACCAAGTAAAATCGCTTGAGTTCTTGTGCTGTGTTTTCAATTCCGCTGCGTATTCTCTTAACCTCGAATCCGAAAAGTTTTTTAACGATATTCACCCCCCCTCTATCGTATTCTCTCGATCCAACACTTGTTTTAAAGCGAACAAACTTACGTTGGTTGATACCGCTTGCTACTGACAAAATATTGAAAAAAAACGTTTCTAAACTCCACGAAGCTATGAATGGACCATGAGGGGAGTTGATCGAACTATCTTTGGGCTGAGACAGAGAGAGATGTCAAAAACACTGAGTACTTAACACCATCAGTGTATTAGTGGAGCAAGATGGCGTTCTCAAATTTTCAGAGATGGTTCTTTGGATTTGTAGCCCCGCTATATTCCCTAATTGATAGTTCTCGAAAGCGACGAGGTAACTTGTCTTTCAAAATTTTGGGTGAGAAGGGGATTTTGGGCCACTCGGGCGAGCTACTCTCGATCGAAGCCTTGTTTTTCTTTGGGTCCTGAGTAGGAGTATTCCTTGACAAAGACCCTTGAGTTCGCTCAGCTCTAGTTGCACCTTCATCGTCCGATCGGATGAGAGCCCATGGAAATTGCAGGTGGTGCTCTAGTCGGGCTCCACCGTCCTCTTTTTGTGGCCCCGTCACTAACATGGCCGGGATATTTGAAGTTGGTAGGTTGGTCATTTACTGCTTTTGTGCCAGCACATGTGCCTTTACTACTACCAGTAACTCTAAATCCTCCTGTGACAATGTAACGATGGTCATTTTCTCAGTGTTGTCCATCGTCATGTCTCTAATCAGGTGTGAAGTCCCCACAGACGACATTAAATTTGGTCTCATCGGAGAGCCGCGAAGGATGAAACGTCGATGATGCGGAGGAAATGTTGACCACAGAAAGACTCACGAGTAGTCGAAAAAACACTGAAAGAAGGAACGCTAGTGGCATGCTAGGGGGGGTCCTAACACAGCTACTCTAAGGCACAAGCCAACACATGGAGGTAAAAAAGAAAAGTGAAAGTGAGAAGAATCAGTTGTTGAGAAAAATGGAAAGTGTACCTGCACTGTGGAAGGGATCCCTATTTATAACACCTCTCATGACCTCCACCCCAATGAGATGCTATATCAAATATAAATGAAGCTGTCAAATCATCTGATTACTGAATATTTAATGTGTGTATTACATGAGTTATGCTTCCATTTATTTAAGATAAGGGTACCTTGGCTTTTTCTTCTTTAGGGGTTTTGGAGTATTGGGCCCAATGGGCTAATTGGATAGCAAGCCTAATTAGCCATCCTCTTGGTGGGCCAATTAAACTTATCCTTTCAATCCAAGGCTGAGGGCCCACTTGGGCCATAATTGGTCTAAATAAGGATCTTTCCTTTAATGAGCTCTAGGGGTCCAACCGGATGCATATATTGTTGCAATCCGATCGGTTATATACATTCGATTGTCCTCGAACCATGTTCGGCTACTAGCTCAACTTGTTCTCATGTGGGGTCTGATTACTAGCTTGGCCTTTGCCACTCCTTGAAGCATCCAACTGGACAATTCAATTGGTTTGTCTAGTTATCCCAATCCGACCGCTACCAATTAGGGTTCCGACCAGATTGTCATTTCTTGGGGTTGAGTCAGACATGCTCATTTGGCCGCTTGATGGATCCTATCTTTGACCTATTGACTTCCATGTCAGCCAATCTTCTTTCTTAGTGGGGCCACCAATCCGATCGGATCAAATAACAATCTCATAAATGGTCCATAAATTTTATTCATTTATTATGAAATTTATTTGTATTTATTGAATATTAAAATACATATAAAAATAAATAAGGTTCAAGTATTTGGTTACGTTTAATATCATCTAGAAAAATTAATTAATTTTTTTATTCAAATATATTTATAAATTGTATTTAATTAATTTCCTGATTTCGCCACCACGTGCTATTGATAAAATTTCAATAACACGTTGGGCGAAATCATGAAATTATCAAAGGTTGATAGTCCACTGTCTTTTAGGAAATGGTTAAATGTTGGGCCCATTTGCAACGCAGCCCATTACAAGGAACGAAGATGACGGCGGGACCATTAAAATGACTTCATATACCGATGTTCGCTTGTCCTCGACTGCGGATGGTGGCGGAGGAGGAGAAGGTGACGGTCAAGGGAGGGGAGCTTGACCTCCACATCTCCCTCCTACCGTTTCCTTCCGATCTTGTTCCATTCCGAGCATGGATGCGCCGAAGCTCCCGATCCGCCCTTCCTCCGCCCGTATCTTCCCGTTCATATCCAAGAGTCCATCATCCACCCATAATCCCTACGGACGAGGCATTTGGCTCTCTGTTTCTTTCTTATCTGCCGCCTTTCTTCTCGTCTACATCGTCGCCTCTTCCCGCAGCTCGACTTCTGCTCGATTTGGGATTGTTATCGACGCCGGGAGCTCCGGCACCCGGATCCACATATTCTCCTCGAGGGGAATAAGGGGTGGCGTTCCGTTTCTCGATTTGAAGTCGATGGAGGTGATGCGGAAGACGCCCGGTCTGTCATCTTACTCAGGGGACCCGGAGCACTCCGGCGAGTCGTTGGTGGAGCTGTTGGAGTTCGCTAAGGAGAAAGTGCCGAAGGACTGGCACAAGGTCACGGAAGTTAGGCTAATGGCAACAGCGGGCTTGAGAATGGTCGAAGTGGGACTGAGGGAAAGGATTTTGGAGTCTTGCAGGAGGGTCCTGAGATTGTCAGGCTTTCAATTCAAAGACGATTGGGCGACTGTGATACCGGGTTCGTAAATTATTTCTTTCTGTGAATACTGTCTTCATCCCCTCTTAGCTAATGTACGGAGAAATCAATAAATTTTTAGTTTTTGGATTGTTAGATATTGGTTAGTCTTCTTGATATCTGATAAACACACATTGCTTTACTCTGTATCTGGTTGCTCTATAAAAATGTTCATCAATTTATAGTCAATGTTATGGTCACAGGTTCTGATGAAGGTGTGTATGCTTGGGTTGCTGCAAATTATGCACTTGGAACTTTGGGAGGTGATCCTGAGAACACTACTGGGATACTTGAGCTAGGTGGAGCATCAGCACAGGTTAATTCTTGTTCCCTTTTTATGCCATGAAGACAATCTCAGTCCATTTTATACATATGTTTGTCAGTCTGTAACATGTACCCATTTAGATTATAGGAAATTATCAACAAATCATTGCTGTTTGGATGTATTGCTTCTTGCATAAAATATCTTGAGACGTGATATTATGTCAACTTTATTTATGCACCTAGGATAACAAACCGATTAAAATTTAAAGATATGAATAGAGGTAAAGATAACTCTCATTTAATTTTACTAATATTAATAAAGACTGCTTACACATTTTACAGACTTATTTCCATGTAATGAAATATTGGTAGCAATTAGATTCTACTAAATTTTGCTAGAGTTAGTATCAAGAGATTCTGAGAATACTATTCTTTAGTTCATTTATTGGAGGGAAAGAATTTGTTTAATTAACAATCCATTGATATCCTTTGCAATTCAACTTCTAATGGAATTATTATTTTGATTTTACTCTAAGTAACTGTGGTTCACTGCTGATTTTTTTTATATATTTTTTATTTTTTTATCTTTAGGTGACCTTTGTTTCAAATGAAGCATTGTCCCCTGAATTTTCTCATGTGCTGAAAGTTGGGCATACCACATATAAACTCTATAGTAACAGCTTTCTCCATTTTGGCCAGGTAATTTCAGCAAAATGGTATATTCCCTTTTGGGGATTATTATCTTTTTCTTCGGTATACTGCAGAATCTTATATTCAGTTATTTCACTCCAACCAAGTATTTTCCTGATTTTAACTAGATCTATTGTTGAGAACTCTTCCATGACCTAGATCATCATAGTTCATTATCATTATCATTGTCATTTTCATTTGATTTTTCCTGCATTTGGCCTAAGAAAAGATCAGCTCTATGCATTAGTGCAACATTGCTGATTCTCACTGCAAACATTTTCTGTGTCTTTTAATTTCATTATACTTTATTGTGCCTTTTCTTTGACATATATGTATCCTGAGAAAAATATCAACTTTGGATGTATTAGCAAATAATGATTGTTTTCCAGCATAAATATTTACTGTGTATATGACACAAACTTTTCTCTGGTACGCCATGATGCAGAATGTTGCCCATGAGTCTCTTCGAAAATTGCTCAACTCAAGTGACCTAAAATCACGTAAGTAATCATCTTTCTCATAATATTTGTTGTTGAAATGGTGGTGCTGTTGTATATCAACTAGAAAACAGATTATATGCAATTTCCAGTAGTTATTAAAGTAAAAGAGATGGCAAGGCAATAAGGTAAAATAGACAACTAATTATCTTGATTACCCATTGGTCTGTGGATATCATTCCTGGAAATGCAATGATGTCAAATAACATGGCATTGTTTACTAAGGCAATTTGATTATCATTGTCAGTATATATATATATTTTTTAAAAAATGCAAAGGATAGAAGTTTACCATTTTTCATTTAATATTTTTTTTATTACAGTGGATACCTTGTAATCCTAATGAAACTATGAGCCTCCTAATGCACATGGAAAGAAGTTGATCATGTCATTATGCCTTAGCTAAGTGATACATGAAGATTGTCAGTGTAAATATGCAATGAGGTTTCTGTTTGTGCCTAATTGCTAGATAGGGCTTCTCGGTTTTTAATATCTTATTGCCTACCTTCTTAGATTATGTTGTAATTTGGTTGTCTAATAATTGAGTTTGACTCAGTTTTTTTATTTTATTGTTGTAACCAATGTTTAAAATCTCGACCCGTGCCGAGGTTTCGGTTTTCGGTATCGTATCGTGCCGTGCCGGTACGGTTTCAGTAATTTTTTATTTATATATAATAATTATGAGATAAATATGTTTATTGTGTATAATTTAAAAATAAATCATATATTAATTTTATATAAGTTCTCAATTATTAAATAACTTAATATCGTTATAAAAATTAAATATAATTTTCTTTAAAGAAAATTAATCTATCAATAACTCGAATTAAACCTTACTAAGTTACTAATATCAAAACTTTATATGTTCTGGAGCAAAAATGCTAAAAGTAAAAAAGTTTAATATCGTAATATTTATAAATCCAAATTTCAAATTTATTCTAAGATAAAAAATATTATCTATAATAAATATATAAATTAACATAAAATGCTACTTTACATATAATAATTATATAAATTATTTATTTATTCATTTAATTAATTATTAATTTTAATAATATATATTTAAAATGATAAAAATATCATAATATTAATTAAATAATAAAACAGTAAATATATAAAATAAAAAAAATATCAAAATATAAATATGATTTTTTAGAAATTTTTTTAGGGGTTTTTAGATTTTTAATTTTTTAAGAATTTTTAAATAATATTTGAAAAATTAAAAATAATTTTCAAAAAATTAATTAATAAAATTTTTATTTTTAAATATTTTATTGAGATAAATATTTATGTGAGGAAATGTTTTATAAACATTTCCTCACATAAATCGCGAGCCCTAGCGGGCGAAGCGCGGGCGGAGGCGGAGGCTGCGTGTGTGGTCGGCAACTCAGGCGCCATCCGGCGGAGCTTCTGACGGGGCCGGAGGAGTCCGATGACTCTTCCGGCAGTGCCGGAGGAGTCTCGCGACGCCCCCGGCGGCACATGTGACGCGACGACGGGCCACGTGCGTGGCGTTTCTTCCTCCGGTGTTGGCGTTTTTTCCTCCGGCGCTGGACGATTCCCTCTGTTGCCGCCTCCGCCCATCGTCGCGTGACGCATGCACGAATCGCCCGTGCTGGTTTCGGATCTCCAGCGGAACGGTAAGAATCGCGCCGTGCCGTCCGGCACGGAACGAAACTTTAAACCATGGTTGTAACCGTTGTTGTTTGCCTAATGGTTAGAATTATGTAAGAGTACCCTATGATACTCTTCTTTCTTGCTGAACGTTTTGGTCATGAAATTATGATGTTTTTACTGAGGAATAACTATAACATATTAGCAATTTTATTTGGCTGAGGGACAATGGCATGCTTAGAAGTGACTCGTATGAAGAAAACCGTCTCTCTGCTATTTAGTCTTAGAAAAAAGAAATTAAATTATAACATGATAATATCTTTCTATTTTTTGTTTTTAGGATTTGGAGTGAGTGCGCTAATTTCCCAAAAACCTTTAACTGTTTATTGGATGAAGCACTGTGGCCAACTATCATGTTAAAATTTAATTGATCTTGTTTGTGCGATACACAAGGAAAGAAGAAATAAACTTTTATGGACAACAATATTAATCTGTTCTTACTCCATGAATTTTATCCCTCCATTTAATTCCATCAAAGCTATTTTGATAGTGATATTCAGATATTTTAGAAGTTTTATGTGTTCTACTCATACCCTTTGTAAGTTCGACACTAATTGGTTCAACTTTATTGTCATCTTTTTTCATCATCTCTGTCTCATCAAGTTGTGTTTGTTCCTACTATTTAAGGTTGACTATATAAATTTTCTGTACAGCTAGTTTTATATAACGGTTAATTAGAGAAAACTTCCCAATCCCAAACTGGCCTTTGATAAATTCTTTGCATTCACTCCCTGATGGATTGAGTATAAAAGAATGAAAACTCAGTATACATTGTAAAGATTTGAGTATAAATTGTTTGAGATTAAGTACTAATTTAAAAAATTTGAGTACAAAGTTTTGGTGACCCCTCATGTGAAAATCTTGATGTGGTGAGTATAAAAGAGTGAAAACTCAGTATACATTATAAAGATTTGAGTATAAATTGTTTGAGATTGAGTACTAATTTAAGAAATTTAAGTATTATTTGAAAAAATTTATTGTTTCAGTATATAGTAAAAATTTCAGTATACATTATTAAAATTTAAATATGAATTGATTTAGATTGAGTATTATTTGAAAAAATTTGAATATAAAATTTAGAAATTTTAGTATGTGAGGTTGCATCCACCACATCAAGATTTTCACATGAGGGGTCATCGAAATTTTATACTCAAATTTCTTAAATTAGTACTCAATCTCAAACAATTTATACTCAAATCTTTACGATTTATATTGAATTTTTACTCTTTTATACTGATAAAAAATAATACACAAAATTGTCTTGTCAATCTCATCAGGGAGTGCATGCAAACAAATTTATGATTTCCAAAAATATACCCATAGCACAATTATTGGTCTTCATACCAAAATTTTCTATATGCTGCTCATTAATAAATAATTTGTAGATATAATTCTTTCATCTTTCTTTAATTGCACAATACTTGACAAGAATCTAATCAACTGCACCTCTTGTGCATTTGATATTGCCTCTCTCTACATATCCTTCGTCAAGCTTAGAAGCTGGTAAATTTACTTTACAATTCTATTGAATGGGGAAAAGCTCTGTGCAGATGAAGAGTCAGATCAAGAGAGAACTAATATTGATCCTTGTTCTCCTAATGAATTTTCTCATGGTGAGGGATAATTGGCATCAAAGCTTGTTTTCGTCAATACCTATCTGGAATATAAACCTTGTTTTCATGCAGGGGGTAACTTCTCAAAGTGTAGATCTGCAGCATTAACTCTACTTCAGAAGGGTAAAGGTTGCAAAAATATTCTCTCTGTGTTATATTTTATTATCTCGATTATGGGTCTCTTCTACCTTGGAATACATGTTTATAAGACTATTCAACAAGTTAGTACTGTCGAGCATCATCCAGATGTGAACTACCTCAAACATTCAAGATAAAATATCTACATACATCACCTTATATAGTTAAACATGGATAATCATTGATAGGAAGATAACATAGCAATAACTGCACTTGCATTTATTGGGGCCTTGCTTATATTTTTTTCCTTTGTTTGCTAGGCTTACTTATTCTTACCATATAGATGAGAAATATTTTTTTGTGGTTTAAATATCTATCTGTAGTCAGATCCAACTTGTTTTACATATCTATACCTGTATTGCTAGCATACATTGTGTTCTCCAGACAATTGCCTGTACCAGCAGTGCCACTTGGGATCAAGTTTCTTACCAAAGGTTCAAGGGGATTTTATAGCAACTGAGAATTTCTATTATACTTCAAAGGTTTGTGTCTTTCCCATGATGCTGCTATCCTTTTTCATATATAAGTGGTCTATTGTATGCATCTACAAAATACTTGCAAATTGGTGTCCACAATTTGTATGAGTTATAGGACCGAGCAAATTGGAGTCCTTTTTCTAAATTCTAATTGTGTTGATGGACTTTTTTTTTTTATATTTTTCATTTAACTACTGTGGAGGATAAGGCTTAGTTGTTGTTGTGTATTTACCTACTAATCTATTTGCATGTGTAACAGTTCTTTGGCCTGAATCCAAGGTCATCCCTGTCTGATTTAATGCTGGCTGGACAAGAGTTTTGTGAAGAAGATTGGTCAAAGAATAAGCAGAAATATCCTTTTGCAACTGAAGATGATCTGTCTCGATATTGCTTCTCAGCAGCATTTATTGTGGCCCTCCTGCATGATAGTTTTGGCATCCCTTTGGATGACAGGAGGTATGTTATCACATCCTTCCCTAGAAATTCCCACATATGTTGGCAAAACTCTCAAGTTGGGAATTGACCACCAAGTGCACCTAGTTTCATAAATATCCAACAGGCACATCTCCTAAAATAAAATTGAAAATGGCCACCCTCATTTTACATTGTCATCTCAATACAAACCCGGTACCACCATTTAGTTGGCAAATTAACTCATCATTAATTGGTTGGACTTGGCAGACAAGGTTTTATGTGACAACATTTTTACCTAGATCGACCAACAGGACTAAATTAGATATGAATGAGTTTCTGAAAGTCCTGTGAATACATTGTTGGATTCGCATTTGCATTTGAACATGTGACATGGGAGAGGGCAGAGAACTTGCGTCTTGATAAGGGACCACCCCTAGACAGTGGTGCTCTCCAAGCTAGTCAAACCTAAATCTATTGCATAAACTAGAAACCTCAGAGCGAGCTAACTTTTTTTTTTTTTTAAATACAAAGTTAATATGAAGGAACCTGCCTAATGTAGAAGATTTAAGCATCTAGTGCTATAACTTTCTGTTTATCCATTCACAAAAAAAATAAAAAGAAAAAGAAAAAGAAAAGAAAGATTTTTAACTTGATGTTCAAAGTTAACGAAAGCTGAGCTGGCGTTTGTGTTCATTACATTCTTTTGGAGCAAAAGGTGTTAACCCTCACCCTAGATAGTTTAGTATCACCGCCCCCGGCTAGATACAGATAAATCACAGAGGACATTTTTGCCTAGCACAGTGGTCATTTACATGAGAGAGGTCAGATGCTCAACGAGGGATTTTGCATCCATTGAGTATTAGCCCCAAGATTTATTAGAATAATCGCTCATGCAAATACCAACTGTGCTAATCCACAGTGGCTATGTTGATTATATTCTGGATCAAAGTAACTTGTCTCCTTATTTATACTATAATGTTCTATAATCAATTGGTTGTAATGTGACAAATAATCATGATGCGTGTAGCCATAATTAAACTGTAATTACCACTTCAACAGCTCGCGTACTTGCCCCCACCCTACTTGAACGAAAATATGCTAGCTACGTTCTCACTGAATGTAACATAATCTATTTGAGATTAAGTGCCTATCACAAGTTTTTCATCATTGTCATAGCAGCAATAGTCCATTGAAATGAGCCTTAATCTCCTAAACAGGATCGAGTATGCAAATCAGGAGGGAGGCATCCAAATTGAATGGGCGTTGGGGGCCTACCTTACGCAGGCTACAAAGAGTTTAGAGAAGAATTGGGCAAAGTCTGTACTGCCTGATAACATCATGTTACTGTTTCTTGTGACATCCGCTTTGCTGTTTTTTGCTGCTTGGTTGGGGTATAAATGGAAGCAACCCCTACTAAAAACTATATACGACTTGGAGAAAGGTCGATACATCACTACACGTGTCAGCTAATAATCTATACTTTTCCTGGAGATGCCAAATTCTTGTGGCCTACGTGCTAGAATCTTAGTCTTGCAACCTTGACCTCCTTCAGGGGCATTCCCAAAGGGCTGGACTGGTGTACATAATTCTTGCATATCAATTCAGAGGAGAGTTGCGCTGTTCTTACCTAATGTCCATTCTTTTCTCTTTCTCCCCCTTCGTATTACAAAAGGCTTGAGTTTCATGTTTAATGATCGGTCCTGAAAGGTGGTGCATTTTGTAGATGTAGCTTGTTATTCTGGAGATATATTAATAAACTGAGGTTCCAATTTCTTGTGTATGGATATCACTGAATTTTGAAGGGTTATCATGAACACATTCTCATTCATAAGGGTTAATCACATGTATAGCGTATAGGTTTTGTTTATTTTAATCGTGCATCTCAGATTTACATTCTGTGGATCGCGTGTGAATATTTTTAACACTCCGCCTTGTTGTTATCTTGCAATCTGAGTAAAATCTGATCTTGAAAATTAATTCGAACTTGAGGTTTTGTGAAAATGTCTCCTTTTGCCTGTCAACTAACCCCTCTGATCCATAGAAAGCAACATTAGGCCATCTCCAACCAAGCACTATAACACTATATTTGGTGTCAAAACAACACCAAAAACCTTCCAATCGAGCATCAAATTTGGACACCAAAAATGGTGCTGCAACAGTGCAGCACCAAATATGGTGCTGTGTTTTTTTTTTAATTTTTTAATTTTATTATATTACATATAATTAATAAACATAAATACAATATATATTATTAAATATATATTATGAAATATATATTATTATATATTATAAATAAAAATAAATTTATAAATATTTTTTCTTCATTATTTATTGTAATAATAATTATTTATTATAAATATAAATTAAATGTATATAATAATATATTTTAATTTTATTATGCATACTTATAAAGAATTAATTTATTAAAAATTTTATTTATAATATATTTAATATTTTTTTAATTATTATTATATTTATAAATTATTTAACTAATTTAAATACATATATAATAGAATATTTAAAAAATTAATATGCATAAATGTAAAATGCATGATCTATTATGTTAACAAATAAAATAAAAATAGCACTTACACAAATTTAAAATATTACTAATAATCACTCATATACGTAAGGAGTACAACACACATAAACTTAAAAATATTTAGGGATACAAATAAAAACTAATATTCGGAATACAAATACAAATACATAAGGAGCACAACACACATAAACTTAAAAATATTACAATACTAATATTCGGGAAGATCACTCCCCGTTCCACTCAAATAATTATGATATTGGCTATAAAAATTCGTAGGATTCTGAGATTCTTGGTCGTCACCTTGATATTGGTTGAGTTGTGATCCTTCTCTCTGTATTGGAGATGACTGAGATCCTTCTCCTTGATGTGTAGCTGGACGAGATCCCTGAATTTCCATTCTCTTTTGCATAATTTTAATTTGTTCATTGCGTATATAATCACGCATCATCGGGTCAGAGATCAAGTTCAAATCCTTTAACAAAATTTTAGTTTCTTGCTTATAGATCATAACATCTGTCATTTTTGTAGTAGCAGCAGTAGATGCATTCATTGCCTCAACAAGTTGAGCATTAATATGGATTACCTTTGAAATTTGTTCATCATTTTTACTTTCTTCACCCCAGGAGGTCGTTTACTAGAACTACCACCGCTATCTGAAGAAGTAATATTAAGATCAAAATTAGCCACACAAGGAGATGAAGGTGTATGAAAATCTTCCTCGGAGAATTGTTGTTCAGCTGAACCAACATTAGCAGTTTGTCGTCGCGATTTGATGCTTGCAGTATTTATATTGGTAGTGTCTAATTTTTCAATATCTTTGAGAATATCGAATACATGGTCAAATTTGAAACCCTTTATGTATTTTGGGTTTTGTGCTAACAATGCTCTTGCACGAGTTAACTGCAAGAAAATAATTAAATATCAGTTTTGAAGACAATATTATTAATGAACTTAGACTTTGATTATAAAATTTAGATAGTCTAAAATAAATATGAGCATAACAACTTACAATATCTTGTTCAGATGCTCCACTTGGATTCGAATATTCGATTTGCCGTATGCAACCTTTCATTTTTGATACTGCAGCAAGCATAAGATTCATTCTTTTTTGCAAAGATCTTGGCGGTCGGCTACAATGCACAAAATTTGGATCTGCATGATACTCTTTCTCAATTCTAGCCCAGAATTGATCCTTCGACTGGTTGATTCCTATGATTGGATTTTGTGAAATATGAAGGTAAACATGACATAAATGTCTGTCTTCTTCAATTGAGTATGAAGCTTGTCGGGAGGTGGGGGTTGAACTCATTTTGATCCGAAGAAGATAATACTCTCAAAAATATTGTTGGCATGAGATGTGTTATACCAATATCTGGTAAGCCATTATATAGAGAAAAATATGAATATAAAATTATTCAAATTTTGTCCAAATGTGTCATTGTTAGGTCATGTCATCTGCATACAAAAAAAATGTGTGTTCAGTGTCAGGTCACGTCGTCTGCCTAACTTGGCCCGATGTTGTCATTGTTGTGTCATGTCATCTGTGCAATTTTGTCCAAATGTGTCATTGTTAGGTCATGTCATCTGCATACAAAAAAAAATGTGTGTTCAGTGTCAGGTCACGTCGTCTGCCTAACTTGGCCCGATGTTGTTATTGTTGTGTCATGTCATCTGTGCAATTTTGTCCAAATGTGTCATTGTTAGGTCATGTCATCTGCATACAAAAAAAAATGTGTGTTCAGTGTCAGGTCACGTCGTCTGCCTAACTTGGCCCGATGTTGTCATTGTTGTGTCATGTCATCTGTGCAATTTTGTCCAAATGTGTCATTGTTAGGTCATGTCATCTGCATACAAAAAAAAGTGTGTTCAGTGTCAGGTCACGTCGTCTGCCTAACTTGGCCCGATGTTGTTATTGTTGTGTCATGTCATCTGTGCAATTTTGTCCAAATGTGTCATTGTTAGGTCATGTCATCTGCATAAAAAAAAATGTGTGTTCAGTGTCAGGTCATGTCGTCTGCCTAACTTGGCCCGATGTTGTCATTGTTGTGTAACTTACATTATAAATATATACCCCATAAGCAGCATATACCTCATTCATTCGATTATCTCAAAAAATGGATACCACCAATGAAGGAGGCTCAAATTTATCATCTTCAAGCTCTGATGATGATAACTATGTGGAAATGTTTGCAACGCAGTTTGGCGCAACACAACAACTGATCTCTCAGGTGATTTCTACCAATAGTCAAATTATCTTGAATTATCTCAACGAAGAAAACAACCAACGCATGCATCGAGGCTCAATTCCTGGTCACAACGTGATCAATCGTAATCGTGAAGTTGCTGATCATAATCTATTCAATGATTATTTCGCCGAAAATGCCTTGTATAATGATGCAATATTTCGAAGAAGATTCCGAATGGGGCGGAATTTATTTATGCATATTTATGAAGCTGTTAGTAATTATGACAACTATTTTATACAGAAAAGAGATGGGATTGGAAGACTTGGTTTATCTGGTTTACAAAAAGTAACAGCTGCATTTCGGATATTGGCGTATGGTCTACCAACAAATGCTACTGATGAGTACATTAAAATAGGAGAATCAACTGCCATTGAAAGTGTGAAACGATTTTGTCGTGCTGTTGTTAATGTTTTTGGAGGACAGTACTTACGATCTCCAAATGCTCAGGATGTTGCTAGGCTACTCCAAATTGGTGAGCAACGTGGTTTTCCAGGTATGTTAGGTAGCCTAGATTGCATGCATTGGAGGTGGAAAAATTGTCCAACAGCATGGGCAGGACAATATTCTGGTCGTAGTGGAAAACCAACAATTATTCTGGAAGCTGTAGCTGATTATGATATGTGGATTTGGCATGCGTATTTTGGGTTTCCTGGATCGAATAACGATATTAATGTACTTGAGTCTTCTCATCTTTTTGCTAATCTCGCTGAAGGTATTACTATTCCAGCTCATTATGTCATTCAAGGAAAAGAGTATAACATGGGTTACTATTTAGCTGATGGTATATATCCCAAATGGTCAACACTGGTTCAAACGATTCATGATCCACGAGGTAGAAAGAATAAATTATTTGCAATGAAGCAAGAAGCATGTAGAAAGGACGTTGAGCGAGCATTTGGCGTGCTCCAATCACGCTTTGCAATTATTGCAGGACCTTCATGTTTTTGGCGGAAAAATATTTTACATGATATTATGACATCATGTATTATTATGCATAATATGATAATCGAAGATGAACGTGATTTAAATGCACCAATCGTGGAACACTTCGAGGTGCTAACTCCAGATGTTGAACCAGCAGTAGATGATCGTACTCGGTTTGAAGATTTTTTAGCTCGATACAGACAAATCAAAGACAAAGAAGCTCATATTGCTCTGCGAAATGCTTTAATTGATCATATATGGGAACAATATAGTAATTCTGATTGTTAAATTCTCATAATATTGTATTTTTAATTAAGTGTTATTGTCTAATATCTTTTTTCCTAATTGTGTGTGATTTTAATATATTTTTGAAATATATTAATGCCCGAATAATTATGTAATAAATATTAAAAATGAAAATTATAATAATTATAAATATGAAAAATTAACTTATTAAATATAAATAAAATATTAATTTTAAATATAATAATTATCATAAAAATAAAAACTAAATTAAAATATATATCGATAATTAGATTATTAATATATGAATAAGAATAAATAGAATATTCTAAGGAATATTCCTTTTTGGTGTGAAATAGTGTGAGTGGGTTGGAGCTGAAATAGTGTTTGGTGCTGAAATTGCATCATTTTGGTGTGGAAATGACACCAAATTTGGTGTTATGGGTTGGAGATGGCCTATGCAATGGAAAGAACATGGAGATGACAGTACAGATTCTATCTCACTAAATAGGAAGTGTAATAATTAGTTGTACTTTTGAATGACTAGTGAAAACAGTTTTACATATGGAAAACGAGTTGTACCTTTTCTTTCTTCTAAATTTTCACTCTAATCACTGTCTGAATTGGATGACAGTCAGTTAGGTTTCCACATTATTATGTTCAAATCCATACCTATTTAATACGCCTTGGATAAACATGTAATCAATACACTAGATTGTTAGAGATGATCAAATTAAAAAGAGGAATTATTGTAATGCAATTCCATGATTATTAATCAAATAACTTTTATTTTTTATATAACTAACATATTGTTTAAAAAATTGGCGACTATGATAAATTGAATATCTAATGACTATAATCATTTGATTATATAAACTTCACAATATGATTAATAAGATTTTATTGTATGATAGCACTATCATGCCTATAAATATAGCGATGTCTAAATAAGCATATTAGTAGGATTGTTAGAAAATAACCAATGGACTGTGTTATCATGAGACTCCATTTAGTTCTTGTTCCGAAAGGAATCGACGCAGATGGCGAGTCATCAGAGAGTAGCCCATGAGAACGATGACGATGAGAAGTAGATCGCGCCCTGCGAGATCAACATGAGCGTTAATGGGAATACGCTGGAGGTTTTCCGACGGAGTCCACTCCGACGCTTAAGTCAGAACCTTCAATACTTGGGGGAGGACAACGACGAAGATAAATTGTCTTAGTCTAGAGAACCTACCCCCTTTACCTGGGTGACGAAGTACTTTATATATATGAGGGCTGGGTCACACGTATCTTCATGTTCTCCTCTACGCTCCGTACTTCGTCAGTTAGATGATAACTTTTAGGTAACGACCATAGCTATAATTGAGGCCTTAATTGTCCTGTGTAGCGGATAATAAATACCTGACGACTTTCCTGATCGGGAAAGGGGAACGGTTATTTGAAGTAGAGCTATTTGATATGTTGATCTTCGGGCTTCGCTCTCCCGAGTTGGTCTCGGAGTGTTTCCTCCCGGGATAGACTTGGGTGTCTATCTTCCCGAGGTAGTTTTGGAAGCCTAAGGCTCGGCCCAACCCCGGGTGTTTACTCCCCCGAGTTGGTCTCAGGGTGTTTCCTCCCGAGATGGCCTCGGGTGTCTGTCCTTTCAAGGGGGTCTCGGGAGCCTAAGGCTCGACTCGGTCTTGGGCGTCTATCCTCCCGAGTTGGTTTCGGGAGCCTAAGGCTCTGCTCGACCTCGGGCGTCCACCTTCCCGAGTTGATCTCGGGAGCTTGACCACGACCTTCAAGTTCAATGGACCTTGATATGTAGCTTCCCTGTGACATGTGTTCACCTTAGGATGCTCAACCTCATCACAAGTCCCTCCCTTCAAGTCTAATCGAAGGAGGTGTGACTGACTGATTAGACTAAAGGTGTAATGAAGGGAAGCTACGTTGTTGAGGGTTCATATATCCATTACTTCATTGTTGATGGTTTGTCGAGTCCGAGGAATCGAAACATTCGTCCCTGGGCCCGAAACAATCTTTCGAAATAAGTAAAAAGTCCCCACAATTTTTCGAGGCGGGGTCATGATAGTTGTCTATCAACCATTAAAAGCACATGGGGTTGATTATTGGCGGCAAAACAGCTTGGCGAATGCAGTTGCGCCACGTGCCCGAATATATCATTCGTGATCTCCTACTGACGCGCGTCGCAGGGCCATACCAAATGACGGCTTTAAGGGGAGGTGGCGCCTCGAGAAGGGCGATCACCATCGTCCACGTGCCGCGACTCTATTGTTCTCACGAGGGCGGCTTCTCCTTATAAAAATACGGAAACAACAACGTTTTTCCCCTTTCTTGATTCGTTGACCAACAGAGCTTGTGCACTCCATTCTTGTTCGCTAAGGTTCCGTCTTGTTAAGGCTTCTTCCTCCCTCGTAAGTTCTCCTCTTCTTCCATCTTCCTCTCCTTATTTCTTTAGAAGTCATGGGCAAGGAAGGGAAGAAAGATCAAGGTAGAAAGGAGATTTTGGAGAAGGATTACTGATGCCCGCTATCTAGGTGTCACGAATGTGGGTCTTAAAATTTAGATATGTATAAGCTGGAAACCCTTGTTGCAATCAGAGAATAAAAGCGTAGTAAAGGGGTCACAGGTCGTATTTTTTCCTAGGGGTAGTTAAGAGTGTTTGATTCTAACTTGAGTTTATGTGCCGTTTATATTTTTGGGATTCAAATAAAATTTGGGTTTTGGGTTGCAATCGGAAATGAAATCGCAATGAAAAAGGAAAGAACTCAACTAAACAAACTAAACAAGGTATGACGATTGATGAACTCAACCAATGAACACTTTAATCAACTAATGGAAATTTGCCAAATAATGAATTCAAGCTAACACCAAATCAAATTTAGATTCGATTGAAACTGATACAGAAATTTGCCCAAGGTATTTCCACTCAAAACAACTCAAATGCTAAGAAATTTAATCGAAACTGAGCTGAAATTCCAATTGAAGCTAATGCAGAAACTATTTACCCCAGTGCAGAAATGGAATCTAGAATTCAGAAACAACTAAATGCCAATCAAACTGACGTCGGATGCAATACTATGCTTCAAGTTGTGTTCAACTTGATACAAATCAATGCCTAAATTCACTTTCTACAAGGTGCAGAAATGTAGCTGGAATTTCCGAAAAGAGTGTTGCAGTTCAGAAATGGCCTAAATTCGAAGGAAACTGACTTCAACCACAGTAGCACACTTACAGATGTATTTAACTTCAGCTGAATTAGGTTCGAAACAATTAGAATTTCTAGCGAACTGTACACCCAATCATTCTGAATATTTCCTACTTGATACCAACTTGAAAGGAATGAAGTCTAATGTGCCAAAAGGAAACTGAAATTAACAAGCTAACCAAATGAGATACAAGCTAGTATCAATTCGTTATTGGAGTTTCTGTTGATGCAAAATTTGGAAGCTATGAAATTGATACGCAGCAAAAGAACACTTGTCAATTCGGAAACTAAACAAAGGCAGAATCAAATGCAATGCTGAACTTCCTATTGATACTATGCAGGACTTCAAACCTGATGGCAGGAATAAAATTCAAACTGGATTCAAACTTGATGCAAATTAGCTGAGTTCAAATGCAATGGAATTCCAATGCCGAGCTTCACTAATACAAACTTCAGCAACTACCAATTGAAAATTTCAGAATTAAACTGAATTGTAGTAATGAAAATTAGAGTGCAGAAATGGAAATCAGTTCAAAACAGCTAACACAAAATGCAGAAATAGAGTGCTATTTAAATGAAACAAGATGCAATGTAAATTCAGAACACAAAACTAAAGCTAACTTGATGATCAATTCAGGAACTCAAGAGATGAGCTGATGCTCAAAAGAAAGAACTGATACGCAACTACAGGGCTGATACTCGGAAATGAAATAGCAAACTAATTCGAAACAGCAGAAATGCAATTGAAATTAAAGCAATTGCTCACTAAACACGATCCCTAGCTGATTACCTTGCAAAAAGGAAACTAGTTGAAGCAGAAACAGTTCAGAAAAGGAAATTACAGTAGCTGAAATGAAATCAGAAACAGAAATTTAACTGCAGAAATGAAATTACAGCTAAAAATTCGAAAATTCAATAAGAAATCTAATCCTCAATCCTTCCCTAGCTCAAACCACCTTGCTCGTCACACAAGGGTGAGCCTCGAACCCCTAAGCTCAACAAACCAATGGGAAACTGAATCTACAATTGAGTCCAGCTCACACTCTGCTCAAACTGAAATTCCCATTCAACTTCTTCAATCCAGCTTCCAAATGCGATGGTGATTCGGGGATGGTCAAAGCACTCTAGGGAACCCGTCCAGATAGCTCAGGTGGATGGAAATGGAGCGCACCTGAGATCGAAGGCAGCAAATGGCAGAACCGAAGAAACCCTCTCTGGGCTCTGTTTCTTGGGCAATTGAGAGCTGGAAACTTCACTAAAACCTCCTCCCGATGATCCAGATCTTGTTCTAACCAAAGAATTGAGGGGTCGCGCCCACGGATTGAAGAAAAACTGAAGAACAAATGAAGAACAAACGAAGAAAACAAAAGCTTGCGGCGAAGACGCGACCAGGGAAGAAGCTGGGAAATGTTTGGTTAAATACATAGGAATGGACGGCTGAGATCGTTTTGAGAAAATCCAACGGCTGATCTTTATCCGATCTGAACCAAACTTTGATGATGTTGATCAGGGGTCAGGATCTGCTTCGAGGTAGCTCGGATCTTCCAGATATGCAATGGATGACCCAGATCAACCTGATCTTTGGATGAACAGTCTAGAGCCCTTTGAGCTTGATCCAACGGTTGAATGAGTTCTGATTGGGATGATCAGATCTTGATCAGAGTGCTTGATCATCCCTAACCCTAGCTTGGATTGCTTCAGATGGTCCCAGATGGCTCAGATCTAGCCGCTTTTGAATCAGACGACCCAGATTTGTCTGAAGCTTGATCACTCGATCCAGGTCCACTTCCGACTCAAGTCTGACCCAGCATAACCTAGGTCTATGATCCTTTCATGCCTACAAAAATAGATCAACAATTTAGTAGCAAAATCATTTCAAATATGTAAAGATTTGCAATTAAGTCCAAAATAAAAGTAAATTCTAAAACCTAGGGTAATTTCACAATTAAGCAAGAAAAACATGGGTCAAACATGGATTTTGGCATCTGAAATAATCAATAAAATAACACTTATCAACTATCAACCGGAGTGATATGAATCCGCTTCCTCTAGGGTTAGGTCAGAGACCCTCTGAGTTGCTTGTGAATCCTACGGCATTCCGGCGGAACTGGAGGTAGATGCCCCTAGGGTGGATCAATTTCCCGTAGAGTCTCTCCTAGGGTTTTTCACTTTCTTCCTAGGGCAGGTGGAATTAGGGTTTCTCTTTCCTCTCCCACATTTTTTCATGAGTATCTCTTCCTATTTTAGATTACCCTTGCAACAGATGGCCTCCAATGCCTTTGCCCAAATGGGCTAAGCATTTATCCTCTTTAAGCTCTTTGACATTCCTTTGGCCCCCCGCTTTTTCCACTTTTTCTTTCTTCCGACTGGCTCCCGAGGGGCATTCAGTTTCACGGCCTGCCCCAGCCACATGCTCATAGGGGGTCTTCCTTCCTCCCATAAGGGATTGAAGGAACGCTTCTTCTTCATCCAACTTCCTCAACGCCCTTTCAGCCCCATTCGCTGGAGGGAAAACCTACCAACCTCCCCCGGAGCTCGGAGACTTCCAACAGGACCTGGGCTATCAACAGGCTAAGAGCATCCTCTCCGGCATAGAGTTTAGCGGCCCCGGTCTGGTGCAGAGTGATGAACTCAAGTACCGAGCGGGACTCAACCCTAAAGTTGCCAGCATATGTCCCAGCCTCGGTAAGCCTATCTTTTTACAGACGCCTGTTAATTCTAACTGATGTTTTGTTTCTGGTGCATTGCAAAGGACGTCATGGTAGCCTGGGCAATGAATCGGCTCCTCAAATGGGAGCAGGCCAACGAACAAGTCCTGACCCCTCCTCTAGATCCCCTTGCCTTGGCGGTTGAGTCGGCAGAAGCTCCGGAGGAGGCAACGAAGCAACCCGACGACCAAGGGACGCCAGAGCAGTCTGATGCACAAGGAGCAACTGAGCGACCCAATGACGAGGGGACGCCAGAGCTGCCTGGTGCCCAAGGAGATGATCTTCCTCTCGCCTTCATCAAGACGGGGCGGGAATGAAGAAGGGTCGTCGTCCTTGGCTGGGCCCCTGACGGATAAAGCGGCCAGGAAGATGAGGAGGAAGCGACTCGATAAGCGGTCGGCAACCCGAAAGAGGTTGAGGAATTTTGTACCTTCCGCGCTCCCTTCTATCCTCGAGGAGGAGGACACGCCCCTCTTCGAGAAGGAGGACACGATGCCCCTGTCCAAGCACTTCAAACAGACGACCACTCCAGAGACGGGGCATCAGAGCACTACCCTCACCTCGGCCAGTTCCTCCGACGCCTCCAAGGGTAAGCAGGCGGTTCGAGTGGAGCCCCGACGACAACTTGACCACTTGCGCTGGAAGCTCCAAGTGGCGGGGGAAGCAGCTTCTAGGAAGCCTCAACTGGTGCAATAAAAGGAGAGTTCCGCCGAGGGGCGTGTCTCCAAGAGAGAGTCCAGCTCTGAGGAGGACATTCTGGGCCCCTCCACGGTGCCCCCAGAGGCACCTGTCCGCCAGTTCATCCCCCACTCCAGAGATGAATCTTCCTCCCGAAGTCGGGACGACGCGCCAAGGAGTTGGGGTGATCTGAGAGGAAGGGCCTTGAGTGTCTTGGCTGGGCCATGGCCAGCCTGCATGAGTCTCTCATGAAGGTAGAGGTACTTCTCTTTCTCTTGTTGCCTTTTCTTATGTTTTCTAACCCTTATTCTCTATTGCAGGCTGCCTACGACTGCCTCGCCGCGGGCTAACAGTTGTATTCCAAGTAGCCGCATCAGAGGTCGAAGTCTATCGTGCCCGCAGAGGGGCCTCATGCAGGCGGAGCTCAGCAGAGCCCTCAGGGCTAAAGTGGAGTTTTACATGGACTCCCTGTTGGCCTCCGAATCCACCTAGCATAGCACTCACCATCGGGAGCCCTTTTATCCGAGAGGGTTACTGCCCTTTCGGGTGACTTGCGTAACCTGGCCACCTACAGGATTTAACATGATGAACCTTATGAGCTCATCCAAGGGGGCATCATCATCCCGACTCACCAGGACACGGTTTCCGTCTATAATCAACGACACACCATGTAAATAATATTATTTCCGAATTTACCGGGCCTATCGATTTAACAGAATAAATCTCGCTCATTGTTAAATCAAAGAAATAAATACTAAGTACATGTGCCCGTTATTATATCGGGATTCAGAGCATGTACTCCATAACAAACTGAGGTCTGATCCAATTATAAAGTCAGTATAAATTGGATTACCTCTATGTCGGTCCTGCTCAATGCACACAAAGTACACTAGTGTAATTCTATGGTCAAGATAAACCAACATCAAATTACACTACAATCATCCCGATGGGTTGTCCAACTCCATCTCGGTTGTGAGTCTCTACTTATACTCTACAAGGAACTGATAACATGATCTTCTGTGCGACATCACACACCATGTTATCTACAGTGTAAAGTATTAAACATTTTGCACATACTAATATAAACATGCAATCAGTGATCTTGTGATTCTCTTTCAAAATGTAGATGTCTTATACAAAAGCAAGGCTTTTAGTATACATCCCAACAATCTCCCACTTATACTAAAAGACTCTGCTATCCTCATAATGTCATACATCTGACTCCCATATCCTCCATATGCCTAAAAGCTTTCGCTATCAAGGCCTCAGTGAAAGGATCTCCTAGGTTGTCATCTGATGTAATCTAGGAGACAACAACTTCTCTTTGCTTGGGTAGTACTTGCGCTTTATGTGTATACTCACCTTATGGGCTCGTGGTTCCTTCGAGTTTGCAACTGCACCATTTTTATCACAATAAATTGTGATAGCTATGGGCAAACCAGGAATCACATCCAAGTCCATCTGAAGTTCTTGAGCCATACAGTTCCTTGGCCGCCTCTGAGGCTGCCACATACTTAGCTTCCATGGTGGAGTCTGCCACACATTTCTGCTAGACACTCCTCCAAATTATGGCTCCCCCTCCTAAAGTAAACACATACCCCAAGGTAGACTTACTTTTATCCCTATCCGATTGGAAATCTGAATCCGTATAACCCATAGGGAGTAATTAGTCTGTCCGGTAAACTAGCATATAATCCCTAGTCCTTCTCAGGTACTTTTATACGCTTTACCGCACTCCAATTTCCATGACCTGGGTTATTCTGATATCTGCTAACCATGCCCATGGCAAAGCAAATATTCGATCTCATACATAGCATAACATACATGAGGCTTTCAACTGCCGAAGCACAAGGAACTGCCTTCATCTCCTCTATCTCCTTTGATGTTTTAGGACACATCTCTTTAGATAGAGGAACTCCATGCCTGAAAGGTAGAAAACCTTTTTTGGAATTTTTCATGCTAAAACGAGCTAGGACAGTGTCTATGTATGAAGCTTGAGATAAGCACAACATCCTTTTCTGGTGATTCCTTAGAACTTTGATCCCAAGGATGTGTCATGCTTTTCCCAAGTCCTTCATATCAAATTGTTTGGACAACCATATCTTACGTCTGATAATACTTTGACATTGTTGCCAATGAACAAAATATCATCTACGTATAGCACAAGTATACCACTACGTTTCCGTCACATCTCTTATATACAAATGACTCATCCGGACTTTAAATAAATCCATATGACTAGATTACCTCATCAAAGCGGATGTTCCTCGTCATAGGTCCAGGGATCCGATTCATGTTCGCCAAGGACCAAGTCCAAAGACTCTCCCAAGAATATGAATCTTTCAGGTTGTCTAACAACCCTCCCACTATGACGAGGTACCATCTGTGCATCTTCTGTGACACGTGGTGCAGTGACTTGTGTCATATCCTCTTGTACAGTTGGTACTAAGGTCAGAACATCCCCTCTTAATTTGTCAAAAATAATTCTACTCATAGGCTTGTGGTTTATCACATAGTCTTCCTCTAAGAATCGGGCATTCCTACTAACGATTACCCTCTGATCCTTAGGACTATAGAATAAGCCACCTTTCATCCTTCTAGGATAGCCTACGAACAAGCGCACTTCTGTACGAGATTCCAACTTATCAATATCTCCCTTCAGCACATGTGCTGGAGTACCCCAAATCCGAATATGTCTTAGACTAGGCTTTCGCCCATTCCACAATACTATGGGAGTAGAGGGTACTGACTTAGATGGTACCAAGTTCAGTATGTACGCTACCGTTGTCAGAGCATATTCCCAGAACAAATCCGGAAAATCGGAGTAACTCATCATCGATCTAACCATCTCCATAAGAGGCCTATTCCTTCGCTCTACTACACTATTCTGTTGGGGCGTACCGAGTGCAGACAATTCAGATTGAATCTCAGCCTCTTTCAAGTAAGTCCTAGACTCTCCCAAGAGGTACTCGCCACCACGATCCGATCGTAGTGTCTTGATACTTTTACCTTGATGTTTCTCCACATTAGCCTTGAATTCTTTGAACTCATCAAAGCATTCAGACTTGCGGCGCATCAAGTAAATGTACCAATACCTTGAATAATCGTCTATGAAAGAGACGAAGTATTCAAAGCCACCTCTAGCCTGGATAGACATAGGGACACACAAATCAGAATAAACCAGTTCTAACACATCTTTGGCTCTATACCCCTTGGCCTTGAAAGGCCTCTTGGAATACATTTACCTCCTGTCCCTTTTCGTTACTTCTTTGCGACCGCAGTTCCTTGATCTCCTTTCTGAGAATTTCCTTTTCTAGTATCATGTGGTCAAGATCCATTGCTTTGAGCTCTAGTTCTTGGTATTTGGCCTTCCAGGAATCAACTGCATGCTTTAACTCCTTATTTTCTTCTGCTGTTTTGATTGCTTGATTTTTAATCTGCTGAGACTCCTCCTTTTCAGCTTATTGTGACTCCAGCTCTAGTTTAAGCCTCCAAATTTCTGCTTCACAATAGGAAATATAGTCTTGTTGTTCTTTTAACAAATCTCGAGAGTCGTACTTTATTGGGCTGGTTTGGAGGATTGGTGTTTTCTTGTTGAAATAGTAGATACTGCACATTCCGCACATTGTTATCTTGCATAATGGGCAATGTCTTCGATGTCGTCGTAGAGTGAGCATTTTATGACACTGGCAGTTTTCATTTTCGGTTGGGACATCTTTATTTACTTCCCATATATGCTTGCATTCATATTGGTGGTGTGACACTTGAACTTTGGTTCTATACCCTTGATCAGGACCGATCCACCATGAAATTCCTTCTTCCCTTAGCATATAGATTTTTTCATGTAATATCAGAGTGTTGAGATCATAATGGATGGCTTCGTTATTATCTTCTCCTTCGGATATGCTATATATGGCATCACTGGGGTCTTCACCTTCTTGTATTGAAACTATTTCATAGTCTTCTGGTAAGTCTATTGTTCAAACATGTTTCCTTTTTTCATTAGGGCAATCATGGGCAAAATGGCCTTCCTCTCCACAAAGAAAGCATTTGCATTTTTTGTTTCTTAATAAGTGCTTCTTCTTTTCAATTCTAGCATGAGAGGGGTGAGGTTTACCTTTATATGTTTTTGACTTCCTTATACCGAACCTCTTCTCAGGCTTGTTATAATATCCTGGGATAGGAATGTTACTGCTGAATGACAAATCTTTTAGTGCCCTTTTGAAAGCTGCGTTTTTGCATTCATTCTCAAGGTATTTATAAGAGAATAATACCCTTGGGAAGACCCCAATAGTATTTCCTTGGTACTTCCTTTCGAATGCTTCCTTGATCCTTTTTCCTAGATCTCCTGGCATTTTTGACCAAAGCTTTTCAGATAATTCTGGACTGGTGAATAGCCGTCCGGTTTTTGAAGCCAGCTTCATATATTCATTTAAGAATGAGATTATGTACTTCAAGTTTTTATAGGATAGCCTTTCTAGATCCCTGTAAGCTTCTTCTTGAATATATGTAGATCCCCTATAAGGGTCTTCAAGCATAAATACAGTTCTTATTTGAGAGACAATGTTTTGAGTACCTCCAGATCCATCTGCTTTGTTTAGGGGCTCTTGATATTCGTTAGGGAAGGACATCCTCCATTGGATCCAGGCCAATTTTTCTGCTTCTCCTAGTAGATTTTCTATAAATTCTACCTTGCTAGTGGGGTCTGTAAAACCTTGGAGAGAAACTAGATTCTTAGTAATTGACTCCTACCTCATGAAAACCTCATCAAATCTGCCCAGCTGAGAGGGAATCACAAAAATGGCTCCCGTTTGTTGGAATGCTGAGGGTAAATTCCACCATTCAGAATGATCTTTTCCTTTGAATTTCTGCTTTCCTTGGTAACCTTCATAAGAGGGCCTGCTTGAACCCGACTCTTCAACTCTTGCAAGTGCCGGTGGGTAGCCAGCTTGATCCATGGTATGGTCTGTGGGAGGTTTGTAGGTAGATATTGTCGATGAGGAATACACCTGTTCTGATAATTGTGCTAATTGAGGATATTCTAATTCCCATCCTGCCGCAATGATTTCTTGAGTTTCTTCACAGATCTTTGGGTAAGGAAGTTCTTCCTTGGGCTCACTATCTTCATCATCCCATCCTATTGGTATGATAGGGATATCTTCCATTTCTTGAATAACATAGTTAACATAATAATTAAATTTACCACTGGGTTCTCCCAGAGTATCCCAGGCTGCTTTATTTGGTTTCCCATCAACATTCGGTTTATTGCGGTGTTGGTAGTATGAGAGTCGTCCCCTAGAATCATCATTGTCTGAGCTTGATTCTTGAAGGTTGGCTAGGTATTCCCGATTATCTTCCGCAAGGTGACCTATGGACCGGAGTACAAAGGCCCCTGGGCTTGTAGTTCCTGCATAGGTACCTTGGGGATTCAAATAGGAATCCATTACTTGTTGATACCAATCGTCAAACTCTGTGGTTTTGTTTGGGGCAGTTGATGACTCTGCTTCATTCATTAGTGGGTGTTGTTGGTTTTGGGTTGTAGAGCCAAAACCTTGCTCTCCTCGGACTATTGTTGCCAGTTGCTCAACATCAACAATATGTTGGGACCGGGTGCATGTTGACATGGATGCGGGTTCGTAATTTTAAAATTAATTACGTGCAGCGAAAGGTTTAGCATAAATAATTTCTCAAATTATTTAACCACACATCTAAGCATGCAATTTTATCTTGTGTAGACATGATCATATATTAAAATTTTGCAGAAACATAAACTAATTTACGTATTACCTCACGTAACTCGAAGGAAGGGACGAGATCCAACCGTAAGCGTCCCTTGGAAGCTCCGCCTCTATTCGCGTCCACGCCGAGTGTCTTCGGGATGACTTCGCAAAGCCATGAGTTTCATGTTCTCGGGAACTACTAGATTATCCGAGAACGCGACAAGAAAAACCAAGAGAGAAGTCGGGAGACTAACCACAAAAGGATGGCCGGAATCAAAATTCCGGCGAAGCAAAAGAAGAGGCTGGTTGGCGCACAACAAGAAGGGGAGAAGAGAAGGAGAGAAAGAGAGGGAGAGAGCCTATGCCTTCATCTCTTCGATTCACACCCAAGCCTTGCCTTGGGTCCTTTATATAGTGGCCTCTCAACCATCAAGCCTCTCAAATATGAAATAACTTATTCCATCATGCCAAGTTTGATTTTATATCATGGTTAAAATCATATTTTAATTCATGATAAAAATCTTCTCTCCTATGGAATAAATTTCCTTATCATGGTAAATCAATCCATGATTGATTTTATAAAATAAACCAATCCATGGTTCATTTTAATTTCCATGAAAAATAAACCAAACCTTGGTTTATTATATAAAAATTTATATCATCCATAATTTTATAAAACAAATCACACTTGGTTTATTTTATAAATTGAACCAAAAACTTGATTCTCTCCCTTTGTTGTGGTCGGCCAAGCAAAGAGGATGGAGACCCTCTTTGGCTGGCCCATCCAAGCCAAGCCCCAATGAATTAAACTTATTTAATTCTTCTATTAAGTCTTCAAAAGACTTAGCCATTTTACGCTTCCGATGCGTCTATGAAAAATTCAGATTCGACTTATCGTTTGGCTCAACCAAACCTAATCTCTCTTGATTGGAAAATCCAATTTTCAACTCATTTTAAATCCCTCGGATTACTCGTAGTGCGTGTGACTAAATAAGCTTTCGATTTATGTTGGCCGTCTATAATTAATCAATTAATTATAGAACGATCATGAGTGGCATCTAGTAGTACATTATGATCCCCAATTAATCGAAAGATCAACGGTTGACCTCAGAAATAATTCTGAAATCCTTCAGCAGCTATAATGAATCGTGCCCCATTCCCTTCACCATCTTATACCCACTTGGTTCAGGATATGGTCTATGTGTGTCAGCCCCCACTAGGCTGACTACGTCACACCTAGCCCAAGTAACGTTTTCTCGTCCTACGGATTCTAATTACTCTCATGTATTTAAGAGATTCATACTCTGAACATGTCATGCTCTAGCCAGAGGCTTCGAGTAACAATCCGACGATAGGCCTCGGGTGTACATCTCCTCGCAAGGAGTGGTGAATCCTTTATAGGCTGTTCAAACATCTTCGGGCACTTCGGCTTATACCCAATCATCCTGGGTTCACACCTCCTTGGAGACGCTTGCTTAAGATGTCAAAGTATAAGTCTCCATGACCAAGATGACTTGAACACCGCAAGTCAAAGGAACATCGCACTTAAGCTGCAGTAAGAACTTCACTAACATATCTATATGTAGACTACCATATGAAGTTTTACAGCCAGTCACTCCAATGAACTAGTTCCCTTAACTAGCATTCATGTTTATCTCCGGACATCTCAATGTCACCAGCCAGTGAGAATCAGCTGATTAGAGAATAACCCATGCTAGTCTCAACAGAATTGATAATGTCTGTATTTATCAATTCATCGACTAGGGACAATTTCAATACTTCACAATTGCACATGTAGAGATAATCACTAATTGTGAATTCATCACAAATTCTCTCATCCTGTGAATTGTATTGCGGACATTCAGTAAATGAGTTTAAGATCTCAATCAAATACACTAACATGTATACTCAAATAGTGAATATTCATTTATTAGAATAAATGATTACAATCATAAGGCGATTGCCTTAGGACACTTCTCTCATATCACTAACAAACTCCCACTTGGCCTAATGTCAATCGCTACGGTACCCAATACCACAGGCTCTAACATGACCCTCAAACTTACTTTGAGGCAAGGCCTTAGTTAAAGGATCCGCTAAATTCCTTTCAATGGGAATTTTCTCAATTTGTATATCATTCCTACTTATAATCTCTCTGATCAGATGATAGCGGTGAAGCACATGTTTGGATCGCTGATGAGACCTTGGTTCCATCGCTTGTGCAATAGCTCCATTGTTGTCGCAGTAAACCGGTATTGCTTCATCAATGGTTGGAACCACACCAAGTTCTGAGACAAACTTCTTGATTCAGACTGCTTCCTTTGCTGCTTCCGAAGCTGCAATATATTCCTCTTCCATGGTAGAATCCGCTACGGTGTCTTGCTTGGAACTCTTCCAACTTATTGCGCCTCCATTCAAAATAAATACATATCCGGACTGAGATTTGGTGTCATCCTTATCTGTCTGGAAACTGGCATCTGTATACCCACGTATTACCATATCACCTTCTCCATATATTAGGAACACATCCTTAGTGTTTCTTAAGTACTTGAGGATTGTCTTGACAGCCGCCCAATGATCCATTCCTGGATCAGACTGGTATCTGCTTGTGACGCTCAGAGCATACGATACATCGGGCCTAGTATATAACATAGCATACATGATAGATCCTATCGAGGATGCATAAGGAATCTTATTCATGCAAATCCTCTCGTCTTCTGTGCGCGGACACATAGACTTCGAAGGGTTGATCCCATGCCTGATGGGAAGGTAACCTTTCTTGGATTCCGACATGCTAAACCTTTCTAGCACTCGGTCTATATATGTAGACTGCGAAAGACCAAGCAACCGTTTTGATCTATCTCTATAGATTCTAATCCCAAGGATATATGTTGCTTCTCCTAGGTCTTTCATGGAGAAAGTTTTGGACAACCAAATTTTAACTGACTGTAAGACTGATATATCGTTTCCTATAAGTAATATGTCATCGACATACAACACTAGGAATACGACTGCACTCCGACTAACCTTCTTGTACACACAAGGTTCGTCAGGATTTTGTGAGAAATCAAACTCTTTGATTGTCTCATCAAAATGGATGTTCCAGCTCCTGGATGCTTGCTTTAGTCCATATATGGATCGTCGAAGCTTGCATACTTTGGTTTTATTAACCGATGTGAAACCTTCAGGTTGTATCATGTATACATCCTCAAGCAGGTTTCCATTAAGGAAAGCTGTTTTCACATCCATTTGTCATATCTCATAATCATAATGAGCTGCTATAGCCAGGAGCATCCGAATGGATTTAAGCATAGCTACTGGCGAATAGGTTTTGTTAAATCCGACACTTTTATGCTGCTCCAGAAAATTTTTCAGAAAACACCCTAGGGTGTATGGGTTCTTAGACGAAATTTTGAAGAGTAAAATGGAATACAACAAAATATTGTGAGGTCTAAAGGGCTTAAAACTTCAATTAAGGGTCTGGATGCAATAGAGCAGAATTTAGAGGGGGTTAACTGCTAAAAGCTCGAAACTAAGGGCATCCTAGCGATTTGCCTGAAACTGTTGGACTAAGATGAAAAAGGGCGAGTATAAGTGGCTGATTAGGGCTCGGGCTCCTGCTCGTGTCTTCTTCCCTGCCGATCGAAGCCGCCACCATCGCTGCCTCTACTCCTCTCTTCTCTTCTCCCTCGCCCGCGTGCCCTAGCCACAGACGCGCTGACCTCTCGCACGGAAAGCCAGCCAGCCGCAAGAGCGCCACCTCCTCGCCCTTGATCCATGCCCTAGCGACGCACGCGAGCCCCTCTCCCTCCTTCCCTGATCCAATCGTCTTTTCCTTTTTCCACGATGACTTGCTCTCTCCTTCAATAGAGGTAAGTTCTGGGATTGAGTTGGGTTCAACAGAGAAGAAGATCTTTAATGATGTTTCCTTTTCGAGGTTGCAGATTTCATTAGCTCTGAATCTTGCTGCGATTGGATCCTAGGAGGTCTTGGTTCATGGGAGCGACGCCAGTAGCAACTGAGGTAAGAGTTCCCTGCTGTTGTGAATTGGTTGTAGATTTCGGTTTGTTGTGAATGTTGGTTTCCGGAGATCCAAGGGAAGGTATTGATTTGGTTGTAATAGATTTTGACTCTGTTAGAAATCTGTGATCAATGATGGACCAGGGAATTGGAGTGTGATTTGCATTGTAGTAGCAACTCCTTCATTTGGATTAGCTACTGAAGTTTGGATGTCTTCTGTTGATGCTCAGATTTGATTAGCTGATCGAAGTTGAATCCTGCTGTGGTGGAGCTGTAGGAGATCCCTGCCATGAGCTTATTAAGGTAAGCTCTGTGAATTTGAATTAGACTGATGGATTTTGATCTATGTTGTATAGTTCTTGATCAGTAGGTTAGTATGAATGGTTAACCCTGTTAGAAGTTTGAATCCACCTTGTAGCTGTAATTATGACCATGATTTGGATTTATAAGGGATTAATACGAATCTATTGGAATAAACTTAATTGATTTCGTGGAAGAGGAAACTAGGGATTAAATGTGGACTAAACCTAGAATTTAACCTAATCTTGATTACAGGGAGTAATTAGAAACCTTTCATTTAATTAGAGGTAATTAGATGAAAAGGAAATGATTAGGTTAATCCTGGTTGGGTTTAAGGAGTAATTAGCTACTTATCTTTTTGTATAATAGCTAATAAAATACATCCTTGATACAGGAGCTTGATTTGGATTTATTGCTATTTATTAATTGGCGGGTGGTTCTATCGCGTTTGATACGAACTTCCACTCTTGGAGGCGGGTACCCCTTGACTTATCTTGTTGATATTGTCATATTGTTATGCATAGACTTTTATAGATAGCAGTAAGTTTATACGCTATCCTTGTTTAGTATGCTTGTTCTGGATACTTGTTGTTTATCCCTGAGTTATTCTACTGTTAGTTCCATACAGTCTCAGGTATTGTCATATCTATATGTATGCTTAGATATCTTGATGTATCTCTTGCATTTGACGTTGAGGGATCAGTAGTTTCCTGCCAGTATACCTTGTAGGTTACCAGTATTTCCTGTTATAGGATTCAGACTGAGACTTAGTATACTGAGGACTTGGTGAGGGAGGTATGTGTATCTATCATACACCATCTCTGCACTGTTGCATGCCGGCGATCAGCGACTCCCTTGTGGTTGAGCCTATCGTCTTTCGGTACATGATATGCGCACACGGCCACTCATGGGTTAGTGGATACCGTAGGATGTGTGCATTTGCCCTGTATTGCTCCGTTCGGCCACTATTTGGAGGGTGGGTCCGGGCGTGGTAGCAGCCAGGGATCCCTTCTTGTACTGAGCCACGAGGAGATGAGAGCTAGACTCCCCCATTGCTTGGGGTAGGAGAGTGACTTCCGCCAGCATCCTGTCCACCCGGTCACTCAGGAGCAGTGATGGCAGGGTGCGTACAGGTTGTCACAGCTCTACCCACGCGAACGTCGTGGACGATGATCCTGACTGGGACTAGGGGGTGACACATGTCATTGCACCATGTGCATACTTTGCATCGTGCATTGTTTGCTGCACTTGATTTCTGCACTTGTTTGACATGCATATTCTGGAGACTTGTTATCTGAGATTATATATCTATTGGTATTCCATTGGTATTTATTATCCTCTTTTTTAGGTTAGATGGATTCTGATATGTATCTACCTCAGTACTTTCAGTTCTAGTCTTTCCCTATTATTGATATGAGACTGTATTAGCGGAACTCTTATTGTTAGTATAACTTTCTATGCATATCTACTCTGGGTATCCGCAGAGTTCTTTTGGACTCACACCGTTGGTTATTTTTCTTAATTTCAGGTTGATGTCTGCCAGGAGAGCCCTAGCCGCCAATCCCCAGCTCGAGAGGAGCTCCGTTTTGGTTTATCTTATGTTGTTTTTCGGTTATGAACCCTGTAGTATATACTTTGCTTCCGTTGCCATGTTTTGGACATGTATTCATGTTTTATTCGATAGTATTGTACTTTTGAGTCCTATGTTGGACTTCATGGGGTTTTGGCTTTGTTCCTGCCCCCTCGCAGCTCAGGTGAGTTCGTACTTTTGTTTTGCGACGGTTATAGTCATATATATGTTGTTTCTGCATGGATTTGAGGCCTGAGGCCATTTAACTGCGTGGTTGTGTTATTTGTATCTGTGTGTTTGTGTAAATTATCTGCCGGACAGGGAAGGTGCTATCCGATTCTCTATTGGATCAGCGGCTCCAGGGTCTCGGGGCGTGACAGGTTTCGTCATAATCAATTCCTTGTTTCTGACGATATCCTTTTGCCACTAATCTACCCTTAAAGGTAACAACATTACCTTCCATGTCGGTTTTCTTCTTGAAAACCCACTTGCACCCTATGGGCTTAATCC
Source organism: Boesenbergia rotunda (assembly GCA_024364735.1). NCBI lineage: Eukaryota > Viridiplantae > Streptophyta > Magnoliopsida > Zingiberales > Zingiberaceae > Boesenbergia > Boesenbergia rotunda. The sequence goes on from JAGFNQ010002213.1 coordinate 459,082, forward strand.
CTTTAGGTGGGTTAACCAAGTCCCATACTTGATTTTTGTACATGGAATCCATTTCCGACTTCATGGCTTCAAGCCATTTATCCCTTTCTGAATTTTTCAGAACATCTTCATAACTGATAGGTTCGTCATCGTTAATGAGTAACACGTCGTTCGATTCACTTATGAGAAATCCGTATCTCTCTGGAATATTGCGTGTCCTATTAGACCTACGAAGAAGTGGTGTTGTTTTAGGTTCAACTGATAGCTCATCATTATGAGTTATTGGTTGTGGGTCTAGACTAGGTGTCTCTATAATGTCTATTGGAGTTTCTTGAACTTCTTCAAGTTCAATGCCACTCTCAATGTTTTCTTGTAAAAGAAATTCTTTTCTAGAAATTCAGCATGCCTTGAAACAAACACCTTTTGTTCCAAGGGATGATAGAATTGGTAACCTTTCGTTTCCTTAGGGTATCCAATAAATAGACATTTATCAGACTTAGCATCCAATTTGTCTGATACAGTCCGCTTTACATAAGCAGGACAACCCCATATCTGTAGGTGAGATAAATGAGGTTTCTTACTATTCCACGTCTCATATGGAGTAGTAGAGACTACCTTGGTCGGGACTCTGTTTAGTAAGTAAACAGTTATCTTAAGCGCATAGCCCCAAAAGGATTTTGGAAGAGTTGCATGATTCATCATAGACCTAACCATGTCCATCAAGGTTCGGTTATGCCTCTCAGATACACCATTATGCTGTGGTGTATATGGCGAAGTCCATTGAGACAATATCCCATTGTCCCTAAGATAATCTTGAAACTCTTGACTTAAGTATTCACCACCCCGATCGGATCAAAGTATCTTAATACTTTTGCCAAGTTGTTTCTCTACTTTACTTCTGAACTCTTTGAATTTCTCAAAAGCTTCAGATTTGTGTTTCATTAAGAATACATACCCGAATCGTGAGTGATCATCGATAAAGGTAATGAAGTAGCTATAGCCTCCTTGTGCAAGAGTTGACATTGGTCCACATACATCAGTATGTATTAGACCAAGCAATTCTCCCACTAGTTTACCTTTTTCGAAAAGGGTAATTTGGTCATCTTGCCTTTTAAGCATGATTCACATGTATCAAATGAACCAGGTTCAAATGATTTCAGAATTCCACATCGGTGTAATTTGGTCATGCGTTTCTTGTTTACATGGCCAAGACGACAATGCCACGTATAGGAGTCTATTTGATTATCTATTCGAGCATGTTTGTTGCTAACTTCGATATTGAATACGTCACCGGATAAATCTAACGTGTAGATACCATTGCATAAAGTTTCGGTCCCATAAAGAACACCATTTAAAGTTATGTAACAGCAATTGTTACTAAAAGTTAAATGATAACCCTTTTCATTCAAGCATGAAATAGATACAATGTTCTTTATTAACAAAGGAACAAAATAACAATTATCCAATCCTAAGACAAGTCCAGTAGGGAGCTTTAGCAAATATGTTCCGATGGCAACAGCAGCAATCTTTGCTCCATTTCCATCTCGCAAATTCGCTTCTCCCTTGACGAGTCTTCTTCTATTCCTTAGCCCCTGTATGTCATTACATATATGTGAGCTACACCCAGTATCAAGTACCCAGGTGTACGAGGAAATAGAGTGACATTCAATAACGAAGATACCTGAAGAGGATGGGGCATCGAATGCCTTCTTCTTCAAGGACTCAAGATAAACCTAGTAGTTTCTTCGCCAGTGGCCCTCCTTGCCGCAGTGATGGCAAGTGCCTTTTGGTGCCTTTTCAATCTTTTTGGCCCTTTTCTTCCTTCCCTTATTTTGTTCTTTGGGCTTCCTCTTAGAGCCTTTCTTTGAGGAACCAACTAACAGTACCGTCTTCTGATCCTGCTTCACAGAAGGCTCTACAGTCTTCAGCAGGTTAAGCAACTCAGGAATGGTAGTCTCCAGTTTGTTCATCCGATAGTTCATCACAAACTGTGAGTAACTCTTGGGCAAACAATGCAGTATTAAGTCAATACTTAGTTCGTGATCCATTGCAAATCCGAGTGTGCCTAGTCGCTCAATGTACCCCAACATCTTCAACACAAACTGTGAAACAGAAGTGCCTTCCTGCATCTTAGAGGTGAAGAGGAGTCTGGAGACCTCAAACCTTTCAGATCTCGCCTGCTCGTCAAACAACTCATGAAGATGGAAGACGATGGTATGAGCATCCATATGCTCATGCTGCTTTTGTAGCTTAGGTACCATAGCGGCCAGTATGATGCAACTCGCAAGTTCAGAATCGGCCACATATTTCTGATAGGCCACTAACTGGTCTGGAGTTGCATCTTCAGGAGGATGGTTGGGAAGTTGTTCTTCAAGGACATAAGCAATCTTTTCTGCCTTGAGGACTATCCTCAGGTTTCGAAGCCAGTCCATGAAGTTTGGCCCAGTCAGCTTATTGGTGTCCAAAATGGAACACAAATTCAGAGAAAACATGATCAGGTGATTATCCTAGAAATACAAATTGAGGTTATGTGATGAGAATGATAAAGAATGCATCAATATACATTAATTAAATCCTATTTATTTTTTCGAATTGAATAACCCTTTTTATCAATTCGGGAGATCGTAGGAACATCGCTAAATAGGTTGATATCCAACCATAGATAAGAACAACCATGCACTACAAGAATTTTTGCAATCAACAACGCCCAATCGACAACGTTTTTTTAAAAAAAAACGTTGTCTTTTTTTGTTTTACAACGTTTTTAGTGAAAAACGTTGTCTATGTGTTTTACTTTTTAATAACGACAACGTTTTATAATGATGTGATGTGCTTAGTGTTGTGGTTTCGGATGAAAGACAACGCTGTTACAAAAGTGTTTTTTAAAAGCGTTGTCGTATTTCCCGCTAAAATAAAAAACACATCCCTCGCTCATTGCCAAACCTCGGTGGCTCGCGAAAAATCACTCCGCGCTTCTTTTCTCCGCGAAATATCTCCCTCCACCTCCCTCCACCTCCCTCATTGCCACCTCCCTCGTCCTCTCCTCTCCACGAAATCGACATTGTGTACGATTCCTCTGCCGGCGTTGGAGTTCCCTTCATCGTTTCATAGCCGCGGTATTTCTCCCACCTTCCTCGCTTCGCCTCCGGCCGCCGAGGAGGTGCATCTCCGTCTCCCAGCCGAAACCCTAATTACTTCCCTGCTGAAATCCAGATCTTCTCGAAGAATCCAGTTTCAGGAAGATAATCTAGAGTTAACTTCTTGTTAAGCTCATCAAGAACTAACATCTTCCTCGTTTTTTTCGTGTATATCTGCAGATAATAGAGTTATCCGCGAGATCCACAGAGGGTCCGATCAATGGTCATGGCGGATGAGGGGAGCTCCACTCCTCTCACTGCGCCTGCCCCCATCACTGAACCTGACGAGATTGACCTAGAAGCTGGACCCGCCGAGCAATTCCAGTGCCGGATCTGCCTCGAAACTGACGGTCGTCTACCTTTCTTCGCCCACTTGCTATTTTTATTTTTTAATTTCTTGCAACGAAAGACTATATCTTGATCTTGCATTTTGGAACAAGTTTTCTTCTGGTGCTTTGAGATTTTGGTTGAGCTGCTATTCTGTTTGATTATTACTTTTTTTTTTGCTCAAAATAAAAATGGTTTGGATCTTCAGGACGGGATTTCATAGCGCCATGCAAGTGCAAGGGAACTTCCAAGTACGTCCACCGTGAATGCTTGGACCACTGGCGATCTGTCAAAGTGAGTCAATTGCGTGTCTGGTATGATGCTTTGAGGTTTAGAAGACTTTGCTGCAAATGCAAATCCTTGGTATTGTGTTTAAGTTTCACTTTGGTTTTGTTGTGCTGCGAGAACATGCCATTATGATTTTTTTCTTCCTTAGCCAGGTGAAAATTATGAAAAATTTCAACCCTTTTCTTTTTGTTTGACAAATAGGTTGTTTCCCAGAAGATGTACAAAGTGTTTATCAATGTATATATGATTTTCTTTTTGTTTGGGATAGTGCTGATTGCTTAGTTAGTTAGCATGTGGTATAATTATTGCGCGATAAATAAGTTTTTATTAACTTGCTATTGTCTTATCCATGGAGCCATTTGAGATCCTAGAAGACAAGTAGCAGTCACATTGTTAAACATTCTTATGTTTACTAGTGCTTTAGTGTTTAAATATCAATTCAGAACACTCTCGATTCTGGTTGACCTAGCGATTACAGTCTTTCCTATGTTGATATTATTAAATTTAGCTGCAACACTAGATCTTGGATATCCTTTCTTGCATTAGTGACATGTTCTGTTGTTCATCGTTCATAACATGGTTTGAAACTTGGTGAATTCTCGTCATTTTTTGTTTGTTGGTGAATCAATTGGATAGGAAAATGTCTTCTCTTGATTATAATCTGAATCATGATTGAACCATCTTTATCCAGAATAAAATTTAAGGATGGACTCATGATAGATGCTGCAATTAAAAATATAAATTATTTTTGTGTTCTCACCATTCTTGTAACTCTTTCCATCATTTGGCAGAAATATTATGTGTACTGATTGATGAATTGATGTTGAGGGTTGCTTATGTCACACTACTATAACTTTAAAAAGCTCATGTTGAATTGTAATAATAAGAGATGAGTTGAAGTGATTGAACCAAATTAATTATTCAGAAGAATGATCAAACTGCTTGTTTGATTAGAGGTTGACAGGAACGGAGTTTGCTGGATTAAAGGTTGACAACATTAACAAATGTTCATCTTTGTTCTCAATATTTTATTTTATTTGGTAGACCAATTAGTGAAAAATACACAATTCTAGGTAGCTAATCATTTGCAAATTTCATTTTCTCAGGAAGGTTTTGCATTTGCTCATTGCACAACTTGCAAGGCTCCTTACTATCTGAGGGTTCATGTTCATGCAGACAGGAAATGGAGAGTCTTGAAGTTCCGATTCTTTGTTACTAGAGATATACTAGTTATATTCGCAGCTGTTCAACTTGTAAACTTGATCTCCAGGCCATTTGTGATGCATTTGGAAAATTTTATATTTTTCCCCACTAAATTATCATTTGTGAATTGATAGGTGTCTGTATAAAAAGAAGCTGAAAGATAACACTACAAAGAAATTCAGATTTAAGTGCTATGGATGCAGGTTCAATCTCCATCCCAGCTCGTCTTGTACTTCCGTCCTTGGAATTGCTACTAAAACTTGCAGAAACAAATGATCAGCCTTGCATTTGTTGTTCACCTTCCGCATTAATATGTTTAAGTGTTAATTTTCCTGAAGTTGCTTGATTTTCTGCTAAGTCTGAGGAGTTTCATTTTTTCAGGATGACCGGGCACTGAAATGGGAGAAAAGGAAACAGTCTAATAGAGAGTCTGCCAGAAGATCAAGGATGAGAAAACAGGTATTTTTAAGTCTTGACTTTTCACCGATATCATAGCTGCCATAATTTCTTTGACTGAGTTCGAAATTTGTGGATCAATTTGGAAATCTCATTTTAAATTTTAAAGTTTAAAGATTCTATATGTTTTTAATTTCTATGGGTCGTTAAAAATGTTTTGAATTCAGTTGTAATTTTTGAGAAAAAAATAAACTTTTTGTTAGACCGACATAGGCTCATTTTGAGTCTACGGTTAGGATCCCATAATATTATTAAATTCTTGAATAAGAACAAGTTGCCCAACTAAGAAAGCATATTTTTTTCTCTAAAGCTATAACAAACTTTTAACAATTTGTAGAAATTATTTAAGATGAAGTTTGTAAATTGATCCCTAATCTTAGAACTGCACCACATTTCTTGTCATTTTTCTCTTGCAGTTGAAGTTTCAGTTCTTTCACGTTTCAGTTCTTTCCCATAATATTATACGCTTGTTTAATTCTACCAAGGGAAGGAAAGGGAGAAAAAATGCTAAGTGGGAAGTAGTTAAGGTATGTATACTTTTGTTTAACATATATTGGAATGTGTATAATTTTCGTTAACTATTTGACAATAATTATCATATATAGGCTCCTCAACAACCGGATACGAAACAATGCGGTTTTTTTGTGATGAGATACATGAAACAAATTATTGAAGAAGTTGAGACTATCGAGAGAGATTCACTGAGATCAATAGTAACTATATTAAGCTTATCTCAAATTCTTTGACATTAACTATTTAGAATTGCAAAGTGATCAGTGTTGATTGTTTTTCCCATTAACCACTCGCCAATTTAATTTGTCTGTGTTCACAGTTCACAAAAACAGGTTACTCTCGTGATCAAATTGATGAGGTTCGGGCCGAGTTGACGGAGTGCATTCAAGATCATATTTCTGAATAGGTTTGGAATCATACAAGATCATTATTCTATTTAGATTTAAGTTCATGGAATGATATTTTTTTTTTAAAAGTAGCTTACATTATATTGTATTTTCTAGAATTTCTAATTCCATTTTTTTAGGCAGTGTTAAAGGATAGTTATGAGATCGAGCTTCAGAAGTTGGCCCCAATCGCGGATTGATTATGAAACTTGTGAATTGAAAAACTCGTGAAACTTTTAAGTGATTGATGATGTGTTGTAAAACTTGTGAGTTTGGAAAACTTGTCACATGCAGTGAAAGGATGTTTGCTTGCATTAATATGCAAGTACAAGATATCTGTATAATACTTATCAGTGTAAATTTTCTAGCTTTTGTAATCTTCTGTCAGTGTAATATATAGGAGGAAGATGTTGACCTGTTAGTTGAGCATGTAGATGCTACAAACTGCAAACGAGCATGTCTGGGTGATTTAATTGCATATCTATTTGTTTATGCGAATTTGGAATTTATATGCTTAGTTTTTACCTTTTTGTAGTTTGCAAGGTTTAAAATCTCATTTGGGTCAGTCATTGATATCTAGCTAGACGAAATCAACATAATGTATGTATGAGATGGTGTCGATAAAAAATTCAAGAAGGGGAAAAAGAGTAAGGAGAGGATTAGAGGAGGATGGATAAAGAAGAAGAGGCAGGGAATTAGACATAATATTCACATTCAACATCATTCTTAGATAGAGTTTTGTAGTTTTCCTATAGAAATCACATTCGGCAAAGTTCTGTTTCCTTTCTGTCATGAACTACATAATGTAGTTATTGATGAGAGAGATTTTTTTGTTGAGCAAACTCTTTACATCAACTATACAATATGCCACAACTCTGAAGCGTGCATTACTATTCTTTATGATTGTGCTCAACTTTCTTTTCAGATGAGATATTTTTCTAGATTTATGGAAACCATTACAGTATTTGATAAGCAGTACAGTAACTAACTAGTTTATTTTTTTGGATTCATTTTCCAGCTGATGCTCTTGTTTCTACTGGACTGGCTGCATTAGGATACAACTTTGTAAACATAGGTGAATCATCAGTTAATGTCTTCCCACCTGAATGTTCAAATTCATTAATCAGTTTGCCTTCTCTTGTTTTGTCATATTTTGAACAGATGATTGCTGGTACTCTTCATCACGAAATCATCAGGTTTGTTCTAAAGTGGCATTCCATCTCCAAGCATTGCACAAATACTGGGACTTACCATATGCTTGAACATAACTGCTTAATTAGAATGGGATCAAAAGAATATGATGAGTTTGTAGATTTGTATACCTGTTGAATTTTGCTTCTGCTAAGGGATCAACTCTTATTAATTGGAATGGGATCAAAAGAATATGATGAGTTGGTAGATTTGCATACTGGTTGAATTTTGCTTTTGCTAAGGAATCAACTCTGATTAGTATTTTCATACATGAATTAGTATGTCTTAATACTGAGTTACCGACACAGAGAAGTTCTAGCTGCATCTCTTAACAATGTTAAAGTTGATAATTTGGAAAAGTGAATTATTTTTGTATTATATCCTTGGGAATTGAGAACATATGGTTCAATCCTGTTAAGCATTTTCTGATCTAATTTATCATTAATTAGATTGGTTTTCTATATTTTTAACTAGGAATAGTGTGTGGTAGTCCTGTTGATTCCAGACAATCCAGTGGCATAGTTGTGTTAGTAACCATAGTTGAAACTTGTAAGTCAGGATCGGATTACATTTAGAAAGTTAGGCTCAGAGTTTGCTCTTGTAGCCAACTCTCAAAAGTCAGGAGTCTTGTATGTTAAAGAGTTGCCTTTCTCAATTTTGTATTTAACAAAATTGAATACACCACTATCTTTTGTCTGCTAATGAGGAACCTCCTGTTATTGTTTACACATGTAAAGTAGTATGTAGCATACTTCCTGATACGGTTCTGGGCAAGATTCACTCATATGATGCAATGAATTCAAAGACAATCTAATTCTGTTCAGTCCTGCTAGTAGGCTCTCTAATACTGCTCTTTGTTTAAAAATTTCTCTCTTAGCATGCATCATTTCCTTTGGTTTATTTTCTTATACAGATCCTAACATTACTTCGTCAAATTTTAGTAAATAGGCAGTGTAGCAATATTGATGCAACATGTTATGCTATTTTGACAGTAATGAGTACTAGCCTTGATAATTTTTTTCCCTCATCACATCTGTATAAGGTAGTGAATACCCAACACATCAATTTCGATTGGCATTCTATGTGGAAGAGACTCTTGTACGATATTATTTAAAAATGAGAACCAACCTCCAATTCCTTGAAACACATGAATTTAAAATAGAAGACTTAAGTATGACATTCCATCTTATTTATGTTTAGCCTTATATGATCAGGGATCAACAATTATATTGGATAGTGCTGAGCTTGATAGCAAAATGACATGACATTTCTTCTTGCAAATTGATTCATAGTTGTATTTTGGATATCCATGGTGTTTTTTCTTTAAATAAATGTTAATGAGATTTAATCTAATATTCTGTGTCTTCCCATGGCATAGGTTAATTGTTTAATATGATTTAGCTTGCTTTTGCTAGCATATTTATGCTTATTCTCTTTCATATTATGTTGAATTTCCAGGGAAATCTTGTTCCTGATCCGAAGACATTTTCTTCTGGAGTAAAAGCAGAAGAAAATGACTGCTGAAACATTAGAAATTTTAAGCAACAAAGAAGTCATTGCTGTCAACTTGTGAATGATGAAGTTTTATAGAACTTGTGAATTGAGATATTTTTTGTATTTAATATGGAATACAAACACTTTTGTAAATAATGCACTGTATTATAAGTGAATTTTGTAAACTATTATCAGTGTAAATTGTGAATAAAAATGCTTGTAAATTGTGAATATTGTAAATTGTGAATATTATCAATTGTGAATAAAAATGTTTATAAATTGTGAAAAACACTGCCTATTAAAAAGACAACTTTTTTTAAGTAACAATACACAACACGATTTTTGCGTTGTCTTTGTGCCAAACCACAACGCTTTTTCCGCGTTGTCTTTGATACCCGACTTTTAACAACAGCGTCAATAACAACGCTTTTTAAAAACCAATAGACAACGCGAAAAAAGCGTTATCTTTGCTCCAAACCACAACGCGGAAAAAGCGTTGTCGTAGATATACTTTCTACAACGGCTTCATCAACATCGCTTTTTAAGCATTAACGACAACGCGGAAAAAGCATTGTTGTTTAACTTTTTTCTTGTAGTGATGGCTAGAGTCCATCAAGTTATTCTTAGCTATGAAGGTAGGTAATTATACCGATTACATATTATACATATGTAACTATCACATTATGCTATCAACTAATTGAATGTTTGCATAAATCATTGGGTTGTTAACTCATTAACAAGTACGCAACAATATACATAGCACCCAACTGCACCTCTCTTTACATCGACCTTGGCTGTGGCACAACAAATCGATGCTCCAAGCTTAAGGCTGACCCATTAATCAAGAAATAGTTTTAATATAGTTGGAGCTCATTCAACCGTTTAGTCAGGCTTGGATGTGTCCAACAACCAAAACTAAGGATTGACCTTTGACTCCAACTATATTAATCATAAACTAATTCCATGGTTTGAACATGTTGAGGTTCAAGCCGGGCATGGATGTGTCCATCAACCCAAACGAGAAACAAAACTCCGGTTCTAACCATATTAATGGAAGGTGTTGGCCTTAATATTTTGTAAGGGGTTTTGGGTCTCATCTTTTTCTTTTATGCACATTCATGACATATAATTATGTCATGTTCTAACGATTTTCTTAATAAAGTATGTATGTGACTTAATTTATCAAGTCTCATTAATCGAATTAGGAACCGGATTTCCTAATTCTAATTTCATACTTTATTCAAGAAATTGTTTTGGGAAACAATTTCCCGAAACAACTTCTTCGACGTTGACGTGCTTGACGGAGTGCCCCTGCAAGTCGTCGAAACTGATTGGTTGCTTCTTCACCAGCGGCCAGAAGAATTCGCCTTCGGAGAGTCCCTGCGTGAAGGCGCTGACAAGGATCTCCGATGTTGCGGTTGGCACATCTTACGCCACCCGATTGAACCGCTGGATGTAGTCCTTCAATGGTTCTTTCGTCTTCTGTTTTAGGGCATATAGATGTAACGTCGTCTTCTGATATCGGTGGCTGCTAGTGAAGTGATATAGGAACACAGTTTTAAACTCCAGAAAGGAATTTATAGAATCCTAGGGCATCCTCTGGAACCATCTCTGGGTGGCCCTCGGCAAAGTGTTCAAGAACACTCGACACTTCACACCATCTGTGCACTGGTGCAAGAGAGCCGCGTTCTCGAATTTGCAGATATGGTCCTCGGGATCTATCTTCCCATCATAGTCGGTGATTCCGAGACCACGGAACTAATTTGGCATGGGATCTTCTACAATATCAAGCGAGAAAGGGGTGGAAGGTGCCTTATGGAAGGCCTTGGGTCCCTCCATCTTCCCAATCCTTCTTCCTGCCTTAGGACGCTGGAGGCGACGGAGTTGGCCTTTTCTAAATCTCCGAGGGAGTCTCGATGGTCCACTGGAGTTGTCATTGCGTGTCCCACCGACGGCGAGATAGACCTTCAGTTGTGGTGGTGCGAGGTGGAGATCCTTGGAATCTCACCTTGCACCGAAGCCGCTCGTCGTGATGCGGCTTGCTCGATTTGGTGTTGTTCGAGCGCACCCTTGACGACATTGGCGACCAAGCGATCCAACTCCTCTTTGGTCAGGACGATGGTGTTAGGATGTATACTAAAAACCTTGCTTTTATATAAGACATCTAAATTTTGAAAGAGAATCACAAGATCACTGTTTGCATGTTTATATTATTATGTGCATATTATCTGATACTTTACATTGTAGATAACATGGTGTGTGGTGTCGCACAGAAGATCATGTTATCAGTTCCTTGTAGAGTATAAGTGGAGGCTCACAACCGAGATGGATTTGGACAAACCATCGGGATGGTTGTAGTGTAATTTGGTGTTGGTTTATCTTGACCATAGAATTACACTAGTGCACTTTGTATGTATTGAGCAGGACCGACATAGAGGTGATTCAATTTATACTGATTTTATAATTGAATCAGACCTCAGTTATTATTGAGTACATACTCTGAATCCTGATATAATATCGGACACATATACTTAATATTTATTTCTTTAATTTACCAATGGGCGAGATTTATTCTGTTAAATCGATAGGCCCGGTAAGTTGAGAAATAATGTTATTTTCATAGTGTGTCATTGATTATAGATGGAAATCGTGTTCTGGTGAGTTAGCTTGATGATGCCCCCTTGATGAGTTCAAAAAGTTCATCATGTTAAATCCTACACGTGGACTTGGTCCGACATAATGATAAGGATGAGTGGTATTACTTAAGGAGTTAGGTGTTGATTAATTAAAATTATCAGTAATTTAAATTAATCAATGGACATTCGATATCTTAAACACGGGGAGATAGTTGTACTCATAATAGGTGGAGCTCATATTTAAATATGAGGGTTGGTGAAGTAGTTCAATAAGAATCCTTTAGTGGAATGAATCTTCATTAATGGATCGAGCCTTGATCCATTAGGTGGCCAAGACCCAACTCCTCCTCATGGTCCATATTGTAGCCCTATAAATACTCCATGGTGTCATGAAACCAAGGCAATCCAACACACAACAAACCCAGGGTCTCTCTCTCCTATTCTTTCTTCCTCTCCCTCTCTCCTAGTGTTGGGCGGTGCCAGTTGATAGGGAGAAGGAAGCTTTTGGTTGGGAAGGGGAGAAGACTTGTTCTTCTTCTTGTTCTCTTCCTCTGTTCTCCCTCTCTTGTGCGAGCATGACAAAGGAGAGGAAAAGAGGGTGGTTGGCGGCAAGGAGGGCCTTCTTGCGGCGCCGGTGGTGAGGAAGAAAAGGAGAGGGCCGACAGGTTTTGGGAAGAAGAAGAGAGTCTCTTCTTCTTCTTCTACTTCTTCATCTTCCTTTGCTTCCTCTCCTCTATTACTTTGTGGCCAGCGAACCTTGGATCTCTTGGATTGGCCGGCGGCGCAAGGGAGGAGAAGGGAAGGTTGGCTGGCGGTGACACTAGCTCTAGGGTTTTGGTGGGTTGAAGAAGGTGGTATTGGAAGGCCTTGGTGACTTCGGTTCTTGGTAGATCGTTGCCCACACGATGTCCAAGAGGGAAGAGTCATACAGTAGAAGATCATGAGGTAAAAGGAATGGTATAACCTTCTCTTTGACTCCTTTTACTTTGATCTATCATTTCATGTGTTGATAATTAATTATTTTGTTATTAATTATTTGTAATTAATTATGATGGTTAATTATCTTGGATCCCGATGATAAATACAAAAATCGGCGATCCGCTCATCGTCTATTCTGCATCTAATTGGTTAGGCGAGTTATAAGGCTTGAACAACAAGTTTGGTCAAGTTGTAACTCGAATCAATTAGTACGGCGATGAGACGGTCGTTTTGGGAAATAGGTCTCCATTTGGATTAAAATTTTAATCCGTGGACATGGAGAGGTTTCCCATGCGCGACCCAGCATCCCTTAGGCACAAAACCAACAATTGGTATCAGAGCGAGGTTTCCTGTTTTATGTATTTGGATTCGGTTACATTTTACACTTTATCATGTATTTAATTTTTGATGAATAATAGTAGGATATGTGTAGCCTAACTCTTTGGTTGTAGGCACGAGATTCCAACTATTATGGCTTAAATAATGTGTGTATATGATTGGTTGTGCATGGTTGTAATATTTGAATCCTCGGGGTTGACGAGGCTAAATTTGGTATTTGATTTTTGTAATTAAATAATGTTGGTGCAAGATGCATCAGTGATGTTCTCCTCTAAGTGTTTCAATGTTTAACAATATGCTTAAGTTAGTGATACATTGAACAAGGAAGGGTTAGTCAAGAAAGGAGTACCAAAGTAAAGAAAAGTCCTAGTTAATCTAGACAATAAGTCCTGGTTCGAAGAATTGGGCGCTAAGTCCTGATCATGGATTGGGCATAAAGTCCTGGCCGAGGGCTGGGCACGGAAGTCCTGACATAGGGTTGGGCATGAAGTCCTGGTTCGTGGAATTGGGCAATAAGTCCTAGCCGAGGGTTGGGCACCAAAGACCTGACCGAGGGTTGGTATGAAGTCCTGGTTCGTGGAATTGGGAAATAAGTCCTGGTCGTGGACTGGGCACGAAGTCCTGGTCGTAGGATTGGGCAAAAGTCCTGGTGAGTAAAGCTGGGCAAAAGTCCAACTGGATGGGCCAGGTGGCAACCGTCTCCTGAGAGGAGTAGGTGAAAGGTGTGTTCCCCCGGGATGGGAACATTGGCATCGGTTCGACCTAGGGTTTCGCAGGAAATCCGAAGTCAGAACCAATTCGTTATAGTTAAGAATATATATCTGCATATTGGTCTTGTCTTTGATTGTATGGCAGGTACCTAAAGTTGGAGGCAAGGCAGATGAGCTAACAAGGAAGAAAAAGCAGCATGGAAGGTTGTCTAGGGCGCCTATATCAATACAGGCGCCCCAGACCCTTAGGACGCCCTGGACTGGGCAGCCCCTCCCAGGTGCCTGAGGGCTCCCAGGCGCCTATGTTGATACAGGCACCTAGGAAGGGGAGCTTATCCCTGCTGCGAGTTCGGCGCGAAGATGACATTTGACCGAGCCTTGTGAGGCGCCCCCTTCAACACAGGCGCCCAATAAAAGACTATATAAAGGGGCTTCGACCCTTCAACTTAGTACCCCAATTCCGAGATCATTCTGAGCTTTCCAAGTGACAACAAAGCGCTAAAGACGAAGCTCTGTAACCAAGGAGGCTCCGGGAGGAAGTACACGGCACTTCAGAGCTCCAGATCGTCCGAGTCTTCGACCGTTTGTTTGGTTTGATTTATTTTCCGCATTTACTTTCTGTAATACTTTTTGATTGTAAATCGTACACTGTAAGACGGATTTCTCCACCTCCGAAGACTCCAGAAAGGAGAACATTGGTGGACGGGTGTTTCCCATGCTTAGACATTGGATGTACTGACCCTGGGGGGTCGGGAACCAAGTAAATCCCGTGTGTACAAGTCTCTTTCTTTTCGTTCATTATATTTTCCGCTGTGCACTAACTCTATATTTAGAACGATCGAAAGACATGATTTCCGCAAAAGTTTTTACTGTTAGATCGTTGCGCCTTTCTAGAGGGGGGTGTGAATAGCAATTTTTGATTTTCTCTACAAAAAGGTTAGAAAAACACAAGAAAAATAATGAAAACAATAATATCAATGCTAAAACCTTCGTTTACTTGGTATCCACCTTAGAGAGGTAACTAACCCAAGGATCCACACGAGCGCATAGTCTCCACTATGAAAATCCTCCTTCAAGGTGGAGAAAATCTTTACAAGGTTGTCCTCTTCCTCTTTACAAGATAGAATTGAAAGTAAGAGGAAGAGCTGAGGACTTTTTGCACAAACAACACTTTGGTACCCTCAAGAACCGTACCTTTCACGTGCCAAAAAGTCACCCTTTAAATAGGATAAAGGACAACTCCAAAAGTTATCCAGCCCGATACCAATCGACTGTCCTTGGGGCAGTCCACTGGCCTCGCCTTAAAAGCTAGCCAACGGCTAACTCAACGGCTAGTTTTCGGGGTTATCAATCGACTGCCCTTGGGGAAGTCTATTGAGGCAATCTGTGGTCTAGAGTGACCAAGTGATTTGATGTTTGGGCAAAGGGTTTAAGTTAGATTTACCCTTGTGATCTTATATGTGTATGTTGAGTGTGCAGGTTGTACAGGTTACACATATGGACTTGACTGGATGGCCTCGGTAGGGTGAAGGGTGGCATGGAGACAAGCTGGAGGCTTGTGTGCACCCGAGGGACCTTGGAGAACAGGGACGATGAGATAATGGGCGCGAACTTCAAGGCATGCGTGAAGGATGGCATGGAGGCAAGCTGGAGGCTTGTGTGCATCCGAGAGACGAGAGCCGAAGATGAAGAGGACGCAAAGGCAATAGTCGAGACTGCGGACGAGGAGTCAGTCGAGTCGTGAGGGTACGAGTGCTGTGTGATTGTACTCGGGAAATCCTAGGGTTTGAGTCCGGGGTGAAATGTACTCAGGAAGGATAACCTTAGGTGGGTGAGTAGACCAGTCAACTGGCCTTGGGGCAGTCGACTGATGGAACTCATAGAAGGGTTTCAGCTTGGGACCAGTCGACTGCTCTTGGAGCAGTCGACTGGTAGGTGTCTGATGAGTTGACTGAGAATTTGAACGTTGGGGTGCAACGGTCGAATTTCAGTGGCACCAGTCGACTGCCCTGAGAGCAGTCGACTGGTGGCGAGAGTTTAAGCCCGAGTCCTATTTAAAGAGGACTTCGTGGTGGCTGAGATTCTTGATGAATCTTGTCTTGGTTAAAGGCAAGATAGTAGTCTTTGTGCTAAAGTCTTCTAAAGGTGTTGTGGTGAGGTTTCTCCACCCAGAAGGAGCGACAGAGCTAGCCGGAGGTTATCTGGGGATTGATCCACCGACGGATTCTTGGATTAGTCACCCGTCCGGGTGGATACCAAGTAAATCGGTTTGTTAGCATTGTTCTCTCTTGATTAGTTTATTTTTATTTGTATTTCCGCTGCGCTGACAATCTTGCAGAGAAAACAACGAAAAAGTGCTATTCACCCCCTCCTCTATCAACGTCTTCGATCTAACAATTGGTATCAGAGCAAGGACCGCTCTTGATCGGACTAATCTCCGAGGGAGCACATGCTAGAGGAAGAAGAACCATGGAAGACAAACTTGGGGATGATATAAACTCACCACCACCATACGAGCATGAAGATTTTGATTATTGGAAAGCTAGAATGAAGATGTGGCTCGGCATAGATTGGGATTGCGTAATGGTGCTAGAGGAACCATTTGAGATCCCTAAGGACAAGCATGGAATGAAGCTCCGACCTAGGTATTGGACCAAGGAGCAACAAGAACAAGCAAGAGCCAATGAAAAGGTAATCAATATTTTGGTTAATATTTTGCCTACTAATATATTGAGTGATGTAGGGAATTATAAAAATGCCTATGAGTTATGGACTAAATTGGAAGAAGTACATAAGAACCCGACACAAGCCCAACTAGTAGAAGAGCCCGAAGAACTAAGATCAAGTGTCCAAGAGGATCCAAGAGAAGAAGGATTGTCAAGTGAAGTGGAGAAGTTGAGTGAAAAAGAATCCACATCATCCGAAGAAGAAGAAGTATCAACATCAAGGGTTGAGGGGGAGGAGAGACCCTCATCCCCACAAGAGCAAGAAAAGGCTTCAACCTCCACCAAGGCTAAGTCAAAAGAGCATATCACATGCTTTGGTTGTAACGAAAAGGGGCACTACAAGGACAAGTGCCCAAAAGGTAAAATGGAGGTAAAATCTAAACCAAGTTCAATTTTTTTTAAATCTAATATGAGGTGCAGGAATGGAGAATCCCAAGAGAAGAAGAGGATGATTCAATGCTTCACGTGTGGAGAGCTAGGGCACTACTACACCAAGTGCCCTAGAAAAAGTGAGCTAAAGAAAATGGAGCACTTGAGGAGATGGGAGAAAGAAGAAAGGAAGAAGAGAAGAAGTCTATATCAAGGAGGAACTCCAAAGGTAAGGAAGGTAACTCCTAACCTTGAGCTAAAATGTAATTCAATTTTCAAGTTCCTCTTTGCATATTAAAAATCATGTTAATCATTCATCCATGCATGCTAAAATTAACGAAAATTGCTTAATGGTGCATAATTTTGGTTTCAAATATAATGATAGGACCAGGGTTAACAAGGTAGATCAACACCCTAAGAAAAGCATGCATCATAGTAAATCTAGGACCTTTGTACCTAAGGATCATGACACTAATCCCAAAAAGGGAAGGAATGTGCCTAGGAAAATGGGTAGTCCTAGGAATGTCCAAGGTGGACATATGGGTTCTAGGGTTAGAACTCTAGAAAGGGAAAATCAAGCCTTGAGGGCAAGGCTTGATACATTAGAAAAGGCTCTAGAAAGATTCACGATTGTATCTAAGGGCTTAGACATGGTGTTGGGTAGCTTAAAACCCAACTATGATAGATCGGGTTTGGGATACCGATCTAAGACCTCCAAGGCTAACAAACAGAAGTATGCTGGGAAAGTATACAATTATGGCAAGGAGGGAAAGTCCAAGGATGACAAGGAAGTGTCATCCAAAGGAAAAATGAGTGACTTAACCAAGGACAAGGTGTCCAAGGTTAAGAAGGTCCATTTTGTAGGCCAAGAAACACCAGGGGCACACCGGTGTGATCTATGTGGGTTGAGTCACCTAGGGAGGTGGCTAAGGCCAAGAGCTCAAGGGGGAGCTCTAGGAGCCTTTGGGGTCCATGGTAAATGGATCTCAATAGATGGTTTCCCTAGGACGGCCTAGGTAGATTAGGAAATTAGGTGAAATGTGCCAAAAAGGGTTGGAAGACTTGGCTAAGTCTTAAACCTGGGTTTTGGCACATTAGATGGAGTTTTAGGGAGAGAATGGTGAAAATAAGGTTATATTCGAGAAAATTGAGGTTAAATGTGTGAAAACCATATAATTCAATGATAGAAATGACTTATGATCAAGGATAAGAGGATACATTAAGGAGAAGTCGAAATTAAAACTTTTGGGATGAGTTTAAGTGACACATTTTAGAGAAAGTTGAGTTTCCCAAGTAGATATAGGATCTACAAATCTCCCTACAAAATTTCAGATTTTCGGAGATTTGTAGAATTATTTAGGATTTCTGAAATTGGGCTGAAAAACTTGAAAATCAAGTGTCAGTCGACTACCAGGGGCAATCGACTGGTCTCATGCCCAAAAGCTCTCTGTACGTTTTCGCAGTCGACTGCCATTTGGGCAGTCGACTGATCCAATAGGGTTAGAGAGAAAAGGTATTTCGGATGATAAGATATGACCCTAAAGTTAAATCTGGATTATACTCTTTAAATAAAGACTTACCTCAAAATTTTATGGTGATTTTATAAAATGAGGCTATGTGGATATCATGGAATTTAAGGACTTTATATACAATGGATGATATTGATAAGTCCATAGGTATCTAGGATTGAGAAACAAGAAGGGGGAGAGTTAAAGACAATTCCATGAATCAAATCATAATTGATAGAATTGACAAACACAAGGAATCATGATTTGAGGTCAAAGTTGATACAAAATGCAAATCGTTTGAGGAAATTAGAAGTCGTACCAAAAGTCAAGCACGTTTGTAGTTTCATGAAAACCAAGGTTCTGAAAACTGGACCGGACATCGAACCGGTCAGGGTAAGGGTTCAGAGATTCAGAGGTTCAACCGGTTTAACCGGGGGTTCAACCAGAATATAATCGATATATAATAAAATATATATTTATACAAATAATTAAATTTACATTTCACATAATTGAATTTACATTTCACAGATGTGCTCATGTGCATGACGTTAATCATAATTCATTATTGATTAATGAACTGTGTTAAAAATTAAAAATTAAAAATTAAAATTTATGGTTACCTTCATGCTTCAACGGTGGAGCCGACGACGACGTTCGCGGAGGAAGGAGATGCTGGCGGAGATGAGGTGGCTGGCGACGCTGGCGAAGGCGCTGCGGCTGGCGACGCTGGCGGAGGCGATGCGATGCAGCGACGTTGGCGGAGGCAGCCGACGCTGGAGGAGACGCGGTGGTTGGCGACGCTGGCGAAGGCGCGGCGGCTGGCGGAGGCAATGCGATGCGGCGACGCTGCGAAGGTTCGGCGGCGTTGGCGGAGGCGCGACGGCGTTGCGGAGACGCTGGGCTCACGACGCTGCCGGAGACGCTGGCGGAGAACTGTCACCTAATACTGTAGAACGGTCACCTTGGGATTTTCAGACTCCGTAGCCAAGATGAAGCGGTGAACCATAGCCAAAACAAGCATAAGACGCTGGCGGTTGGAGACTAGCGACGCTGGCAGCTTTTGATTAAATTAGGTTTACACCTGATTAAAAAATCGTTGTTGGTTTTTTTTTAAATCAAACCGGGTGAATCGGGTTGTCCGGTTCACTCGGTTCCCGTCCGGTTCACACCGGTTCAAAGCGGGTTTTGGACAGGCGGTTTTCAACATTGATCCGGACCGAAAATCCGGCCGGTTCTCGGTCCGACCGGCCGGTCCGATCCGGTTTTCTTAACATGGATGAAAACATATTTTTCTAGGTTAGGTCATATCCTAGCAAATGTGCTTGCAAACTTTTTAAATTTTTCTAGGTTTTGTTGAGTTCTTTTTGGCACTAAGAGAAAGGTTGCTTGGGGGCAATCCTTTAATGGTGTCCAAGGAAGAAGAACATTGTGTTAGGTTGGGTAGAACCTAATTTGAGTCTAGGGTATTAAGTTGGGTAGAACTTCACCTAGGAAAATTGAAAATTGGAAGAAGGCATAGGTTAAGGGGAGATTGCCTCCTAATTGCCTTAATTTTCATAAGAAATTTTTGAGTTTTATGTCCAACTTGGGAATGGTAATAGATACATATGAGATGTATTTTTCCCAAATAGGTATAGGTACCAAAAGTTCTCCACGAAATTTGAGAATTTTTGGAGATATGTGGAATTTCTGGCGCATTTCTAAATGTGGTCTGAAAAACTGAATTTCAGAGTATCAGTCGACTGCCAACAGGGGCAGTCGACTAATCAGGGCTGGTGTGGGTATCCAGCAGCTGACTTGGGTGCAAATGATGGAAAATAAGTGTATGGGGGGTTAGTACCTGTTGTTTAGGATCATTGGGAATTGAAAGAACCGATAATTGGAATGTTGTTGAGTTCTTTTTTATGTTAGGCAAAGAGGGAGAAGTTTGGGTTTAAGTTGGGAAACCAAACATATCTTTGCTAGAAACCCTAGGTTTAGGGGGAGCTGAGTTTAAGGGGGAGCATGATTGCTCAATTCTTGGCGTAAGGGGAATCTTGGAGAGGTTCTTAAAAAGCATTTGTAAGTCCAGTGTAGGGGGAGCTTGGAGAAGCTTTAAAAAGCCCGCTTTAGTGAAAAGTCCTAGCTTGGAAGGCTAGGTGTGAAAATTCCTAACTTGGAGGGTTAGGTGTGGGAAGCCTTGGGATAGGATCCAGTTTTGCATTGCATATGCAATCATTTAGCATTGTTTTTGCTATTGACTACTATCTTGTTTCTCTAACTTAAACGTATTGCCAAACATCAAAAAGGGGGGATTGTTGAGGCAATCTGTGGTCCGGAGTGACCAAATGTTTTGATATTTGGGCAAAGGGTTTAAGTTAGGTTTACCCTTGTGATCTTATATGTGTATGTTGAGTGTACAGGTTACACATATGGACTTGACTGGACGGCCTCGGTAGGGTGAAGGGTGGCATGGAGACAAGCTGGAGGCTTATGTGCACCCGAGGGACCTTGGAGAGCAAAGACGATGAGCTGATGGGCGTGGACTTTGAGGCATGCGTGAAGGATGGCATGGAGGCAAGCTGGAGGTTTGCGTGCATCCGAGGGACGGGAGCCGAAGATGAAGAGGGCGCGAAGGCAAAAGTCGAGGCTGCGGTTGAGGAGTCAGTCGAGTCGTGAGGGTACGAGTGTTGTGTGATTGTACTCGGGAAATCCTAGGGTTTGAGTGCGGAGTGAAATGTACTCAGGAAAGGTAATCTTAGGTGGGTGAGTAGACCAGTCGACTGGCCTGGGGGCAGTCGACTGATGGAACTCACAGAAAGGTTTCAGCTTGGGACCAGTCGACTGATCTGGGAGCAGTCAACTGGTAGGTGGCTGATGAGTTGGCTAAGAATTCGAACGTTAGGGTGCAACGGTCGAATTTCAGTGGCACCAGTCGACTGCCCTGGGAGCAGTCGACTGGTGGTGAGGGTTTCAGCCCGAGTCCTATTTAAAGAGGACTTCGTTGTGGCTGAGATTCTTGACGAATCTTATCTTGGTTAAAGGCAAGATAGTAGTAGTCTTTATGCTCAGGTATTCTAAAGGTGTTGTGGTGAGGTTTCTCCACCCAGAAGGAGCGACAAAGCTAGCCGGAGGTTATCCGGGGATTGATCCACCGACGGATTCTTGGATTAGTCACCCGTCCGGGGTGGATACCAAGTAAATCGGTTTGTTAGCATTGTTCTCTCTTGATTAGTTTATTTTTATTTGTATCTCCGCTGCGTTGACAATCTTGTAGAGAAAACAACGAAAAAGTGCTATTCACCCCACTCTCTAGCAACGTCTTCGATCTATCACAGTCGACTGATGTTGCTGTGAGTTTCGAATCTCTTGCTGGCAGTCGACTGGTTAACTCCCAGTCGATTGCCCAACTTACAAAAACACTCCTCCTCACTCCGATGACCCTCCTTCACGTGTGCCTTCAAGTATACTCCCTTGGCTTGCCCCTTGAAGTCCTCTTCCTCCGGCTATCGTCCCTCGGATGTGCACGCAAGCCCTCGGCTTGCCTCCATGCCACCCTTCACGTGTGCCCTTTGAAGTCCACTTCCCGACTTGCCCTTGGAGTTCTCTTCCCTCGGATGTGTCCTCCATGTGTGACCCACCATGTCCTGCAAGACTCATTCACACATATTAAAATAATATAACACCCTAACCTTAACATATTGACGCACACACATCAAAACCATGATCTTCCCGATCATACTTGGGTCGATTGCCCCAACAATCTGTTGGTGCAGGAAGCACCAGATCGAACCTTGTTTTGATATTGGCAAAGGATTCAAAGTTAAGGGTTGTTTGGTATCTAACAATGCTGCTTGAGAGTGCAGGAAACAAAGTCCTAGTGAAGGGCTGCTAGGCACCTGACGATGGGCTGTCAGGAAACCAAGTCCTGGCGAAGGGTTGCTAGGCGAAAACCAAGTCCTGGAGAAGGGCTGCTAGGCGAAAACCAAGTCCTGGCGAAGGGTTGCTGGGCGAAAACCAAGTCCTAGCGAAGGGCTGCTAGGCGAAAACCAAGTCCTGGCGAAGGGCTGCTAGGCGAAAACCAAGTCCTGGCGAAGGGCTGCTAGGCGAAAACCAAGACCTGGCGAAGGGCTGCTAGGCGAAAACCAAGACCTGGCGAAGGGCTGCCGGGCAAAAGTCCAACTGGAGGATCCGGTTGGCACCAGGTAAATTCTCCCGAGAGGAGTAGGTGAGGACGCGTTCCCCTTGAGGGAACATTAGGCGTCGGTTCCACCTAGGGCTCCATTTTGGAGACCAAAGTCAGAACCAAGACAGCTGAGGCTGTATAACCTATTATTTTATTGTTTCATTGTGTTTTGGACTAACCCTGGATGCAGGACCGAAGGAACGAGTGTCTGCAGCTCAGAGTGCCTCAAAGGAGTGAGGCAACCGCTGACCAGGGCGCCCGGAGTGTCCCGGGCGCCCCCATGGTGACCACAAAACACAACAAGACAAGAAAGACTTCGACAGTATATACACAGGGCGCCCCCGCTGTCCCGGGCGCCCCCATAGCGAACCAACTCAGCCGCATCTGCGCTACACGCCCAGGGCGCCCCCGCTGTCCCGGGCGCCCCCAGCCAGACTTACCGAGGAGAGCTCAGCGCTGCAGATAAGGCTTTGACCGGTCAATGCGGGTGCCCCGAGTCATCCGGGCGCCCCGGTCAAACCGGATCCCGAGGATAAGTGGATCAGACGACGACCGAGCAACAACCGGATCTGCTGCCACGTGGGGGGGGCGCCCCCGTCGACCAGGGCGCCCCCAGGCCCTATATAAAGGGCCCTCGACCTCCTCCTTCAGAACATCAATCACTGCGACACTTCTGCACTCTTCTGCTTCCGCGACACGCTCCAGAAATCTTCCAACTCGAGCTGACGACGTCCCGCTGCTCCGAAACTTCGATCTACACCGGACGTCGGTAACGAAGAGCTGTATTTAAAGTTTACTAAACTGTTCTTGTTATTATCCTTCTTGTAAACTTTTATGAACTTATAGAATTGCCCGCAGAAAACGGTCAACAACCGTGGGCCTTGGAGTAGGAGTCGACCCAAGCTCCGAACCAAGTAAAACGACCGTGTTAGCGTTGTTTTGCTCTGTTTTATTCCGCTGCGCACCCGCTCTTTTTAAATCCGAACTATTTGCGACATTCACCCCCCCCCTCTATCGCATCTCTCGATCCAACACAATCTCCCCCATTTTGATGTGTGGCAATATGTTTAAGTTAGGGAAAACAACAACAAACAACAACAATTGAAAATACAAGACATAGTAAAAGCCAAGAGGTAGCCTCCCTCTTAACCTATGCCTTCTTCCATTTTCAATTCTTATAAACCAAAGTTAAACCAACGGTTAAGTTACAAACCTAACTTAAACCTCCCAATTCTCCCCCCCTTTGACACCTTCAAAACGATTGCCCGAAGCAATATTAACCCATGGCATCAAATGAAAGAATCTTTCATTTCTGAAAACTCCCAGAATTCTAAAACTAGGAGTATCAGTCGACTGTGACAGAGGGCAGTCGACTGATACTCTGTCAGTCAGACTTTTCAACTTCTAGGCCTAATTTCAGAAACTCTCTAAAAATTCCAAAAAATTCAAAAAATTACGAAGATTTGCAAATATGTTTCATATAATATACTCTAACAGAGAAAAATATAACTTCATGAAAAATTCAAACATGTTTGACTTTTTGATAAAAATTTAAACTCTTTGAAAACATGTAACTTTGTATCAAAGTTCCAACTTAGTTTTGAAACCATTCACTTTTTAAACTTATGATATTACAAATACAACACAGAAATGTTTTCAAATTGTTTAAAATGTCCAACCATGATCTTTGGGCAAGATGTCCATTAATTAAACATTTGCTTTCCCTATGGTTGATCTATTTCAATAATTTGATACATCTAATAACCCAACAATATGTCATAAGCATAAGTGAATTATTTGTATCATCTTAATGAAGCATGCACCACCTTCCTATTGTATTACTCCAAGGTCCATCCTACATTTCTATAAAACACATACCAAGTCCCCTTCTTAAGGATGTGAACTCCGCTTCGGGAAGAGGCTTGGTAAATATGTCGGCAAAGTTTGACTTTGACTCAACATAATATAATTCTATGTCACCCCTTGCCACATGATCCCTAATAAAGTGATGCTTCACTTCAATGTGTTTTGTCCTAGAATAATGAACCAGGTTTTTAGTTAAGTTAATAGTACTTACCTTATCATACAAAACCTTGACCTTGAAGTAATGTAGCTCATATTCCTTTAAGGTATGCATGATCCAAAGCAGTTGAGACACACAACCACCCATTGCTACATATTCGGCCTCCGTTGTTGATAAGGCAACACATGATTGCTTCCTACTACTCCAACTAACTAAAGATGACCCAATAAATTGACATCCTCCACTAGTACTCTTCCTATCTAGTTTACAACCTGTATAATCCGAATCGATGTATCCAAAAAGTTTAATATTTGGAGTTCTAGGATACCAAAGCCCGACATTAAGAGTACCTTTAATATACCTTAATATCCTCTTTACTACCACTAGGTGAGACTCCTTGGCACATGATTGATACCTTGCACAGATACCTACTGCAAATAATATATCCGGTCTACTAGCGGTTAGGTACAATAAACTACCAATCATGCTCCTATATTGTTTTGAGTCTACTACTTTTCCTTCAAGATCACTATCCATTTTGACATTTGTTCCTATAGGGGTAGATGCTACCTTAGCATTTTCTAATCCAAATTTCTTTATGATTTCCCTAGCATATTTGGTTTGAAACACATGAGTCCTTTTATTTGTTTGTTTGACTTGTAGTCCTAAAAAGAAAGACAACTCTCCCACAAGACTCATCTCAAACTCATTTTCCATACATTTAATAAACTCATGAAGAAATTCACTATTAGTTGACCCAAAAATAATATCATCCACATAAACATGGGCCACAAAGATGTCCTTATCCATAGATTTTAGGAATAAAGTTGGATCAATTGTACCTCTCCTAAAACCCTTGGATACTAAGAATGATGAAAGTCTTTCATACCAAGCCCGGGGAGCTTGCTAGGATAGTTTGGGTATTCAAATCCGGGTGGTTGCTCTACATATATTTCTTCCTTAATGACCCCATTAAAGAATGCCAACTTCACATCCATTTGGTGAAGTGTGAAACTCATGTGAGCGGCATATGCTAATAAAATCCTAATAGACTCTAATCTAGCTACGGGGGCATATGTCTCATCATAGTCAAGACCCTCAACTTGATTAAACCCCCTTGCAACCAACCTAGCCTTATTTCTAGTTATATTTCCTTGATCATCTAGCTTGTTCCTAAAGACCCATCTGTTGGATCGAGAGAATACGATAGAGGGGGGTGAATATCGTAAAACGTTTCAAATTCGAGATTAAGAGAATTAGCAGCAGAAATTTAAAACACAATGCAAAGAACTCAAGCGATTTACTTGGTTCGGAGTCGCGGTCGGCTCCTACTCCAAGGCCCACGGTCGTTGACCGTTTACTGTGGGCAATTCTATATGTGCGCAAAAAGGATTACAGACAGATATTACAGTTGAAGTACAGTAAAACTTAAAAAGTTAGCTCTTTGTTACCGACGCCCGGTGTGGATTGTATTTTGGAGCAGAGGGACGTCGTCGACGCTTGTATCTCGAGTTGGGAGGTTTCCGGGTCAGAGCGCTTGAGTAGAAGAGCGTATTGGCATTTGAAGAAGTGATGCTGAAGCCTCAGGGGTCGAGCCCCTTTTATAGCAGGTCTGGGGGCGCCCGGGACGTTGGGGGCGCCCTCCACGTGTCCTCCGATCCGTAATCCTCTCGGTCAGCTCTAATCCCTCCAAAATGGGGATCGAGCTTTGACGGGGGCGCCTGGGAAGCAGGGGGTGCCCGGCTTGACTCAGTCTGCTGGCTTCTCGCTGGCTTGAACCTTATCTGCCTCGTTGGCTTGGACCCAGGGCACCCGGGAGCACGGGGGCACCCGGGACCATGGGGGTGCCCCGCCCAGTGAACTGCCGAAGCACATGTTTGCTTAACTTGTTTTGCCTTGACCTTGGGGGCGCCCGAGACACTGGGAGCGCCCTACTCAGCTGTTGCCTCTCTCCTTTGAGGCGTTCTGAGCTGCAAAAGTTCATTCCTTCGATCCTGCATCTAGGGTTAGTCCAAAACAACACAAAGCAATCAAGTATTAGGTTTATACAGCCTTAGCTGTCTTGGTTCTGACTTTGGGTCTCCTAAATGGAGCCCTAGGTCGAACCGACGCCTACTGTTCCCTCGACGGGGAACGCATCCTCACCTACTCCTCTCAGGAGAATTTACCGTTTGCCAACCGGCTCCTCCGGTTGGACTTTTGCCCAGCTTTACTCACCAGGTCTTCGTGCCCAATTCGCGACCAGGTCTTAGTGCCCACCTTCCGAGCATGTCTTCGGTGCCCAGCCCCCGGCCAAGTCTTAGTGCCCAATTCCTAGAACCAGGTCTTTGGTGCCCAGCCCTCGGCCAGGTCTTAGTGCCCGATTCCTTGAACCAGGTCTTCGATGCCTAGCCCTCGGCCAAGTCTTAGTGCCCAGCCCATGACCAGGACTTATTGCCCAACCTTATGTCAAAACTTAGTTGCCCTGCCCATGGCTAGGACTTATTGCCTAGATTACCTAGGACTTTCCTGCATACTTGAGTAACTTTATTAGATCACAAATGATTCTTAACTTTGAACCCTTTGCCAATATCAAAACAAGGTTCGATATGGTGCTTCCTGCACCAACACCATCTAGTGGTGACAATTGTGCAATCATTGGGTCTAGGAACTAACTCTCATACCTCACTTCTTTCAAATTGATTCAACTCTTCTTGCATGGCTAGGACCTAATCCACATCACCTAATGCCTCATCAATAAATTCGGTTCAAGTTGAGAAATCAAGGCAATTTGACTACTATGTTCCCTAAAGTAAGACCTAGTCCTTACCCCTTGGGTGACATCCCCAACTATTTAGTCAATAGGGTGATCTTGGTGGTGCCTTAAGTGCCTAGAAGTTATGAGCTCATTAATTCCATAATGTTCATCCTCTAATACACTTCTCTCTCCCTCTTAATCAATGCCCCCCCCAAGTGTAGGTCTTGAATTTCTAGGGTAAGGGGTTGACTTTCTTCTATGTCCTTATCAATAAAAGATCTCCTAGGGTAAGTGGTTGTAGACTCATCAAAATCCACATTGGATGACTCCTCAATTACCTTAGTCCTTTTGTTATACACTCTATTCCCCCAACTAGTGGATGAATATCCAACCAATATCTCCTCATCCGCTTTAGATTCAAATTTCCTCAAATCATCCTTGGTGTTTAAAATGTAGATCTTACATTCAAAAACCCTAAAATAGTGAATTTGTGGAATTCTCCCATTCCACAACTCAAATGGAGTTTTCCTAAAAACCTATGAATTAAGACCCGATTTTGGATGTAACAAGCGAGCAGGCGGTGGGAAGAACCCTAAAATAGTTCTTTATGAATCCTGATAACCAAGTGAGCAGGCTTAATTGGTTACCAGGATTCATAAAAAACTAGACTTAAGCCTGGGTGTAGGGTTCGAATCTTGGGAAGGCAAAAATCCACCGACCAGGCGGTTGGAAGACCTAGTATGGTAACGACACGGTCGATGGTCGACGGTCGACGACCCACAGAAAAATAAGGGGCACCGAATGGGCCGCCAAATGGGCCGGGTCGCTACATAAAAAGGAAAATTCATATAGGTGGGAAGACCGTAGGGTCTTGGCCAAGGTATGGGGGATTGTAACGACCCGTAAAATCCTTTCAATATTTTTCTTGAAAATATTGATCATACCTATATCGATTCGTGAGTAATATAGGAGTAATAGTATGAACCTTAGCATGATTCCTTATATGGATTAAAAGTTAAGTACTAAGGGGCCTTACATGGACTCTTCTAGTACCATGGTTATTAGGGGATCTTAGGTAGAATTTAACATAAATAGAAATGGGTTTCAATTAGGAAGATTAGCATGACTCTTGGTGGGCCTTATGTGAGCCTTGCCAAAAATAAAAGAAAAAGGAATAAAAATAAAGTGCATGCGCCAAGGATTGAACCTTGGACCTAGAGTCTCATCATGCATGTACTAACCAATTCACCTAGCAAGGGAGTGCTAGTGGAAAAGGAAGAGGATTTTAGTTGAGGCTAAGGGAAGTGAAGAGTCACCATGAGAGGAGACATCATGCCTCTTCACTTGCCCCTACACCTAGTATAAAGGAAGTAGATGAGGAGGGAAGAGACACTTGAGTTATTATTTTCTTTTTCTTCATCCACCAAGACTCTTCCTCTTCCTCTCCTTCCTCCTTCTAGCCGAAACCCACAAGGGGCTTTCCCCTTTGGAAAAGCTTCACAAGAAGACTTCTTCTTCAAGATCCAAGGGCTTCTTACAAGGCTACAAGGGCTAGAGGTGATCTAAGGTCAAGAAGGTCTTCATCCTCTTCTCTATTTAAGGTCTAAAACCAAGACAACAAGTGTAAGACTCCCTCACCTATGGTATAATAGTTTTGATGTTATCTTTCATGATTTAAAGTTTTGTTTGGGCTCTATGTTGAGAAAACCATGAACTAGGGCTTCTTTAACTTTTGGCCAAAGTAGGTTGTGAGTCCAAAAGGATGGTTAAACCTCACTTATGTTTTCTAATGTTTCCTTAGGATGAATAAAGAATAAAATCATGATTTGGGAATTTTTGTAGCACCCTAAGACCCTCTAGGGTTTCGGCCACCATCCATGTCTCATGGTTAGGATTAAATCCAACCCTTCAAGCATGCTTATTATGATTTCCTATGATATAATGGATATTAATTGTGAATGATATGAATTTTTCCATGAACTTGTGACCCTCTAAACTTTCGGCCAAGACCAAGATGTGGGTCTAAGACCTAGGGTTAGCCCCAATCATGGGTTCCAATGGTTCCCTATGACATTGTATGTATTGTCTTGGGTGTTGATTGTGCCTTATATGAATTCTCCATGGACTTGTGGCCTTTAGGGTTTCGGCCCAGACCTAATTTAGGACTAAGAAATTAGGGTTAGCTCCAACTATGGGTTCTAAGGGGTTCCTATGGCATTGTAGGTAATGTATGGGCTTTTCTTTTCTTATGGTACCTCACATGTTGCTTGAATGATGGGATATCTCTTCTTCCATCTTTCGGCCAAGCACCTTAACTAGGGTTGGGGGATGAGTTTTATGTTACCTAAAACTCTAACCTTATGTGCTATGCTTCATGATCTTGTATGCTTATGTTAGATACCATGTTTTAGTAGGTTTCATTCATGAATGTTTAAAGCCTATACCATGAACACATGTGTGGTGAAGTAGGCCTCATGTTTGTGTAGAATGATGCATGTTTTAAGTTAAATGCCTATGATAGATATATGGTTAAGTAGACCCATGCATGCTTTATGATAGATACCATGATCATGTATGCTATGTGATATGTACCATGTATGAAAAGAAACCTTATCTATGCATGTTTACCCTATGTACCATGATCATGCATGCTTTATGAGCTAAGATGATGTTTATGCCTTAAGGCATAATTATGTATGTATGTCATGCTTTATGAATAAAGATGATGAATGAAAATGATGTCCATGTCTTTAAGGCATAATGATGTATGCATGACATACCTTATGAATGAAGATGAGGAATGATGATGACGTTCATGCCTTTAGGGCATTATGATGTTATGCATTAATTATGAATGATGAAATGCTATGTATGTTTTATGTCATACTTCATGTAATAAGATCATGTTTATGTCTTTAAATATGCTATGAATGTCCTATGAATGATGAAGCATGTGAAGCTATTTTACTTTATGAATGGGTTTGTACCGGACCGAAGTAAGGGTCCAAGGGATGTGCTCCTCATGTAAGCCTCGGTGTGGGACTACCGCAGCTGTCCCCGGTTCTAGGACTACCGTAGCTGTCCAACAGGGATGGGCTCCTCATGAAAGCCTCGGTTCTGGGAATACCGCAGCTGTCCTTACCCTAGTAGGTCGAGATTAGCAACCTCGCATTTACTTAGGGATGCGCGCATATGATGTATGTATGTGGTACAAGCCAGGGCCCCATGATGTGATGATTATATTTAAGTATTTATAAGTATGATTTTCGAATAAGCATCCTTAGGTTATATATATTTGACTCATGCATCCATTCATGTTTGCATCCATGTTAAGTATATTTTATGCTCATGTTTATGTCAAGTGCCATGCCATGTTAAATGTTTCATATGCTTATGTTTTATGTTAAGAACCATGTCATGTTAAATGTTTCATATGCTTATGTTTTATGTTAAGAACCATGCCATGTTAAATGTTTCATATGCTTATGTTTTATGTTAAGAACCATGCCATGTTAAATGTTTCATATGCTTATGTTTTATGTCAAGAACCATGTCATGTTAGTATTTCATATGCTTAGGTTTATATCAAGAACTTTTCTATGATAAGTACGTTATATGTTTTATTTTATGTGACGTATAGTTTTGGTGAGCAGGAAAGGGTCTTACTAAGCCTATGTGCTTATAGTTTTATTTTCTTATACCGCAGATCAAGCAAGAGGATATTAAGGGAAGCAGCAGGAGGGGCAAGAGTGTGTGTATGGCAGTGACATGGCAAAGGAAAAAGAAAAAGATTCTCATAGTTATACTTTGTCACATGTCTTATGTTTTGCATTGTCTTCTTAAGTTTCATGTTATACTTATGATAGTTATGCCTAAAGAATAACTTACTACTTATGTTGCTTATGGATGATTTATGTGATTTTCATATCATGATGTTATGTATGATGTTAACATGCTAAGTTACCATGTCACTATGTTTAAGAATTATAGTTCAGACATGTCTACATAATTCAAGTGTTAGTTGCATGTATGTATAAAGTTATAAATTATTCTGCTGCATTACGATGTTCATATGCCTATATGTATGTTGGCGTAACGCCGCCTCTCGCTACACCGTAAGGTGTGGAGAAAAAGGTGGGCGTTACAGGTTGGTATCAGAGCAGTTTGCCATCTCTCTACACACACATCAAGCCTTCTTCCTGCAGCTTCCAAGTTAGTACCTCTATGCATACCTTATCTTCTTTTATGATTCTAGAATGTGCAAGTATGGATGATATCTTTTGATTCTAGAATATACAAGTATGAATGATACCTTATGATAAAAAGTACTTTTGGGATATGTAAATATGAACGATACCTTACCTTATTTTATGAAATCGAATACTTTAGAATTTGGTATGCGGGTAGGAATAACAAAAAAAAACTTATATTAGCCTTACTTGTCTTTTATGAAGAAAAGCATGGCTAGAAGACAAAGTAATAGAATTAATGAGACTACTACATCGCCCGACCTGATGCAATTGGTGACCGAACTTCAGCGTCAGGTTATCGAGCAGCAGCAAACCATTAATACCCTGATGAACCAGCAAGAAAATTCTACCACTCCACCGGCGAACCCGACGGTGTTACTCGTCACGCCTACGGTTACGCAAGCCCCTCCGACAGGCCCTGCCACTGTAGCACGACAAGAGGCTTATCTGATTCAGTGGTTTAGGCTGAAACCGGAAAATTTCTCGGGTGCTAACGAACCATGGGGCGCCCAAGCGTGGTTCAAGACAGTGGAGAGTACAATGGAGCTGCTGGATTGGCCTGAACATGAGAAGATCAAGTGTGCATCATTCTGCCTTTCTGGGGACGCCAGAATGTGGTGGGAGAGGGTCAGGGTCAAAAGACAGGTGAACCAGATGAAGTGGACAGACTTCGAATCGGAGTTCTTCGAAGAATTATTCAACATGCGTGTCACAAACAAACATTACGATGAGTTCACGGAATTCCGACAGGGCGACCTCTCGATCAATGAAGCCGTGAAGAAATTCAACCGACTGGCTCGCTTATGCCCCGAGCTGGTCCGCACCGAGAAAGAAAGGGTTCGACTTATGCTGAAGATGTTGCGGCCCGAAATAGCCCTGAACGTGACCGGCGGTGTTAACAGACCGCAGACCGTCGAGGAGCTGTTTAGTAGTGCCCTACTCACTGAGCATTATCTGAACAATATCAATCAGCAAAGGAAGACACTAAATGAAAGAGGTCAGAAACCCCAAAGTACCAACCCTAACTGGAAGGGAGACCAAAGTGGTAAACGGAAGCCATGGAACAACCCCCAAGGGGGCCCAGCAAATAAACAGTCCAAGCTTTCCCCGTGCGCGACATGCAGAAAAAGACACCCCAGGGAATGCCGTGTAACGCCCGCCCTTATATCTACTCTCGGGGCGGGGTTACGTACTACTTATTCATATTATTATAATAAGAATTTAACATATAATAATTGCAAGTGCGCAAGGACTAAGTGCCAAGCATGCTAGTCAATACATGTCAATCACATGTCATGCTTGACCAAAAGTTATTCTATAACATGATAGGTTCACATATTATTTCAAGCTCACAACCTAACCAAACAAAATCAAGTATATGAGAGTTCTAAGTGTAATCATTATCATGCAATATCAAACCTAATTACTAACATTCATTTTTGAAGAAAATGTTATCATAAACATGGTAATGTAGATACAAAGATCTTTCTTTCCCGAGCCACCACCCCACACATCTTCAGCCTCCTGCCTCTTCCTTTAGTTTAAGTGTTTCTTACCCTTATCTGCAGCATAAGACAACACATAAACTAGTAAGCACAAATGCTTAGTAAGGATCCTGTCCTACTCGCAAAATCCATATGAAAGAATACAACATGTACACATAATAAATCATAAGCATGAGTTCATCAAAGCATACTAAACATCCAAGTTTCTAAGCATGCAGTATAAAGTACCTTAAGCATACCCTTCACCTATAATAAATGTTTCCAATGAATGTTTTCAAAACAATTCCATAAAGGTATTACTTAAAAATACATCCATATCATATAGGGCCCTGTTGTGTACCACATATTGCGCGGATCACATATTGTGCGTTCCCTAATGAATTGGGGTAGCGAGCCACCAACCAATTAGAGCAGGACCCTTCCGTCCTACCGGAGCCATGACCTTACATTAACATGCACCCCGGATTTGTTTAACGACCCCCTTCCGAGTCGGGTACACAACTTCCAAAGTAAAATACTTATCATGCTTTTACATATATGCTAAGGAGTACTCCAAATCCACTCTTAAGGGACACACCACTCTTCAAGGGTGCTCATGATCCCGTAGGGACACACCACACAACATAAGGGGTGCTCTTGATCCCATACTTAGTGGAGTATCCTTTTAAGCATTTTATCATACACATCACATGCAATTCATAAAGGGTGCCCCATGGGCTATATTAACATGCTCATACATACATCATATTTCAACCACTTACACATACTTATATATGATAAGATTGGTCACATAAATCATATTCATGTCATAGGAAGTGGTAGCACGCTTCATGAGTTAATTGAGTTCTTCTTAACCCTAAACCTAAGGTTTTGGCCGAAAGTCAAGGGTAGAGGTAACTTAGGTTTTTGACATCAAACATCCCGTACAAACATCATATATATATACATCATGTATCATACTAAGCATAGCATACCTCATGGGGTAATCAACTTTCACAAACCTAATATGTCATGCCTTGGCCGAAAATCATGCTAGGGGAAATTAAGATTTCCAACTCAAGTATTTCATTTAAACATCACATGCATATACATATTATCTTACTAAACATAATCATGTCTCGTAGGGTAGTTTCACCTTCACAATCCCTAATGTTCATGCCTTGGCCGAATATCACATACTAGGGAACCTTAAGATTTCCAATCAAGCATTTCATTTAGACATCACATGACATATCATCTTACTAAACATAATCATGTCTCGTAGGGTAGTTTAACCTTCACATACATTTCATGCAACATATTAAGCCTAGAATACATCCTAGGATAATCATGCACCCTAAACCCTAATTTTTCTAGGGTTGGCCGAAAGTCAAGGGTAGGGGAAACTAGGGTTCTTGAACTTAGGTTTCACACAAACATTTACACAAACACTTTGTCTACACTACTAGACATGGATACATCATAGGAAATCACACAACCCTAAACCCTCTTTGCTTCATGTTTTGGCTGAAACCTTATAGGGGGTTCAACCCTAATTTTTTTTCATCACAACATGTAGGGAAACCAACATATAAGTATACCCTAAATTCCAAGGGGTCTTCTCATGCATCAAGGAGTAACCAAAGTCTCCCCCTTGGGGGTGGCCGAAACCTACTCAAGGGTGAAACCCTAAAATTTTGTTCATAACATCATGGAGGAAACAACATATACATATACCCTAAGTTCCAAGGGTCTATTCATGTAATAAGAAGTAACCAAGGCCTCCTCTAAGGGGGTGGCCGAAACTCACTAAAGGGGAAAGATCCCCATTTTCGAAAACTACAAGGAGAAGAACTCATACAATAACCATTACACTGCAGGCGAGGGGATACTTACATCCTTTCGCTTGAATTTCTCCTTCTCTTACTCCTTAGGGTACCCTTGGTTGAAGGAGAGGTGAGAATTTCCCTTGTTAGACTTCTCTAGAACTCTTGGCCCTAGTAGAGGGCAAGATCCTTGAATGGTTCCTCTTCCTTCCAATTCCCTAGGGTTAGAACCCTAGGGTGCACTTTTCGAAAATGAAAAGGGGGAAGAAGGGCTCTAGGTTTTCGAAAATTGAAGTGGGGAAGAAGAAGAAGAAATGTAACTTCTTTCTCCCTCTCTTATTTATACTCTTCTTATGAAGGGACATGTCTCTTCACTTCCCTAGCTTTAACAAGCATGTTTCTTATTCCCTCAACATGAAACATGGCTTGGTGCAATGGTTAAGACATTGTTAGTGCAACTAGGAGGTTCAAGGTTCAATCCTTGCTTCCTCCTTTCTACATCTTCTTTTTATCACATTTTGCACTAATCCACATCCAAGCCCATTAAGCCAAGCCCATCATGAAATTTCATAATAATAATGTTTCATGAATTTCATAATATTTTATATGGGAAAATTTTGGGGTGTTACATGCCGCAAAGGTACAAACCGATGTTTCATCTGCGGAGTGGAAGGGCATATGGCTGCTTACTGTCCTACCAAGAACCAGGCCCTCCCCAACAACTCGTTCAGTACCAGGGTGCACCAGCGAAACTACACTATATGCAAGCTGAGCTGGAAGGTACCCCGATGTTGGAAGCCCCACCAACTGTGACGAATACCAGGGTTTTCTCTGTTACCAAGAAGGACGCTGCGAAGGCTTCTACGGTTGTCACAGGTCAGATACTTATATCCAGTCAGTACGCTACTGCATTATTTGATACTGGGGCAACACACTCGTTCATTTCTGTGCCATACACTAAAAAGATAGATATGTCTCCACAAGTTTTAGACTGCAAGTTCTTAACGACCCTACCTTCGGGAGAAATAATGACATCCACTCACGTGCTGTGTGCTGTGCCGGTCAGAATTGCAGAAAGAGAACTCTACTACGATCTGATAGTACTCGACATGCAGGATTATGATGTTATACTGGGAATGGATTTCTTGAGCAAATACGGTGCTTCTATCGAGTGCCGTAAGCGAAAGGTGGTCTTTCAACCCGAGGCAGATTCTATGTTTGAATTTATCGGAGAGCCAAGGAAAAGAACCGGGAAAATCTTATCGACTCTCAAAGCACAGAAGATGTTAGACAAGGGATATACTGGGTTTCTAGCACATGTGGTTGACGCAAGTCAAATAAAGGACCAGAAGCTGGAAGATGTCAGGGTTGTATGCAATTACCCAGAGGTATTCCCAGCTGACTTACCAAGATTAGCTCCTGATAGAGAAGTGGAATTTGAGATCGAGTTGGTTCCCGGTACTAACCCGATCTCCAAGGCACCTTACCGTATGGCGCCGGCTGAATTAAAGGAGCTTCAAGAACAGCTACAGGAGTTACTCGATAAGGGATTTATTCGCCCTAGTCATTCTCTATAGGGAGCTCCGGTACTGTTTGTGAAGAAGAAAGATGGATCTATGCGAATGTGCATAGATTATCGAGCGCTGAACAACGTGACGATTAAGAACAGGTATCCCTTTCCGAGGATAGATGACCTATTTGACCAATTGAAGGGGGCCACTGTTTTCTCTAAAATCGATCTGAGGTCTGGTTATCATCAAGTCAAAGTAAAAGAGGATGATATTTCGAAGATGGCCTTCCGGACAAGGTACGGACATTTTGAATTCATTGTTATGCCCTTCGGCGTGACGAATACTCCTGCTATGTTTA
Organism: Boesenbergia rotunda; assembly: GCA_024364735.1. Lineage (NCBI taxonomy): Eukaryota > Viridiplantae > Streptophyta > Magnoliopsida > Zingiberales > Zingiberaceae > Boesenbergia > Boesenbergia rotunda. The sequence goes on from JAGFNQ010002213.1 coordinate 495,676, forward strand.
TGGACCTTATGAATCAGGTATTCTCGTCTTTCCTCGACAAATTTGTGATCATCTTCATAGACGATATCCTTATTTATTCGAGAAACCAAGAAGAGCACTCCGAGCACCTGAAGATGGTATTACAGATTCTTCGGGAAAAGCAACTGTACGCAAAGTTCTCCAAATGTGAGTTCTGGCTCGACCAAGTTGGCTTTTTGGGTCATATTATTTCCAAAGACGGGGTTATGGTAGACCCAACAAAGATTGAAGCTGTGAATAACTGGAGCCGGCCAAAGAACGCCAGCGAATCAGAAGCTTTCTCGGGCTGGCGGGCTATTATCGAAAATTTGTGGAGGACTTCGCAAGAATTGCAGCCCCTCTAACGACTCTCACCCGGAAAGATGAAAAGTATGAATGGACGGAAAACTGCGAGAGGAGTTTCTTGGAGCTAAAAAGGAGACTTACGAGTGCTCCAATTCTTACCCTTCCGGAAAGTAACCAGAGCTTCGACATGTATAGCGACGCCTCTAAATTGGGACTTGGAGCTGTACTTATGCAGAGTGGAAAGGTCATTGCTTACGCCTCTAGGCAACTCAAAGAACATGAACAGAACTACCCCACTCATGATCTAGAACTGGCCGCTGTGGTCTTCACTCTTAAGATATAGAGGCATTATCTATATGGAGCGTAGTGTAGGATTTATACAGACCACCAGAGTCTGCGATACTTCTTCACTCAGAAAGACTTAAACATGAGACAACGCCGATGGCTTGAGTTGGTGAAGGACTACGACTGCGAGATCTTCTATCGTCCAGGGAAGGCAAACAAAGTGGCCGATGCACTTAGCCGGAAGTCCAGTGCCACCTTGATGTCTATATCTATATTACCCCTGCCACTCGAAAGAGAAATTATGAATTTTGGGGTCGAGGTTATCTCCGGACGGCTTTCTACCATGACAATATCACCGACGCTGTTTGAGGACATATTGGAAAAACAAAATGGTGATCCGAGCCTTTAGAGAATCAAGCAGGAGATCCTAGAAGGAAAGGGCGATGATTTTCGTATCGCCGACGGGGGAGTATTATACCTTAGGGATCGTCTATGTATCCCTAATGATCCGGAGCTGTGGAGAGAAATATTAGCAGAAGCTCATGGATGTAACGACCCGAAAAATTCTTTTAATATTTTCTTAAAATATTGAGCATGTCTAGATAATTTTCCGAGGGACCTAGAAATATTTATATAAAATTTGGCCTAGAAATCCATATTTTCTCAATTAAATTGAAAAAACTAAGTACTAATGGGCCTTATATGGGCTTTTTAGTACCATGATTATTGGTGAATTTTAGGTGAAAAATTTATAGAAATATGAAGGGATTTTAATAAGAAATATTAACATAATTATGGGGGAATTTTTAAGGGATTTTCGAAAATTACTAGGAAAATAAAATAAAATAAGTGGGAAAAAATTGTGCAACTACCAAGGATTGAACCTTGGACCTCTTGTACAACCATGTATGCTTTAACCAACTCATCTAGCAAGGGAATGTTACAAGGGAATGAAATGGAGATTGGTTAAGGCTTAGAAGAAGATGAAGGGTCATGGAGAGACTCTTCATTTACCTCCTTAATGGGTGATAAATAGGGGGGTTTGGGAGTTTCTTTCTTCCTTCCTTCAATTGCATTTGCTCCCCTCCTCCCTCCTCATTCTAGCCGAAACCCCAAGGAGGAGTTCTCCCTTGGAAAAACTTCCACCAAGGCTTCATCTCCAAGATCTAAGGTCTTCACAAGAGTACAAGAGCTAAGGGTGGTCAAGAAGCAACAAGATTTCCATCTTTCTCTCAAATCTAAGGTTTATACTCAAGATCAACCAAGGTAAGACTCCCTCACCTGTGGTATAATGGTTTTTCTTGAAGATTAACATGATATGAAAGTCTTGTATATGATGTTTATGTTGGAAAACCAAAGGAAACCCATGAGCCCAACCCTATAGGTTTCGGCCACCATGGGTTCTTGGTTTATAATGATGATAAAAATCTTCATAATGTTGTCTAATGTGTTCTCATGGTGTTTAGAGATTAAATATAATTTTTGAGAATTTTTGGGGTACCCTAGGATTCCCTAGGGTTTCGGCCATCCCATGAATCCATGGGTAGAGTTGAACTTAAACCCTCAAGCATGTGGTTTGTGTATTATCATGATATAAGGGAGATTGAGGGGGGCTTATGTGAACTTTTACAAGGCTTTGTGATCCCCACAAGTTTCGGCCAAGTGAGACCTAGGGCAAAAGGTTAGGGATTTCCCTCAAGCAAGGGTCCCAATGGCTTCATGGTAGAGTATGTTTGGTGTTAATGTTTGATTGGGGGATTTGATGGAATTTTTCCATGAACCCATGGCCTTGTAGGGTTTCGGCCAGCACATGGAAAGGGGGCTAAAGGTTAGGGATAACCCTAATTATGAGCCCTAATGGCCTCCCATGGTCTTATAAGTAAAGTATGGTTGGTTCCTTACCTTATGCTATTTTACATGATTAATTGAATGATGGGATCTAGCCCTATAAGTTTCAGCCAAGCCAAGGAATTTAGGGTTTGGAAGGAGTTAGGGTTCAAAGAATGATGGTTTATGCTTACCATGAAGTATATATATGTATAGGTTCAAGCATGTGATAGAAATCATGTTCCCAATAACCCTAAGTTTAAGCACCATGTTTTATGTTTTATGTTTTATGTTTATGATTGGATGTCATGCTTAATAGGGTTTATTATGAATATCTTATGTTTTATGCCATGTAATTGGATGATAAGTAGAATGATATGGAAATCCTACCTATGCATGCTTAAGATAGATATCATGCTTAGGCAAGAAATGCAATGCGTACCTTATGTATCATGATCATACAAGCTCTACGTAGTAGGATAAATATCTATGAAAAACATGTCATGTTTGATGCAATGCTTACCTTCTAGATTATGATCATGCAAGTACTAAAAATAGGAATGATGTTTAGGTATGCATGCCATGTTTATGTAGGAAGAAGTATGCCATGTTGTATGAATAATGATGTATGCCATGTTGTATGGATAATGATGCATGCCATGTTAAAAGAATAAAGACTCATGCCATGTTTATGAAAGAAGATGCATACCATGTTTATGAATAAAGATAATGCTCATGCCTTCTAGGCATCATGATGTTATGCAATAAGAATGAACAATGAAAGGACAAGCATGTGTTAAGTCATGCTTTATGTAACATGGTTATGCTATGAATGTCTTATGAAAGATGAAACATGCAAAGTATTTTACTTTATGAATGGGCTTGTACCGGACCGAAGTATGGGTTCAAGGGATGGGCACCTTAAGAACGCCCCGGTTCTGGACTACCGACTATGCTGTCCACGGTTCTGGCACTACCGGAGCTGTGCAACAGGGATGGGCTCCTTAAGAATGCCTCGGTTCGGGGACTACCGACTATGCTGTCCTTACCCTAGTAGGTCGGGCTCGCTACCTCGGACTTGCTAGGGATGCGCGCTATGATGTATGTATGTGGTACAAGCCGGGGACCCCAATGATATGATGATTATGTTTAAAGAATTTTAAAAGTATGTTTCTAAAAGTTAAGCATCCTTATGTATATGCATTCCACTCATGCATTCATTCATGTTATGCATTATACTATGTTGATAAGATTTTATGCTTACACTTCATGTTAAGAAATATGCATGAAAATAATGATCTATGCCATGATTATGTTAAGAAGATGTTCATATGCTATGATAGGAAGTATGCTTATGTTTAGGCCATACAGGTTGTTTTACACCTTATGGACATGTTTATACCATGTATTATGCCATGTCAAGAATGTTTAGGATGTTATGTTTATACCATGAATTATGCCATGTAGTATGCCATGTTTACCATGAATTATGCCATGCTAGGAACGTTGAGTATGTTTATGCTTATGCCATATAGTATGCCATGTTTAGAATGTTCTTATGTTATGTTCATGCCACGTATTATGCCATGCTTAGAATGTTTACTATGTTTACGATTATGCCATGTCTTATGCCATGCTAGGAATGTTCACTTATGTTTATGTTCATGCCATGCTATGTATATGATAAATGATTTAAGATGTTATGTTCTAAGTAGAGCACCAAGTATGTTAATGTTTCCTGTGCTCATTATGAGATGATGAATGGTTTTTGTGAGTAGGAAAGAGTCTTACTAAGCCTGTGTGCTTATAGTCTTATTTCCTTATACCGCAGATCATTCAAGGGGACAATGATGGAAGCAGCAGGAGGGCGAGAACGCATGTGTGTGGTAGTGACTTGGCCCAGGAAACCCTATGTTTATCGCTTATGCTAGAACTTTACTATGGTCACTTATACGCTTGAATAATGACTTATGGAACTCTATGATATGATGTTAAGTATGACATGATATGACATGATATGTTGTTTAAGTATGAAGTCAATATGCCAAGGTTCCTATGTCATTATGTTAAGAATGTTATTAGGGCATGTATAAGTTAAAGTTATTCCGCTGCCTTATGATGTCTACATGCCTTAAGTATGTTAATGTAACGCCGCTTTATGAAAAAAAAGCGGGCGTTACAATGGAACCCCTTATTCGATGAATCCGGGATCCACCAAAATGTATCAAGACCTGAAGGAGAAATTCTGGTGGTCCGGTATGAAGAGAGACGTGGCTCAGCATGTTAGCACTTGCCTGACCTGCCAACGAGTGAAAGCAGAACACCAGCGACCCGGAGGAGTTCTGCAGCCACTTCCAATTCCGGAATGGAAATGGGAAGATATCTCTATGGATTTTATTTCAGGGCTTCCCAGGACTACGAACGGATATGATGCGATATGGGTAATTGTGGACAGGTTGACAAAGTCTGCTCACTTCCTAGCAATCAAGATGACTTATTCGATTGAGCAACTAGCTCAATTATATGCTAAGGAGATAATCAGACTTCATGGAGTTCCCAAGACCATCATCTCAGATAGGGATGGTCGCTTTACCTCACATTTTTGGGAGTGCATCCAGAAGTCTCTCGGCACTAAACTACTATTCAGCACCGCTTTTCACCCTTAGACTGACGGGCAAACTGAACGAGTGAATCAAGTACTGGAGGACATGTTGCGGGCTTGTGCCCTGGATTTCAAAGGGAGTTGGTGTCGATATCTATGTTTAGCAGAATTCGCTTACAATAATAGCTAGCAAGCTACGATCAGAATGACACCTTATGAAGCTTTGTACGGGAGGAGATGTAGGTCTCCGATCTGTTGGTACGAAGGTGGTGAAAAGAAGGAAATGAGACTCAAGACGGATTTCATCAACGACACCACCCGAGCTATATAGAACATTCGACAACGGATAGAAGCTGCTCAGAGCCGGCAGAAGAATTATGCGGATGTCCGGCGTAGGCCACTGGAATTCGATATTGGAGATTTGGTATTTCTCAAAGTGGCTCCTATGAAAGGGGTAACGAGATTTGGGAAGAAAGGAAAACTCAGTCCGCGTTATGTGGGACCGTACCAGATCCTGAAAAGAGTTGGCAGGGTAGCTTATGAGCTGGAGCTATCCCAAGAGATGTCGGCTATTCATAACGTATTCCATGTGTCGATGCTCAAGAAGTGTATTCCAAATGCCGACCAAGTGATCGAGCCGCAGACAGTACAAGTGCAGGAGGACTTAAGTTTTGAAAGCCGACCTATCCAGATCCTAGATCGGGAAATCAAAAAGCTAAGGAACAAGGAGGTACCCTTGGTCAAGGTCGTATGGCAAAGTCAAAGGTTCAAGGAAGCTACGTGGGAACGCGAGGACGAGATGAGGCGCAAGTATCAGGAGCTATTCTAAGTTCGAAGACGAACTTTCACGAGGTATGGGGGATTGTAACGACCCGTAAAATCCTTTCAATATTTTTCTTGAAAATATTGATCATACCTATATGGATTCGTGAGTAATATAGGAGTAATAGTATGAACCTTAGCATGATTCCTTATATGGATAAAAAGCTAAGTACTAAGGGGCCTTACATGGACTCTTCTAGTATCATGGTTATTAGTAGATCTTAGGTAGAATTTAACATAAATGGAAATGGGTTTCAATTAGGAAGATTAGCATGACTCTTGGTGGGTCTTATGTGGGCCTTGCCAAAAATAAAAGAAAAAGGAATAAAAATAAAGTGCATGCGCCAAGGATTGAACCTTGGACCTAGAGTCTCATATGCATGTACTAACCAATTCACCTAGCAAGGGAGTGCTAGTGGAAAAGGAAGAGGATTTTAGTTGAGGCAAAGGGAAGTGAAGAGTCACCATGAGAGGAGACACCATACCTCTTCACTTGCCCCTACACCTAGTATAAAGGAAGTAGATGAGGAGGGAAGAGATACTTGAGTTATTATTTTCTTTTTCTTCATCCACCAAGACTCTTCCTCTTCCTCTCCTTCCTCCTTCTAGCCGAAACCCACAAGGGGCTTTCCCCTTTGGAAAAGCTTCACAAGAAGACTTCTTCTTCAAAATCCAAGGGCTTCTTACAAGGCTACAAGGGCTATGGGTGATCTAAGGTCAAGAAGGTCTTCATCCTCTTCTCTATTTAAGGTCTAAAACCAAGACAACAAGTGTAAGACTCCCTGACCTGTGGTATAATAGTTTTGATGTTATCTTTCATGATTTAAAGTTTTGTTTGGGCTCTATGTTGAGAAAACCATGAACTAGGGCTTCTTTAACATTCGGCCAAAGTAGGTTTTGAGTCCAAAAGGATGGTTAAACCTCACTTATGTTTTCTAATGTTTCCTTAGGATGAATAAAGAATAAAATCATGATTTGGGAATTTTTGTAGCACCCTAAGACCCTCTAGGATTTCGGCCACCATCCATGTCTCATGGTTAGGATTAAATCCAACCCTTCAAGCATGCTTATTATGATTTCCTATAATATAGTGGATATTAATTGTGAATGATATGAATTTTTTCATGAACTTGTGACCCTCTAAACTTTCGGCCAAGACCAAGATGTGGGTCTAGGACTTAGGGTTAGCCCCAATCATGGGTTCCAATGGTTCCCTATGGCATTGTATGTATTGTCTTGGGTGTTGATTGTGCCTTATATGAATTCTCCATGGACTTGTGGCCTTTAGGGTTTCGGCCCAGACCTAATTTAGGACTAAGAAATTAGGGTTAGCTCCAACTATGGGTTCTAAGGGGTTCCTATGGCATTGTAAGTAATGTATGGGCTTTTCTTTACTTATGGTACCTCACATGTTGCTTGAATGATGGGATATCTCTTCTTCCAACTTTCGGCTAAGCACCTTAACTAGGGTTGGGGGATGAGTTTTATGTTACCTAAAACCCTAACCTTATGTGCTATGCTTCATGATCTTGTATGCTTATGTTAGATACCATGTTTTAGTAGGTTTCATTCATGAATGTTTAAAGCCTATACCATGAACACATGTGTGGTGAAGTAGGCCTCATGTTTGTGTAGAATGATGCATGTTTTAAGTTAAACGCCTATGATAGATATATGGTTAAGTAGACCCATGCATGCTTTATGATAGATACCATGATCATGTATGCTATGTGATATGTACCATGTATGAAAAGAAACCTTATCTATGCATGTTTACCCTATGTACCATGATCATGCATGCTTTATGAGCTAAGATGATGTTTATGCCTTAAGGCATAATTATGTATGTATGTCATGCTTTATGAATAAAGATGATGAATGAAAATGATGTCCATGTCTTTAAAGCATAATGATGTATGCATGACATACCTTATGAATGAAGATGAGGAATGATGATGATGTTCATGCCTTTAGGGCATTATGATGTTATGCATTAATTATGAATGATGAAATGCTAAGTATGTTTTATGTCATGCTTCATGTAATATGATCATGTTTATGTCTTTAAATATGCTATGAATGTCCTATGAATGATGAAGCATGTGAAGCTATTTTACTTTAAGAATGGGCTTGTACCGGACCGAAGTAAGGGTCCAAGGGATGGGCTCCTCATGTAAGCCTCGATGTGGGACTACCGCAGCTGTCCCCGGTTCTGGGACTACCGCAGCTGTCCAACAGGGATGGGCTCCTCATGAAAGCCTCGATTCTGGGACTACCGCAGCTGTCCTTACCCTAGTAGGTCGAGATTAGCTACCTCGCATTTACTTAGGGATGCACGCATATGATGTATGTATGTGGTACAAGCCAGGGCCCCATGATGTGATGATTATATTTAAGTATTTATAAGTATGATTTTCAAATAAGCATCCTTAGGTTATATGCATTTGACTCATGCATCCATTCATGTTATGCATCCATGTTAAGTATATTTTATGCTCATGTTTATGTCAAGTACCATGCCATGTTAAATGTTTCATATGCTTATGTTTTATGTTAAGAACCATGTCATGTTAAATGTTTCATATGCTTATTTTTTATGTTAAGAACCATGTCATGTTAAATGTTTCATATGCTTATGTTTTATGTTAAGAACCATGCCATGTTAAATGTTTCATATGCTTATGTTTTATGTTAAGAACCATGTCATGTTAAATGTTTCATATGCTTATGTTTTATGTCAAGAACCATGTCATGTTAGTATTTCATATGCTTAGGTTTATATCAAGAATTTTTCTATGATAAGTACGTTATATGTTTTATTTTATGTGACATATGGTTTTGGTGAGCAGGAAAGGGTCTTACTAAGCCTATGTGCTTATAGTTTTATTTTCTTATACCGCAGATCAAGAAAGAGGATATTAAGGGAAGCAGCAGGAGGGACAAGAGTGTGTGTGTGGCAGTGACATGGCAAAGGAAAAAGAAAAAGATTCTCATAGTTATACTTTGTCACATGTCTTATGTTTTGCATTGTCTTCTTAAGTCTCATGCTATACTTATGATAGTTATGCCTAAAGAATAACTTACTACTTATGTTGCTTATGGATAATTTATGTGATTTTCATATCATGATGTTACGTATGATGTTAACATGCTAAGTTATCATGTCACTATGTTTAGGAATTATAGTTCAGACATGTCTACATAATTCAAGTGTTAGTTGCATGTATGTATAAAGTTTTAAATTATTCGGCTGCATTACGATGTTCATATGCCTATATGTATGTTAGCGTAACGCCGCCTCTCGCTACACCGTAAGGTGTGGAGAAAAAGGCGGGCGTTACATGGTCCTAGTGGCTTCTTGTAAGACTCTATTCCTCCTTTCTACCACACCATTTTGTTGAGGAGTCCTTGTTGGTGCAGGAAGCACCATATCGAACCTTGTTTTGATATTGGCAAAGGATTCAAAGTTAAGTATTATTTGTGATCTAATGTGTATACTGAGTGTGCAGGAAGAAGTCCTGGCGAAGGGCTACTGGGCACCTAGCGAAAGGCTACTAGGCATTGAAACCCTAAGACCTGGCCAAGGGCTGCTAGGCACATGGCGAAGAACTGCTAGGCATTTAAGACCTGGCGAAGGGCTGCTGGGCACCTGGCGAAGGGCTGTTGGGAATCTAAGACCTGGCGAAGGGCTACTAGGCACCTGGCGAAGGGCTGCTGGGAATCTAAGACCTGGCGAAGGGCTGCTAGGCACCTGACGAAGGGCTGCTAGGCACCTGGCGAAGGACTGCTTGGTAAAGAAGACCTGGCGAAGGGCTGCTAGGCACCTGGCGAAGGACTGCTGGGGAAAAGTCCAACCGGAGGAGCCAGTTGGCAAAAGGTAAACTCTCCTGAGAGGAGTAGGTGAGGACGCGTTCCCCATCGAGGGAACAGTAAGCGTCGGTTCGACCTAGGGTTCCATTTGGGAGACCCGAAGTCAGAACCAAGACAGTCACGACTGTAAAAACTAACTAATATTCTTGCCTTGTTTTTGTTTTGGAACTAACCTTGAATGCAGGGACCAAGGGAACGTGTTTCTGCAGCCCAGAACGCCCCAAAGGAGAAGGGTAGAAAGCTGGGCCAAGCGCCCCGGAGGCCCCGGACGCCCAAGGTGAAAGACAAAACAAAGGAATCAAGAAGTGCTTCGAAACAGGCTTAGGCAGGGCGCCCCGGAGGCCCCGGGCGCCCAAGGTCAAAGCAAGAAGCAATGTAATATGAAGCCAGCGGACCAAGTCAAGGAGGGCGCCCCCAACGTCCCAGGTGCCCCCGTCAGCTCCAGAGCCGATTCGTAGGGGATAAGCGCTGACCAAGCTTCGGATAAAGGTTTTCGGATCCGAAGGCACGTGTCAGGCGCCCCCGACGTCCCAGGCGCCCCCAGGAGCACTATAAAAGGGGCTCGACCCCTAAGGCTTCAACAACACTTTTTCCAACGCTTCCAAGCTCTTCGTTCAAGCGCTCTGCTCCGGCAAACTCCGTTCTCGACATTCTAGCGCCGACGTCGACCCTCTGCTCCGAAGAACGATTCACACCGGGCGTCGGTAACGAAGAGTATACTTGTTTACTTACTGCAGTAATATTGTAACAATTTCTGTAAACTTTCGCGCTACTATAGAATTGCCCACAGTAAACGGTCAAGGACCGTGGGCCTTGGAGTAGGAGCCGACGGCTACTCCGAACCAAGTAAAACTACTTGAGTTTCGTGTGTGTGTTTTATTTAAATTCCACTGCGTACTTTCTCTTTTCTTAATCCAAAAGTTTTTCGCGATATTCACCCCCCCCTCTATCGTGTTTCTCGATCCAACAGTCCTTGGGCATGAAAATTCATGCTTGTACCCATTTTCTAAACAAAATTGTGAGAAGTTTGAATTTTCAAACTCCCCACCGTGGTCACTCCTAATTCGGTTGATCTTGAGGTGTTTCTCATTTTCAACCCATTTACTAAATCCTATAAATATCTCTAAAGTGTCATCCTTATGTTTCATGAAATATACCCAAGTAAATCTAAAAAAATCATCTACAATTACCAAACAATATTTACTTCCTATTATTGATAGGGTACTATGGCAATCAAATAAATCCAAGTGTAATAACTCTAAAGGTAAAGAAGTGCTAGTTAAGGTTTTACCTTTGTGTAATGATTTAGATTGCTTACCCTCTTGGCATGCATCACACATCTTGTTCTTTTCATACTTGATCATGGGGAGCTCCTTCACCAACTCCATCTTTGCAACTCTTGCAATATTCTTTATGTTAATGTGTCCAAGTTGCCGGTGCCACAACCATCCTTCTTCTTCTTTGGATATGAAACACTTAGGAGAGATGTTAGAAGCATAAGCAAGATTAAGATAATAAAGGTTGACTTCTCTATATCCTTCTAACATGATATTTTCGGAGCCATTTTGTTTAATTAAGCACTTTCTAGCATGAAACTCAAGCCTATACTCGGCATCACAAAGTTGACTTACACTAAGCAAATTAAACTCCATATCCTTAATCAAAAGAACTTTATGAATTGTGATGGTAGGAGATACCTCAATGGTGCCCCTATCTATAATTTTGAGTTTCCCACTATTTCCGAATGACACGGTTCCTTCTCTTAGATAATTAATGGTAGAGAATTTGCTCACATCCCCGGTCATATGCCTTGAACATCCGTTATCCACTATCCACATTTTTGAGGCTTCTTTCACCTTCACCTAAACAACACGGAAAACACAAGCTTTTGGTACCCAAATGTTAGATCCATAAATATCATTTAAGTATTTCTTTGGTACCCATGCCTTCTTTGCATTTCCCTTAACATCTTGTCTCCTAGGGGCACCCTTCCTACCCATAAGTAAAACAAAAGCCACCTCCTTGGTTTTGGGTCTATAACATAAACCAGCCTTGTTATACACGGCTCTTTGGCTATTGATGATCATGTCAAGGTTTCTAGAACCAATTTGAAATTTCCCAAGTGTCTTGGTGAGGTCTTCTACCTTTTCCCTTAGTTCCTTATTTTCCTTTTCTAAACATGAATCATTTGACATGGTAAAGGAAACATGCACATTATCCTTAAATTTCATGGATTCTAATTTGAGCATGCAAACTTCATTTTTCAATTCCTTAACTTTCTTTCTAGCTCTAGCCAAATCGTCAGTTGTACTAGTAATTATCTTAACAAGAGTAGAGGTGGGTAAGTTATATACCTCACTTACCAATACATCGGATTCGAATGATGAGCCTTCACCTTCATCTTCACTACATGAACTCCTCTCATCTTCGGATGACTCCAAGTTGTCCACTCCCATTAGTGCGAAGTGTGACACATGATCTCCTTCTTCCTCCGATGAAGATGGATCATCCCAAGTAGCTTTGAGACTAGTGACACTCTTTTCTTTTCCCTTGGATTTCTTCTTGTCACCCTTCTTTTTCTCCTCCTTCTTTTCTTCCCTTTTCTTTAATTGTGGGCACTCATTCTTCATGTGCCCCTCTTGATGGCAATTATAGCAAATGGTCTCCTTTCCCTTGCTTTTACTCTTTGAACCTTTCCTACCATAAGACTTGTTAGAAAAACTTTTAAAAGCTCTTCGCATTTTCCTTTCCTTTTCTACAATAAAAGTTACACCTTTCTCTTTAGTAGAAATGTTAGCATGCTCATGTAATTTGAATTCACAAAACAAATCATCTAACTTTACCGTAGAGAGATCCTTTGAAACTTTGTAGGCATCAACCATTGATGCCCACAAGGTAGTCCTAGGGAATGATTGAAGAACATAGCTCACAATATCACGATTCTCAACCTTCTCACCAATGACATGGAGTTCATTGATTATTTCTTTGACTCTTCCATGTAATTGGCTTACCGTTTCGTTGGCCTTCATTGTGAGTGATTGTAGTTGGGCTACTAAGAGGTCCTTCTTTGCCCTTCTTGATTCGTTTGATCCTTCATTAAGCTCAGTGAGCTTCTCCCAAAGTTCCTTTGCGCTCTTGAAAGACCCCACCTTGTTTAGTTGTTCTTTTGATAATCCGCATTGAAGCGTTGTGGTGGCCTTTGCATTGGCTTGCGCCTTCTTCATCATCTCCTTGGTCCAATTTCTCATCAGTAGTTGCTCTCCTCTTTCATTTACGGGTGCATCGAAGCCATCTACAATACTCAACCAATTTTCGATGACATTCATAAGGTAATACTCCATCATACCTTTCCAATAGGCGAAGTCATTGCATCGAAAACAGTGGCCTTGCGGTGCTATAGCCCTCTTGAAATGTCATTTTCTTGAATGCTCCGGTCGACGGTTAGTTCTCCCGAAACGAACCGGCTCTGATATCACTTGTTAGATCGTGGCGCCTTGTTAAGGGGGTGAATAGCAATTTTCGATTTTCTCTACAAGAAGGTTAGCAAAACACAAGAAAAATAATGAAAACAATAAGATCAATGCTAAAACCTTCGTTTACTTGGTATCCACCTTAGAGAGGTGACTAATCCAAGGATCCACACGAGCGCACAGTCTCCACTATGAAAAACCTCCTTCAAGGTAGAGAAAACATTACAAGGTTGTCTTCTTCCTATTTACAAGATAGAATTGAAAGTGATAGGAAGAGCTGAGGACTTATTGCACAAACAACACCTTGGTACCCTCAAAAATCGTACCTTTCACGTGCCAAAAAGTGACCCTTTAAATAGGGTAAAGGACAACTCCAAAAGCTGTCCAGCCTGATACCAGTCGGCTACCCTTGGGGCAGTTGACTGGCCTCGCCTTAAAAGCTAGCCAACGGCTAGTTTTTGGGGTTATCAGTCGACTGCCCTTGGGGCAGTCGACTGATGTTGCTGTGAGTTTCGAGTCTCTTGCTGGCAGTCGACTGGTTCACTCCCAGTCCACTGCCCAGCTTACAAAAATACTCCTCCTCACTCTGACGTCCCTCCTTCACATATTAAAATAATATAATACCCTAACCTTAACATATTGACACACATACATCAAAACCATGATCTTCCCGATCATACTTGGGTCGATTGCCCCAACATTTACGAGTCGATATTCACCCCCCTCTATCGACGGCACCGATCCCCACAAATACGACACCTATTTAGCCATTTTTTTTTATTTACTTTCGATCTAGATATCATGTACACTCCTTTGTGGAGTATAGGATTGATGGATGTTAATAAATAGCATTTTATCTCGGCTTGGAGATCCCTTCAATGGTGGCTTGCGCATGGTGTAGGGAGGAGCGGACGAGATGGCGACATGACTGGAGGCTCATTGAAGACTAAAGCCATGATAGTTGAAAAATTAGATTTTTCTTGTTTATTGCTTTTAGTTTATGTGCTTGTCGTACTTGCATGAAAATTTCTCAATTATAAATAACTAAGTGGGAGAGGGATCCTAAGGGTCCCATGGCCTCCATTACTAATTTGACAAGTGATGCGAACAAGCTTGCACGCCGACTATGAGTGTCTTCCTCCCATCGGATGGGCTTGTTCTGCGGATCACTGGGCCAGACATGATTATAGAAAAGTATTTAGGAGCGTGTGATTTTCCTCATCGGACGCCACATAATCCGAGATAATTTTCTTAGTATCGTGTAATGGTAAACACTTAGATACAAATAATAGTATTCTCCCCATCGGAGTCACTGCTATTATTTGTAGGGTTGAAGAGGACCAACTATTAATTTTATTTGTCAAAAAGTTAGGTTAACAAGATAATAAAATTAATGGATAAAACCTGTTGGGGAAATCGACCCTAAGATGATCTGGAGGATCATGGGGTTTTGATGTGTGTTGGTCAATATGGTTAAGTTAGGATTTATTGTTGGACTAATATGTGTACATGAGTGTGCAGATGTACAGGTACACATGGACTTGGTTGATGTCTTCAGGTGAAGGATGACATGGAGGCAAGATGGAGGCTTGCGTGCGCATCCGAGGGACCGTTGATAGCAGGGACGATGAGCCGAGGGATGTAGACTTCGAGGCGTACGTGAAGGATGACATGGAGGCAAGCTGGAGGCTTACGTGCGCATCCGAGGGACGAGGACCGAAGATGAAGAGGGCGTGAAGGCAACAGTCGAGGCTGCTGGTGAAGAGTCGACCAAGTTGTGAGGGTCCTAGTGTGGGTTGTTATACTCGGGAACTAAGTCTGGAGGGTTCGAGTGCGGAGTGAAATCTACTCGGGGAGTGTAACCCTAGACTTAGGTTCAAACCAGTCGACTGCCTGGGAGCAGTCGACTGGGGTTGACTGGAACAGCTGTCAAATTCGAACGTTGTACGGTAATGGTCCAATCTGAGTGGGACCAGTCGACTGCCCCAGGGGCAGTCGACTGGTAGTGGCTGTTTCAGATTCGAGCCCTATTTAAAGGGGCTCGTTTCATGCTTTCTTTTCTTGACGAAACAAGCTTGGTTAAGGCTTGTTAGTAGTCTCTTTGTGCTCAGAGTGTGCTTGGTGCTGTGGCGAGGTTTCTCCATCCACAAGGAGCGACAAGGGCTAGCCGGAGGTTATCCGGGGAGCGATCCACTGACGGATTCTTGGATTAGTCACCCTTTGGGGTGGATACCAAGTAAATCGGTAGTGTTAGCGTTGTTCTTTACATTGTTAGTTTTTGTTTTATTGTATATTCCACTTGCGCAACTAACCGTGTAGGAAGAGAATTCAAACAAGCGCTATTCACCCCCCTCTAGCGAACCGAAACGATCTAACAATTGGTATCAGAGCGAAGGACCGCTCTTATGGAATAATCGCCGAGGGAGCACACGCTAGAGGAAAAGAATCATGGAAGACAAATTTAGGGATGATATCTACACTCCACCGGCCTACGACCATGAGGATTTCGGCTATTGGAAAGCGAGAATGGAAACGTGGTTTGGCATGGAGTGGGAGTGCTTGATGATGATAGAAGAGCCCTTCGAAGTTTCAAAGGATAAGCAGGAAAGAAGCTTCGTCCTAGATATTGAACTCAAGAGCAACAAGCTTATTCTAGGGCAAACGAGAAGGTAATATGTGTGTTAACTAATATTTTGCCTAACAATATTTTGAGTGGTGTAGGGGCATACCAAAATGCATATGAATTGTGAACAAATTGCAAGAAATTCATGAGAACCCTACACGAGTAGAAGAAGAAGAAGAGCCCAAAGAAATGGCTTAATAGTCCAAGAAGAGGAGAAGGATCATTCAGATGAGGAGAGGAGTTCGACATCCGAAGAGGGAGAGGAAGAAGAATTGATCATATCATCAAGTGAGGAGGAAGGACTAAGTGAAAGATCATCCACTTCCCAAATAGAAGAAGAAGAAGTGTCAAATACAAAAGTAGAGGGGGAGGAGAGACCCTCATCCATACAAGAGCAAGAAAAGACTTCAAGCTCCACCAAAGCCAAGTCAAAAGAGCATATCATATGCTTTGGTTGTAACAAAAAGGGGCATTACAAGGATAAGTGCCTGCTAGGTAAAAAGGAGGTAATTCCTAAGCCTATGTACATTCATTTAAATTCTAATATGGGTTGTAGTAATGAGAAGCTCAAAAGAAAAGAAGAAAAATTCGATGCTTCATATGCGGGGAGTTAGGCATTATCATACAAAACATATCTTTGGCATCTAAGACTTGGTTATATTAACCTTAGTATGATTCAAAGTTTGATAGCCGATGGGCCCTTGGGTTCATTGGTGGTGAAAGACTTCCCAACCAGTGAATCTTGCTTGGAAGGTAAGATGAACAAGAGCCTTTCAAGGCCAAGGGGTATAGGGCCAAAGATGTGTTAGAGTTGGTTCATTCTGATTTGTGTGGTCCTATGTCTATCCAGGCTAGAGGTCACTTTGAATACTTCATCTCCTTTATAGACGATTATTCAAGGTATGGGTACATTTACTTGATGCACCGCAAGTATGAATGTTTTGATAAATTCAAAGAATTCAAGGCTGATGTGGAGAAACATCAAGGTAAAAGTATCAAGACATTACGATCAGATAGTAGTGGCGAGTACCTCTTGGGAGAGTTTAGGACTTACTTATCAGAGGCTGGGATTCAATCCCAATTGTCTACACCCAGTATGCCCCAATAGAACGGTGTGACAGAGTGAAGGAATAGACTCTTATGGAGATGTTAGATCAAAGATGTGTTACTCCGAGTTGCCAGATTCGTTCTGGGATATGCTCTGGAAATGGCAATATACATACTGAACTTGGTACCATCTAGTCGGTTCCTCTACTCCCACAGAATTGTGGACTGGGCGAAAGCCTCGTCTAAGACATATTCGGATTTAGGGTAGTCTAACATATGTGCTGAAGGGAGATGCTGATAAGTTGGAATCTCATACAGAAGTGCGCTTATTCGTAGGCTATCCTAGAGGGATGAAAGGTGGTTTAATCTATAGTCCTAAGGATCAGAGGATGATCGTTAGCACGAATGCTCGATTCTTAGAAGAAGACTATGTGATGAACCACAAGCCCATGATTAGAATTATTCTTCAGGAATTAAGAGGGGGCGTTCCAACCTTAGTACCAATAGTACAGGACGACATACCACAAGTCACTGCACCGGTGTTATACAAGATACACAGGTGGTACCTCGTTGTAGTGGGAGGGTTGTTAGACAACCTGAGAGGTTCATGTTCTTAAGAGAGTCATCGGACTTGGTCCCTGGCGAACATGAACTAGATCCATGGACCTATGACGAGGCACTCCAAGATAAAGATGCGGAATCTTGGCAAAGGGTAATGAATTCTGAGATAAAATCTATGGATTCTAATCACGTCTGGGAGCTAGTAGAACCACCTAATGGTGTAAAAGTCATTGAATGCAAGTGGATCTACAAGAGAAAGAGAGGATCAGACGGGAAGGTTGAGACCATCAAAGCTAGGCTTGTTGCGAAAGAGTATACTCAGAAAGAGGGTATCGATTATGAGGAGACCTTTTCACCGATAGCCATGCTTAAGTCTATTCGGATTCTCTTATCTATTGCCACTCATATGGATTATGAGGTATGGCAAATGGACGTCAAGACAACTTTCTTTAACGGAAGGCTTAAGGAGACCATCTATATGAAGCAACCAAGGGATTCATTGCGAAGTTCAAAGAGCATCATGTGTGTAAGCTTAATCGGTCCATTTATGGATTGAAGCAAGCTTCATGATCTTAGAACATCTGCTTTGATGAGGTAATCTAGTCATATGTGTAAAATGTGTATACTGAAAGACATAACTTTTATATATGAACATCTTTATTATGAAAAGAGAATCACAACTACACTAGGTGCCTGTTTACATTAGTACATGCATGAAGTCCAATACTACGCATTGTAGATAACATGGTGTGTGGTGACACATGGAAGATCGTGTTATCAGTTCCCTACCTAGTATAAGTAGAGGCTCACAACCGAGATGGAATTGGACAAACCATCGGGATGGTTGTAGTGTAGTTAGGTATGGTTGGTCTTGACCATAGAATTACACTAGTGTGCTTTGAGTACATTGAGCAGGACCAAAATCTGAGGTTATCCAATTTGTACTGACTCGATAATTGGATAGGACCTCAGTTTATATTATGGAGTACGATCCCTTAATCCCGAAATAATAACGGGCATATATTATTAATTATTGTTTCTTTGATTTACCAATGGGCGAGATATATTTTGTTAGATCGATAGGCCCGGTAAATTGGGAGATAATATTAATAATATGATGTGTCGTTGATTATTGACGGAATCCATGTCCTGGTTAGTCAGGATGATGATGCCCCCTTGATGAGCTCAAAAGGTTCATCGTGCTAAATCCTGTAGGTGGATTTGATCCGGCGCGATGATAAGGTTGAGTGGTACTAATCAAGGATCCAGAAGTTAATTAATTTAAATTGTCACTAATTTAATTAATTAATGGGCATTCGAGATCTTAAATACGGGGGGATTGACGACTCATAATATGTGGAGCCCATATGAAAATATGGGGGTTAGTGAGGAAATTCTATTAAGATCTTTTAGTGGAATGGATCTTAATTAATGGATCGGGTTTAGATCCATTAGTGGGCCAAGAACCAACTCCTCCTCTTGGTCCCTACCTTATCCCTATAAATACCCTATGAGATCAAGAAACCAAAGCTTAATCCAATTTATCCAACCCCAAGCTTATTTTTCCTCTCCTCTCCTTCTCTCTCCTAGGTCACGGCAACAAGAGTTATTGGAACTCTTGTTTTCTCCTCCCTTCCTCAAGCTCACCGTGATCAAGCCCCACTAGACAAGAAGAGGAGAGTCTCCTCTCCTTTGTGGTGATCTTCGGTGAGAGAGAGGGAGGTCGGGTGGCCGGTAGGAGGCGGCGACGGGTCCTTGGCTGGCGGCGCCGCAAGGTGAGGAGGAGAGGACTTCTAGGCTTGAGTCGGGTAGGAAAGGAAGGAGATCTTCTCCTTCATCCTCTTCTGAGCTTTCCTCTCAAGGTGTGCTGCTGGTCCGGAGCCTTGGAGGCGGCTTTGGCAGTCAGCGGCGCAAAGGGAGAGGGAAGGAGGCCGGCGGCGCAAACCCTAGGGACTAGGGTTTTGGTCGGCTAGAAGATAGGATTATTTTGGAACTCTTGGTGATCTCGGATCACGGTAGATCGTCGCCCACACGACGTCCACAAAGGGAGGGACATAAGGTAGATGTAATGCCCGCCCCTTACCGTTAAGGCGGCGCGTTATCTTTTTCCTACTTAACTTAACTTACGCATATTATTGCATATGAATCTAAAGCATTGCAGCGGAAATAAAACATAAGTATAACACATGCAACAAGAAGGGGTATGAAGATCATATAGTATCTAGTAGCATCCATGCATTAAATAAACTCCTAAAGAGCTAACAAATATCAAGTATAAGGTAGTAAAATATGTTTTCTTATAAAGATAAGTGATAAGTTTATAATGGCACTAAATGGATCGATCAGCCAAGTCACCACCACACACACGAGCCCTTCCTGCAGCTTCCCTTCCTTTAAAAATTTCTATGTTGATCTGCAACATAAGAAATCAACTATCAGTATGAAACTTAGTAAGCTCTTTCCTACTCACTAAATCCACATGTCACATATATTTGAAAGACATATAACATCTCATGTATAGCATAAAACTCATAAGGCACATAAGGTACATGAATGCATACAAACATAAAACATATGCATTGCAAAAACGTTAGGATGCTCTTTAGAAAACATAATAAGTAATAATTTAACATAAGCATACATCATCTTTATTGGGGTCCCCGACTTGTACCCATTCCTTCTTTGCGCGCATCCCTAAATAGATGCGAGGTAGCTAGTCTCGACCTACTAGGGTTACTAGGCCTACTTTCTTTCAACCTAGGGACAGTTTCGGTAGTCCAGAACCGTGGATCTTTTTCAAGATCCGGTACAAGCCATACTTTAAAGTAAAATACATACATGCATTCTTTCATTTTTCTTTCTTTCATAATGAATGTACTATAGACATTCAATCATTCATGAGTATAAGCACACTTTCATGGCACAGTCATTCACATAAATAGTATGACAATGTAGGATCTTTCTTTAAAAACATGCAAGTGAAGCAAACATCATGCTAGTCTTATCAACACATCATTCATGTAACATATTTGTCTTAATCAAGGCAAAACATTGGTTTTAGCTTTCTTTTCCTATCTTAATACATGCTGGCCAAAACTTCATAGGTAGGGTTTCATAGCATAAAATTCCTATAACATTACATTAAGTGCACACTTCACACAAGAGATTATTTACAAGTACAAGGGTAGTCTAAACTTCACTAAACATTAGTTTAGGCACATGATTGTAGTTTGGACCTATTTTAGTCCTCATTCTAGATGCTGGCCGAAATTCATAGTTAGGGTATTATAGCATAAAAATTCATGTAACATGGTAACAATTGCATAAGAGATCATTTACAAGTATAAGGGTAGTCTAGACTTCTCTAAACATTAGTTTAGGTACATGATTTGTAGTTTGGACCTATTTTAACCCTCAACCTAGTTGCTGGCCGAAACTCACAGGTTTAATAAGGCATAGATTCCACAATTTTCTTGACCTAAAACTTTACATAAGCAAGGGAAATTCACATAAGATCAAGTCCTAGTCCATACACATGCATCTACCCATCTCCACCACTTGGCCGAGAGGTTCTAAGTCCTTTACATCATGGAAGGCACTCAAACATCATGTATTCATCATTCATCCACTATAAGAAAGTAGCAATAGGCATGTAGAATCATCATCTAAACTTAAACATAACAAAAGAGGAGAAAACCTCCCTTGACCGAAACACACGACATGACCTTTCTTCCATTCTTTCCACACAACATCACAAGCAAACATAAGGGATCATAAATACACATTCAAGGCTATTGTGATTCAGGTGAGGGAGTCTTACTTCTTTCGCTAAAAATTCAAAAGGTGTTCTAGACTTTGGAGAAGAAAGGGGGCTCTTAGGCTTGGTACTCCTCTTGTTCTTCTCCTTTTCTTCTTCCGGTTTGTGGGGCTCGGTTTTGGGGTTGCAAGGAGACCCTAGGTCTCGGTGAGGGAGAGGAAGAAGAGGGAAGGCTTGGTGAGAAGAGAGGGGAGGGCTTGTGGCCGAAAATGTCTTGGGCATTTCTCTCCCCATGCTCTTTTATAGGGAGTGAAAAGGTAACCACCCTTTCAATGGTGTCTCTTCATTTTCATGTGTCTCTTCACTTATCTTCTATTCATCTACGATTTCCCATCTCCTCCTAATAGCACTCCCCTGCTGGGTGAATTGGTTATATATGGATTCTTAAGGCTTGGCTTTTCTTTGAGGTCCAAGGTTCAATCCTTGGCACCTCCTCTTCTTTTTGCTTTCTCTTCCTTTTATTATTTTTTCCAAGCCCGCATAACCAAAGCCCACCTAGAGAATGCTACTTATTTAATTCATACACATGCATATGCATATCATTATTCATTCATACATGTGTAGGATACTTAAGCATAACATTAAATATAAAACCTAAGCATAATTATCACACATCCACTACGTGTCAAGATAATGGCCAACATTTCATTATTCACAACTTTTCCCCCTAAATTCATAATATTATTCTTGGCCTCATGTTCCATTATTACCACGCTAGAGCGGAAAATTTGGGGCGTTACAATATAGCTCAATTGGTTACCAGGATTCATAATGAACTAGACTTAAGCCTGGGTCTAGGGTTCGAATCCTGGGAAGGCAAAAATCCACCGACCAGGCGGTGGGAAGACCTAGTATGGTAACGACACGGTTGACGGTCGACGACCATAAGAAAAATAAGGGGTCGCCGAATGGGCCGCCAAATGGGCCGGGTCGTTACAATAAAAAGGCGTCTTTTTATTGTAACGACCCGGCCCATTTGGCGGCCCATTCGGCGACCCCTTATTTTTCTTATGGTCGTCGACCGTCGACCGTGTCTTTACCATACTAGGTCTTCCCACCGCCTGATCGGTGGATTTTTGCCTTCCCAGGATTCGAACCCTAGACCCAAGCTTAAGTCTAGTTCTTTATGAATCCTAGTAACCAATTGAGCTCAATTGGTTACCAGGATTCATAAAGAACTAGACTTAAGCCTGGGTCTAGGGTTCAAATCCTGGGAAGGCAAAAATCCACCGACCAGCCGGTGGGAAGACCTAGTAAGGTAACGACACGGTCGACGGTCGACGACCATAAGAATAATAAGGGGTCGCCGAATGGGCCTCCGAATGGGCCGCCAAATGGGCCGGGTCGTTACAGTAGAAGACCGCGAGATGATCGGGAAGGTATATCTTTCCCTATGCTTTTTTAATTAACCTTATGTCAATTATGTGCTTGTCTTGTTCGTCTCGTCATTTTATGTTTGATAATTTATTATTTTGATTTTATATCATGATGAATAAATTGTTAACTGGACCTCGACCATAAACACAAAAGCCGGTGATCAACTCGTAGCCATTTCCACGGTCGAACAGTCGAGCCAA
The DNA here is from genome assembly GCA_024364735.1 of Boesenbergia rotunda. Taxonomy (NCBI): domain Eukaryota; kingdom Viridiplantae; phylum Streptophyta; class Magnoliopsida; order Zingiberales; family Zingiberaceae; genus Boesenbergia; species Boesenbergia rotunda. Next base: position 518,480 of record JAGFNQ010002213.1, read on the forward strand.
TTACAAGGTCGATTTTGGTAATTTGCTAAGTTGTAATTAGGATCGTTCGATTCTGCACGAGACGGTCGATGGGAGATGGGTCTCCACTCGGATTAATTTTAATCCATAGGCATGGAGAGGTCTCTCGGATTGACCAGGTATTCGCTAAGTAAACCCGACATACCATACTCAACAAATGGTATCAGAGTTGAGGTTTCCGGCTTTGTGTGTTTATGATTGGTTATTTTTTGCATTTTTCATACATATTATTTTGCTGGATGATGTGTGGATGTGCGTAGGCTAACTTTGTGTTGCAGGCACGAGATTCCAACTTCATGGCCAAATATGTGTTGTGTGATTGATTTGCAAATTTTTGTAATTAATTAATCCTCGGGGTTGACGAGGCTAGGTATTTAATTTTTGTAATTAAATACGACTCTAGTTTAGCCGAGTTTTTTATTTACAATTGATCTAGATTTCATGTACACTCCTTCGTGGAGTATAAGATCAATGATTAAATAATTAGTTATTCATTTTGGCTCAGAGATCCCTCAAGGTAGCATGTGCAGAAGGAAGGGAGGAGCGGACGAAGTGACGACACGACTAAAGGCATATTAGAGACCAAAGGGCCATGAAAGTTGGAAAATCTAGGATTTTCTTTATTTTATTTCATGTTATTGGTTATATGCTTGGTTGTGTGGTTGTGCTAGAAAATTTCTCGAGATAAATTACTAAGTGGGAGAGGGAGCCTAAGGGTCCCGCGGCTTCAATTACAATTCGACAAGTGATGCGAACAAGTCTGCGCGTCGGCTCTGAGTGCCTTCCTCCCCATCGGATGGACTTGTTCTGCAGATCACTGGGTCGAAAAAGACTATAGAAAATTATTGAAGAGCGTGTGTACTTCCCCATCGGAAGACACATAATCGGAAATAATTTTCTTAGTGTCGTGTAATGGTGCATACTTAGATGCGAATAATAGTATCCTCCCCATCGGAGTCACTGCTATTATTTTTGTAGAGCCGAAGGAAACCAACTGTTGATCTTACTTGTTAAAAAGTTAGGTTGACAAGATAGTAAGATCGATGGGTAAAACCTCCTCTTACGAATATGGGGATTCGTATACGTCCACACCATCGTGGCATACGAGTTCCTCGGTGTTTAGGGGTGTTGGTTGATTTCGAAAATTAATTGTTTTGAGGAATCAATTTATTTTTGATTTCTAAAGTAGTGTATGGTATGATTCTCAGGTTTTTCATAATGGCCTTTACTCTACTAGCAACAATTCTTTGTTGGATCGAGAAACACGATAGAGGGGGGGGTGAATATCGTGCAAATCTTTTCGGATAAGAAAGAGAAAATGCAGCGGAATTAAAACACACAAAGAACACAAGTATTCTTACTTGGTTCGGAGTCGTGGTCGACTCCTACTCCAAGGCCCACGTTCCTTGACCATTTACTGCGGACAATTCTATATTCGCGCAAAGGTTTACAGATTTAATACAATAATAGTGTAGTAAGTAAATGAATTACACTTTTCGTTACCGACGCCCTGATGTGGATCGTACTTCAGAGCAGAGGGTCATCGTCGGCGCTGGAATGTCGAGAACGGAGTTTGCCGGAGCAGAGTGCTTGAACGAAAAGCTTGGAGTCGTTGGAAAAAGTGATGTTGAAGCCTTAGGGGTCGAGTGATACCCGCTAACTAGGTGTCACGAATGTGGGTCTCAAAATTTAGCTATGTGTAAGCTGGAAACCCTCTTTGCAATCAAAGTATGAAACCGTAGTAAAGGGGTCACAGGTCGTATTTTTCCTAAGGCTAGTTGAGAGTGTTTGATTCGAGCTCGAGTTTATGTGTCATTAAATGTTTTTGGGTTTCAATTAGAATCTGGGTTTGGCACGCAAGCAAGAAAATATGAAACACAGTGAAATTAAATCTAATAGTTCACTAACAAACTCCTATCTGATCCTAATTCAGAATTGAAAAACTACTAACTGTAGAATAATTCAAGATACAAAATTAAAACAGCTGAAACAAATTTCAGAAACAGAAATGTATGCGAAAATGAAATTACAGCCAAAACAAAGAAATTAGCTACGAAACTAAGCCTCAATCCTCCCTTAGCTCAAAACTTCCTTGCTCGTCACACAAGGGTAAGCCAAGAACCCCTTCAGCTCCGCAAATCACTGGAATCAGCTTCGATCGATCGATTTCTGCTCACTCTGCACTCAGCTGGGGAAATCCAATCCAATCTCCTCGATCTCAATGGATGGGATTGCGATGATGATTTGAGGACGCTCTGAGCTCACCTGAGGACCCCTACAGACGGCTCAGATGATCGGAAATGGCTCGCGGATGAGAAACAAGTGATTGGATCGCAGAACTGTCGAAACCCTCAAACAGCTCTGTCCGGTGCAAATTCGAGCTGAATTCTCCACAGAAACTTCCTCCAATGACTCAAATCTTGATCCAAGGTTGAAGTTGAGGTGGTCACGCCTTCAAACTAAGGAAATTACAAGCAAAAAAATGAAGAAAAACGAAGAACGAGCACTGTTGCGGCGAAGACGCGACGAGGAAGAAGTGTGGATGATTTTTGATTAAATACTTAGCAATGGACGGCCCAGATTTCTTTAACTCAATCCAACGGATGATCTTCATCCGATCTGACCCAAACTTTCCAGATGTTGATCAAGGGTTAGGATCTACCTCATGGTAGCTCGGATCCTCCAGATTTGCAACGAATGACTCAGATCAACCTAATCTTTGAATGGACGCTCTAGATCCCTCTGATCTTGATCCAACGGCTGGATGATCTCTGATTTGGATGAAACCTTCAGATCTTGATCAGAGTGCTTGATTAACCCTAACCCTAGCTCGGATTCACTAGATCAGTGGCGGATGGTCCAGATCTTCTCTTTTACTCAAGTGGATGGTCTAGATCCCCTTGTCTTGATCCAACGGCTAGATCTTCTCCAATTTGCCCCTAAACCTCCAAATCTCATTATGATGATCAGATATACCTTTCCTCAGCTTGGATCCATCGATTTGCCCTGGATGATCGAGATCTGCTTAACTTCTGAATGGATGGCTCACAGTTCTCCAGATCTTGATCGCCTTGATCTGAGCCTGATCCTGACCATTCTTGAACTCGGTCCATGATACTTTCATGCCTACAAAAATAGATCGACAATTAAGTTCAAAAATATTTCAAATGTATAAAGATTTGCAATAAAGCCCAAAATAAAAGTAATCTATGGAACCGAGGGTAAATTCAATGTTACGCATGTAAAATGTGGGTCAAACATGGATTTTAACATTTGAAATAATCAATAAAATAACACTTATCAACTCCCCCACACTTAAGCTTGAGCGTCTCGTGAAACTACTAAGTATGTATCCCTTGGGTTTTCTCAAGCATAATTAGACGCAAATGAAAAGAAATTACCTAAGGTTGTCAACTCTAAAAAATCTAAGCTCTATAGATTAGTATCTCGTCCTTAAATCTATAACTTAGACTTTTCATCTTGTTGGATCGAGAAAACCGATAGAGGGGGGGTGAATATCGGAAATCGTTCGGACTTTCGTAAAGAGCACGTACGCAGCGGAAATAAAGACAAAAATAATCGCAGCACAAAGACACAGTTGATTTACTTGGTTCGGAGCCTGTGTCGACTCCTACTCCAAGGCCCACGGTCGTTGACCGTTTACTTAGGGCAATTCTATATAAGCGCAAAATCAGTTTACAAGAATAGATTTACAAGTATAGCACTATAAAAATAAAAGGAACTCTTCTTTTACCGACGTCCGGTTGTAGTTTGACTTTCCGGAGCAGCAGGACGTCGTCGGCTCGAGTTGGGCAGTTTCTAGAGCAAGGTGTAAGCACAGAAGAGCGTGGAAGTGTTGAGCGAATTGTTGTTGGAAGCCTGGGGTCGAGGGCCCTTTATATAGGGCCTGGGGGCGCCCGGGACGTCGGGGGCGCCCCCCACGTGGCCTTTGATCCGTCAAAGTCTTGGTCGCGTCTGATCCTCTGGATCCGCTTTGACCGGGGCGCCCGGAGGACTCGGGGCGCCCGGATTGACCGGGTCAAATTTTATCCGCTTGGCTTCGAGGGCTTTTGGTTCGATGCATGCGCATGGGGGCGCCCGGGACGCTGGGGGCGCCCGGGAGCACAGGGGCGCCCCGCCCAGCAGCTGTTCGAACCCTTTTGCTCTTTACTTGTTTTGTATGCACCTTGGGGGTGCCCAAGACACTCCGGGCGCCCTACTCAGCCTTGCCTCTCTCCTTTGAGGCTTTCTGAGCTGCAGACACACACTCCTTCAGTCCTGCATCCAGGGTTAGTCCAAAACACAATAAAACAAAGTGTTAGATTATACAGCCTTAGCTGTCTTGGTTCTGACTTTGGGCCTCCTAAATGGAGCCCTAGGTCGAACCGACGCCTACTGTTCCCTCGACGGGGAACCCGTCCTCACCTACTCCTCTCGGGAGAAATTACCTGATGCCAACCGCTCCTTTGGTTGGACTTTTGCCTGACGGTCCTTTGTCAGGTCTTGTAAACTGGCAGTCCTTCGCCAGTTGCCTAGCTGTCCTTCGCTAGGTCTTCAGTCTCAGGCTGTCCTTTGCCTGGAGCCTAGCAGTCCTTCGCTAGGGCTTGATACTGGCAGTCCTTCGCCAGTTGCCTAGCAATCCTTCGCTAGAGCTTTCTTTCCTGGCTTTCCTTTGCCAGTGCCTAGCAGTCCTTCGCTAGGGCTTTTCCTGCACACTAGATTAACTTGTTAGAAAACAAGAAAGACTTAACTTTTGACCTATGTTGCCATTATCAAAACACAGGTTTGACTTAGGTGCATTCTGCACCAACAATCTCTCCCTTTTTGATTTATGGCAACCCTAGTTCAAAAAGTTAAGTTTAAGCAAGACATAAAAAAGTTTTAACTTTTGTTTCCTCCCCCTGGAAGGAATCTCCCCCTAGATTTTTCAAAAATTCGTGGGGTTAGAAAACTTTACTTGTACTTTGAAAACTTAAGTTTTAGGTACTTAGGAATCTTAAGTTAAAAGTATATAGGAAGATTTTTGAAACACGATTTTTGAGTACTTAACAAGTTTGAGGTTTTAAGTTTCAAGGTACTCAAAGGTTTTGAAAATGTTAGCTTAAGTAAGAATTTCTGTTTTAATACAGTTTAAACCAAACTTAAGCTTTTGGAGTAAAAATTTGACACACTTAAGTAAGAACCTTTTGAAAAGCTAGAGTACTTAGGAAAATTTTGAAAGCTTGAGTAAAAATCTTGCAGCTAGAGTACTTAGCATCATTTTGAAAGCCTTTAAGAAATTTTGAAACTAGAGTACTTTTAGGCAAAAATTTAAAAAGCTTTAAGAACTTTAGTACTTCTTCAAAAAGTTTAAGCTTTTGTCGAAAGGAAAAGTATGTTTTTGAACCTTTTTGAATAAAGGAAAAATTTTTGAAAACTTTTGAAAGCTTAAGTATTTTTCAAAAGAAATTTTTGAATAAAGAAATTTTGATAGCTTAAGTAATAATTTTGAAGGACTTGAATACTTGAATACTTTTTGAATAAAGGATAGAGTTACGAAAATTAGATTTTGAAAACTTTTTACTCTCTCCTATCCTATCTCTCCCCCTTTGCCATATATCAAAACAAATAAATATAGTAGAGATAATGGAAATAAGTAAGATTTTGCTGTACTGAACCAAATCATAATTAGTCTTAACTAAATCAATCAATTTTCTCTGTAGGGACCTGTCTAACCCAATTAGCTACTTACTAACTGTTATAAACAGTAGTTTTTGCTAGGGTTAGTCAAGTTAAGTGTTTCTGTTCAAGTTAGATTTTCTAAACTTGACACTTAACTGGATTGCTGTTTAAGTTGTATTTAGTGCCCCAATTGCTGCAGATGCACTGACTTAAAGCATCTTGAATTAAGGCAAAGACCTAAGCATCTCAACCCTTTCTAGGTTATCAATCAAAAAGTACCCTAAGGTGCTTGTGAGATACTGGCTTCTAAGTCTATAGGTGCATGCAGTTCTAGGGTTAGGGCCTAGGCTAAGTCCATTTTAAAAAAAACCTAGTTTTTGAAGGGGTAGTTTTTAAAAAATAAAACTAAGTCGAAAATGAAAACTGATTTTGAAATTAAGTGAGACAGTTTTTCAAATTCAAAAATTTTAAATCAAGTAGAGAAGAAAATTAATCAATTCTACAAAGCACAGTCCTAACTGCCTTCTTAGTGAACTGAACTCAGATTCAGGTAAGGGTTTTGTGAATATATCAGCTAGGTTGGATTTAGAGTCAATATACTTAAGTACTATTTCACCCCTGGCTACATGGTCTCTTACAAAATGATGTTTGACTTCTATATGTTTGGTTCTGGAGTGTTGTATTGGGTTCTTAGTTAAATTAATTGAACTTATATTGTCAATAAATACTTGAGTTTGGGTGTAATTGAGCTGGAAGTCCCTAAGTGTGTGCATCATCCATAAAAGTTGAGCAACACACTCTCCTAAGGCCACATACTCAGCTTCAGTTGTGGATAGAGCTACACAGTGTTGTTTTCTGCTGCACCAACTAACTAGACTCTGACCTAACAGTTGGCAGCTTCCACTTGTGCTCTTTCTATCTAATTTACAGCCAGCATAGTCAGAATATGAGTATCCGGTTAAATCAAAAGTTGAGGTCCTAGGATACCAAATCCCTACATTTAGGGTGCCCTTTACATATCTCAGTATTCTTTTTAGGGCTGCTAAGTGCGTTTCCTTAGCACAGGTTTGGTATCTAGCACACATTCCCACAGCAAAGAGAATATTAGGACTACTGGCTGTAAGGTACAGTAGGCTACCTATCATACTCCTATATAGTTTAAGGTCCACTGGTTTACCATCAGGGTCACTATCTATTTTTATATTAGTGGCCATGGGGGTACTTATGCTTTTAGAGTTATCCATTTTAAATTTCTTTATTAATTCTTTAGCATATTTGAATTGATGAACATAGTTACCATCCCTAGTTTGTTTGATTTGTAGTCCTAGGAAAAATGTAAGCTCACCAACTAAGCTCATTTCAAATTCATCTTCCATTATCTTGACAAATTCTTTTAGAAAGTTGGTGTTGGTGGATCCAAAGATTATGTCATCTACATAAATTTGGACAATAAATATATCTTTTCCTAGGGTTTTAATGAATAGGGTTGAGTCAATTTGGCCTTGTTTAAATTCTTTAGTAGTTAAGTAAGTTGATAATCGTTCATACCAAGTCCTAGGTGCTTGTTTTAACCCATATAGGGCTTTAGTTAGTTTGTAGACGTGGTTAGGTTTGTCTAAGTCCTCAAACCCGGGGGGTTGCCCTACATAAACTTCTTCTTTAATAAATCCATTTAAAAAGGCTGACTTTACATCCATTTGATATAACCTGAATCCTTTATGGGATGCAAAGGCCAATAACATTCTAATGGACTCAAGTCTAGCTACTGGGGCATATGTTTTATCATAGTCTAGTCCCTCTACTTGGCTGAATCCCTTAGCTACTAAGTGGGCCTTATTTCTGACTATTTCTCCTTGATCATTTAGCTTGTTCCTAAAGACCCACTTAGTATCTATAATGGATTTACCTTCAGGTTTAGGTACTAGTTCCCAGACTTGGTTCCTCTCAAATTGGGCTAATTCTTCTTGCATAGCTATGATCCAGTCAGGGTCAGGTAGGGCTTCATCTATAGTTTTGGGTTCTATTTTTGATATCATAGCTATTTGACTGAGGTTTCTATAGGAGGACCTAGTCCTGACTCCTAGAGTTGGATCACTCACAATTTGATCGGTTGGGTGACTAAGTCTGGGTTTCTTTGTTCTTCTAGAACTTGGTTCGCCTCAGGTCCGGCTGGTCGGTTTGGTTCACTATTTGATACGACTCTTTGAGTTCGGTTTACCTTGATTACAAGATTCACATATTAGGTTTTCATTATTTTTAATTTTGGGAATACCTTTGATTAAGCCAAGTTGGGTAATTTTTGAGATAGTTCTTAGATTGGTATGACCTAATCTCCTATGCCAGAGGTTTGTTTGTTCTAATTGTGTTAACATACATTTGGGTATAAGGGGAAGATTTATTGTGTATACATTGTTTTTCCTAGTGCCCTTAAGTATGATTTCTGAGTCTTGTTCATTTCTAATTAGGCAGTTAAAATTATTGAAAGTAACTATATAACCAGAATCACATAACTGACTTATGCTAAGCAAGTTAAAATTAAAGTTTTCAACCAATAGAACTTTCTTAATAATGAAATCAGATTTAAGCTCAATATTACCTGACCCAATTACCTTGAGTGTAGCATTATTGCCAAATGCCACTGAGCCTAGGTTTTTGAGTTTGAGCTTGGTGAACTTCAATTTATCTCCAGTTATGTGTCTGGAGCAACCGCTATCCAACATCCATTGGTCCAAATCTTTATGTTCCTACGCATAAAGAATTTTCTTGATTTGGATCCAATTAGAATCAGGAATAGCTTAAATTGAGTTTCACTGCCTAGTCTGTCTCACCCAAGTCTAGGGTTTTCAATCACGTTAACCTTATGGTTTTCGTGAGACAGGTTTTGATGATTAAAATTATTTTGAAAATTTTGATTAATTTTGAAAACAATTAAATTTTGAAAACATAATTAATTTTGAAATTTTCGAAAAGATGTTTAAATCTACAAATAACTAAAATTTTGTGTTAGATTCGAATTTGACAAAAATTAATTTGAATTTGAAATTCAAAAATTGGCTTCCAGGTCTTGGCGAGGCACTAGGCCTTCTTTGGCCGTAGCCTTATGGGATCATCCACCCTTTCCTTGACAAAGCCTTTTAATGAAGTTTCATTTTCAAAATTATTCTTTGAAAAATTTCTGGTCTAACTAGTTTGGGTTTTGGCTCGGTAGCTTCGGCTAGTTCCGCCAGTCTAAAGAGACCAAGTGAACTTGATCTTATTAGAATTGGTTTCCCTAACGTACTATCATCTCACCTCCACCCAATACTATGTTGTCAAGTTTCAGTTAAGTTTGTTCAGTCCTTAACAAACCATTCCTAAATCTAAGCATGGTAAATTGCAGGAATTTAAAATAAACAATCAAACAAGCAATTGCAATCAAGAATTAAAATTATTTATCTAATAATGAATATTGTTTTCAGTTTGGCTCCCCCTGGACTAAAGCCACGGTGATGGTTAGGCAAGATGTGAATCTTGTCCTTGGGGATCCAATACTGATTTGATTCAGTCGGTTTGTTCAGGTATAGTTTAGGTACCCATGCCTGAATTTTGCCTTTGGACTGATTCAGTACAGCAAAGTAAGATCTTTGCCGAGATTTGGTTCTATAGCCCAATCCGGATCGATTTAGAACTGATTTCTGTTTTCCAAGGATCATGTCAAGACCCTTGGAACCAGATGTAAATCGTTCTAATGCTGATCTAAGATCCTTAACTTGAGTTTTCAGGGAGGAGTTTTCCTGTTCAAGTTTTTCAACTTGAGTAGGAGTTCCTTCCTGAACCTTCTCGGTTAAGGGTTTAGAGTCAGCTCCCTCTTTCAGGAGTTTTACTTCCTGTCGGAGGGACTCGACTCGGAGTTTGGCTTTGACCAAATCTCGAGAAAGAAAAGAAATTAACTCACTTAATTGCAATCTATTAAAACCAGTTACCTTAATTTCTCCGTTTTCTGTGAAGGTCAGCTCGCCGTCCTCTTGTTCTGTTTCTGACTCAGTCTCGACTTTATCTGAGGCGGTTAGAGCTAGAAGATTGGACTGGGGTGCCTCTTCTTCTTCTTCTGAGGATGATTCGTCCCAGGTTGCTTGCAGTGCCTTCTTTCTTCTCGTCTTTTTTGTCTCCTTTAAGTTAGGGCACTCTGACTTGTAGTGGCCCTTTTTCTTGCACTCATAGCAGGTTACATTAGGCTTGTTCGCGGGTTCAGTTGGTTCGTCCTTTCTTCGGCCGATTTTCCGTTTGTTGGTTCGGTTCTTCAGCTCCTTGTAGTAGCTTCGAGCGAGCCGGACCAGCTTAGTTTGATCTCCATCTTCTTCTTCTGAGTCTGAGTCAGAGTTAGACTCAGGTTCGGGTTCAGGCTTCTTCTTTGTTGTCCTTCCAGTTTTACTTGCAACGAAAGCAATACCTTTCTCAACCATATTGGTGTTAGTTTGTTCGTGCAGTTCTAGTTCAAAAAACAATTCGTCTAATTTTATTTTAGAAAGATCTCTAGAGACCTTGTATGCATCTACCATAGATGCCCACAAGGTACTTCTAGGGAAAGCGTTTATGGCATACCTTATTAGGTCACGGTTTTCAACCTTGTGACCTATTGTGTGAAGACCGTTCATTACCTCTTGGATTCGTGCGTGGAGTTGGGCTGCTGTTTCGTTGTCCGCCATCTTGATGGTGTAGAGTTTGTTTAGTAGCAGATCCCTCTTGCTGATCCGAGTATCTGAAGTCCCTTCGTGTAGCTCGATCAGTTTTGTCCACAACTCCTTTGCACTGTTGAAGGGGCCCACGCGGTTCAGCTCCTCTTTCGTCAATCCGCATTGAAGAGTCTGAGTAGCTTTTGCGTCGGTTTCTATCTTGCGTTTTAGGGAGTTGTCCCATTCGGAGTAGTTCTGAGGAAGTCCATCAGCATTTCAGGGGATCTCCAGACCGGACTGGATAATGATCCACATGTCCACCTGAGTTTTCAGGTGGACCTCCATGCGGCTTTTCCAGTAGGAAAAGTCTTCTCCACTGAAGAGTGGAGGTCTTGCGGTGCTGAATCCCTCTTGCATGGCCATTTAGACTGAAAAAGAAAACTTAAAAATTTTTCCAAGACTAGGTCTTGGATTAGCAATGCTGGATAAATTAACTAACAAGGGGTGTTGCACCAACCTTGCCTAAAAAAATCGAATGAAATATTTAGCGAAAGATTCGTAAGAGAAAGGAAAAAAAATTAATTAAAAAATCCAAAAAAAAATTTCAAACTGGTGGTTGCACCAGGTTTGAACTTCCCCGCTCTGATACCACTTGTTGGATCGAGAAAACCGATAGAGGGGGGGTGAATATCGGAAATCGTTCGGACTTTCGTAAAGAGCACGTACGCAGTGGAAATAAAGACAAAAATAATCGCAGCACAAAGACACAGTCGATTTACTAGGTTCGGAGCCTGTGTCGACTCCTACTCCAAGGCCCACGGTCATTGACCGTTTACTTAGGGCAATTCTATATAAGCGCAAAATCAGTTTACAAGAATAGATTTACAAGTATAGCACTATAAAAATAAAAGGAACTCTTCTTTTACCGACGTCCGGTTGTAGTTTGACTTTCCGGAGCAGCAGGACGTCGTCGGCTCGAGTTGGGCAGTTTCTGGAGCAAGGTGTAAGCACAGAAGAGCGTGGAAGTGTTGAGCGAATTGCTGTTGAAACCCTGGGGTCGAGGGCCCTTTATATAGGGCCTGGGGGCGCCCGGGACGTCGGGGGCGCCCCCCACGTGGCCTTTGATCCGTCAAAGTCTCGGTCGCGTCTGATCCTCTGGATCCGCTTTGACCGGGGCGCCCGGAGGACTCGGGGCGCCCGGATTGACCAGGTCAAATTTTATCCGCTTGGCTTCGAGGGCTTTTGGTTCGATGCATGCGCATGGGGGCGCCCGGGACGCTGTGGGCGCCTGGGAGCAGCGCGGGCGCCCGGGAGCATGGGGGCGCCCCGCCCAGCAGCTGTTCGAACCCTTTTGCTCTTTACTTGTTTTGTATGCACCTTGGGGGCGCCCGGGACACTCCGGGCGCCCTACTCAGCCTTGCCTCTCTCTTTTGAGGCTTTCTGAGCTGCAGACACACACTCCTTCGGTCCTGCATCCAGGGTTAGTCCAAAACACAATAAAACAAAGTGTTAGATTATACAGCCTTAGCTGTCTTGGTTCTGACTTTGGGCCTCCTAAATGGAGCCCTAGGTCGAACCGACGCCTACTGTTCCCTCGACGGGGAACGCGTCCTCACCTACTCCTCTCGGGAGAAATTACCTGATGCCAACCGCTTTTTTGGTTGGACTTTTGCCTGACGGTCCTTTGTCAGGTCTTGTAAACTGGCAGTCCTTCGCCAGTTGCCTAGCTGTCCTTCGCTAGGTCTTCAGTCTCAGGCTGTCCTTTGCCTGGAGCCTAGCAGTCCTTCGCTAGGGCTTGATACTGGCAGTCCTTCGCTAGTTGCCTAGCAATCCTTCGCTAGGGCTTTCTTTCCTGGCTTTCCTTTGCCAGTGCCTAGCAGTCCTTCGCTAGGGCTTTTCCTGCACACTAGATTAACTTGTTAGAAAACAAGAAAGACTTAACTTTTGACCTATGTTGCCATTATCAAAACACAGGTTTGACTTAGGTGCATTCTGCACCAACACATCCTTCATGAGTCATTGAGATGAATTTAACTCACTAAGCCTTTCAAGGGAAGTTTTGGTGGCTCTCTCCTTAAGTTCTAAGTTGATGAGAAGTAGAGCTCACTCAAACACACATGCTTCTTGCACTACCATAGGCTTGCTTGTTATCTACTCTCCACCATTATTCATTATTAGGATCCACATCTACAAAAACAAGTGAAAACATGGAAAATGGCAAGAATGAAGTGAAAGCCAAGAAAATAGACAATTTGATGAAGTGGGAGACTTGGTTGCTCAAGAATGTTTCCAATGTGCTTTGCCGTCTTTGCAGTCCTTGTAATGAAGTCAAAAGTGTGATGGAGTGAGGCTATGGCTTTGCCCTTCAAGAATTTGAGGAAAAGTCCTAAGTAGTTCCTTTGTGCCAATTATCCACCTTGCGTGCCAACTTTGCTTCCTTCTCTTTTCTTTTCTGATTTTTTTTTTTAACATCCTCTAGCAAATTCAGACTTGTAGTGGAGCAAAGAATTGATTTGGATGAGAGAAACTGCATTTTCTCCATGGTGCCGAAACTCCAATTGTGTGCCAACTTTATTTTTGCTCTTTTTTTTCTGCTCTCTAATCTTCTAATGTGCAATTGGAGCTCTTCGGTTTTGAATTTACATCCTAGGAACTTGAAACATTAAATGACAATTAGGAAGTTAGATGCTCCAAATGTAATCTTCACTAACCATCTCTTACAATTTCCTTTTTGATACACTCCACTTTCAAGTTAGCACTCTTCTTCTTTCATTCCCCTTCTCTTTTTTTTTCTCTGTTTCAGCTTCAAATTCAGCTCCACTGAATCCATTTCAAGTCTCTGATTTCTTCACATCAATTAGCATATAGGAGTAGTTGAGCACTGAAAGTATTCCACTCAACAATTATGATCAGCAAGTGTAATTTCAGCCCTTGCACTGCATTTGTTCAGCTCTTAAATTCTATACAGCTGCAACTTCATCTCTAACAAAGTGGCCGAAACATCCTCCATAGCTCTTTTCTTTTCTTTTTGGCACAAATTTCTGCTGCAATTGTTTCAGATTTTCTTTTTCATTTTCCTGCTGCTGCTCAGCTTCAATGAATCCATTTCCAAGTTGATACACTGAACTGCCGTTAGCTTCACCCTTGATTGATTTCATCAGTAGTTTCAAATCTGCTCCCAATAGATTAATTTCAGGAAAGGACCATTCCGTGACCTCTGTTTAATTTCAATAATGCACTGCTCAATTAGAAACTCAAACTCAGTTTGAAGTTGGTACAAAACTGTTTTTTCATGGTATCACAATTTAGTCCTTTTTGCATTCGAATTCTTTCCAATACAGATCCCACTACCTTTTCAGCAGCTCCAAGTTAAACCTCGGCAAATTACAAGCTCAGATTTTGTAGTACTGCTGCAATGCAGTTCAGATTTTTGCAATTTCAATTTTTTTTTTCTCAGCTTTTGATCAGTCTTCACTCAACTTCAACTCAGACTTCCTGATTCCGCATAGCAGCATTTCAGACTTCCAACTAAGTATTGCTGATCTTGACTTCCATAATTTCAACTTTTCAATTTTTGATCCAACCCATTTCTGACCCAAAGTAGCAGATCTTTTTCTTCACTTTGGCACAAAAAAGTGGCAGCTCCAAGTAGCAGATTTTCTTTCTTTTGCTTTGTGTACCAATATTTCTCATTGCAGATTTTCTTCATAAAGGCTCCACTTGATTTCGGCACTGCCTCACTGATTTCCAAAACCAAATTCAGTTTGAGATTGCTACTAAGCTGTGCCCATTGCAATCGAAATAATTTATTCTTCCTTGAATTCTTTGCTTTTAAATTCCATCTTTTGATACTCTCCTTGGCCACTTCTTTTCCACTTTAGCTCAGATTTCTCTTTCTTCTTCAACTGAATTCACTTGGCACAGAATTTCTGCATTGGTTTCAAGTTAACACAGCTGCAATTCCTTCCTTTAGCAGCTAGCCGAAACATGCTCCAAAAAATTTCTTCCTTTTTTTTTCATTGCTTGCCACTTGAATCTTCAAAATATGATAAGGAAGCTAGATCTCCAATTGCTTCCATCTCTCTTGCTCATTTCTGACACCAACTCAACTCAATATGTAATTGTTTCCATCCTTTCATTGCAGAAATTTTTTTTTCTTTTGAAACAAAATGCCTCCTTGACACAAAACAATTCCAAAATATTAGTCACCTCCCCCACACTTAAATCTTTGTCCGTCTCGGGCAAAGTAGCATTAAGAAACATCCCAAACAAACAAGTCCATAGAAAAATAGGGTTAAGAGTAGGAATAAGGAAAGACAAATATAATAGACATGATTAGTGTCAAAAATTGATATGGAAAGGTAAACAATTTGATTAGTCTCTATAGATGTGATCCAATCATTTAAATATGATTTTGAAAGAACCTAAGCAAGTTCTAAAGTATAATAACATATGTGTGTCACAAATATAAGGCTAATTCTCACTAGGCAAAAATAATTCATCTCAAGTCATCAATTAAGAATCTAAAGCCAAGTAGTACTCAAGCATCCAAGATTTCATCCATTAGCTCAAACCTCAAGCTTGAACAACCAAATTTAATTTATTTTCAAAAGACTCTAAAATGCTATGGAGATAACCTAGAGGGATACATTTATTCACTAGACAAAGTGCTAAAAGAAATAACATGGTATTTACAATGTCTATTTATTCATTCTATTTGTCTAAGAATTTATTATCAACTACTCACTTCAAAAAGAGAAAAATTTATTCCTAGAAACATGAAAATGATATGTACAATGAAATGTAAATGTAGGAAAAGAAACTCCCCTTAAGTTGGGTAGATAGCTTCGTTCATGTACAAATCATCCACCTCTAGCTCCTTTAGTTCTTCAAAATACTTTTTGAGCCGGTGGCCATTGACTTTCCACACAAATCCATTAGCTTCGTCCTAATTTCAACAACTCCATAGGGAAAAATGTCAGTTACAATAAATGGACCTTCCCACCTTGACCTTAACTTACCTCTTATCAATTTGAGCCTTGATTTATACAATAAGACCTTGTCACCAATTTGGAAGTCTTTTTTCACAATGTGTTGTCATGGAAGTTCTTGGTCTTTTCCTTGTAAATCCTTGAATTTTCAAATGCTTCTAGCCGAATTTCTTCAAGTTCTTGAAGTTGCAATTTTCTTCTTCTCCTACCTTGGTAGCATCGAAATTACAAGCTTTCACCGCCCAATATGCCTTGTGCTCTATTTCCACGGGGAGGTGACAAGCTTACCATAACCAAGCGGTAGGGAGACATGCCAATCGGTGTCTTAAATGCTGTTCTGTAGGCCCAAAGTGCGTCATCTAATCTTTTGCTCCAATCTTTCCTAGTGGGCCCAACTGTCTTCTCCAGAATTGATTTGATCTCTCTGTTTGAAATTTCAGCCTGTCCATTTGTTTGGGGATGATAGGATGTAGAAACTTTATGTACAACCCCATATTTACTCAGCAGTGCCTTCATGTGTTTGTTGCAGAAATGAGATCCTTGGTCACTAATTATTGCTCTTGGAATTCCAAACCTGCAGAAAATGTGTGACCTAACAAAACTACAAACAACAGAAGAATCATCAGTCTTGGAGGGAATGACCTCCACCCATTTTGAAACATAATCCACAGCAAGTAAAATATACAGATAACCATAAGATGCAGGAAAAGGTCCCATAAAATCTATCCCCCAAACATCAAAAATCTCACAATAAAGTATAGCATGTTGGGGCATCTCATGTCTCGCTCCTATGTTCCCAGTTCGCTGACATCTATCACAATTTTTATAAAAGACATATGAATCATGAAAAAGGGTGGGCCAGTATAATCCACACTCTAGCACTTTCCTAGCAGTTCTCTGGGGTCCAAAATGCCCCCACAAGCTGATGAATGACAAAATGTAAGTACAGAAGAAAACTCATGATCTGGTACGCATCTCCTAATTATTTGGTCATTACAAAATTTCCATAAATAAGGATCATCCCACACATAAAACTTTGCATCACTTTTGAGTTTATCTTTTTGAGCCTTAGAAAATTGAGTGGGAAATACATGTGCAACTAGAAAATTAACTAGGTCTGCATACCACGGTGTCTCACCATGCACTGCAATCAAGTGCTCATCTCTGAAATCATCGTCAATGGTGGTAGGAGATCCATCTCCTTCAAGTCTGCTCAAATGATCTGCAACTAGGTTCTCTTTTCCACTTCTGTCTCGGATTTCCAGGTCGAATTCTTGGAGTAGGAGCATCCATCTGATCAATCTAGGTTTTGCATCAGGCTTTTTCAACAAGTATTTCAGAGCTGCATGATCAGAAAAAATAATAACATGTGAGCACAATAAATAAGATCTGAATCTATCCAAAGCAAAAACAATGGCAAGAAGCTCCTTTTCAGTAGTGGTGTAGTTTGCTTGGGCGGCATCTAGGGTTTTGGAGGCGTAGCAAATGACATGTGGTGCTCCATCAACCCTCTGTGCTAGAACAGCTCCCACTGCAAAATTAGAGGCATCACACATTAATTCAAATGGCAAATTCCAATCAGGTGATTTAATGATAGGAGCTGAGGTAAGAGCCTCCCTGAGTCTGTGAAAAGCTTCTTTGCATTTATCATCAAAATGAAACTCAACATCTTTCTGCAAAAGTCGTGTCAAGGGTCGAGCAATTAAGCTGAAGTCTCTAATAAATCTGCGGTAGAAACCTGCATGTCCAAGAAAAGCACGAACATCCCGTACGCATACGGGGTAAGATAAAGAAGAAATAACACTGATTTTTGCAGGATCTACCTCTATACCTTTCCGAGAGACTATATGTCCAAGTACAATCCCATGCTCTACCATGAAGTGGCATTTCTCAAAATTAAGAACAAGGTTAGTTTCAATGCAACGATGTAAAACCCTAGACAAATTATCTAAGCATGAATCAAAAGACGTGCCATAAACTGAAAAATCATCCATGAATATCTCCATACAGTCCTCTAGCAACTCACCAAATATACTTACCATGCATCTCTGAAATGTACCGGGTGCGTTGCAGAGTCCGAAGGGCATACGTCTGTAGGCAAAAGTGCCAAAGGGGCAAGTGAAGGTAGTCTTCTCCTGGTCCTCTGGATCTATGCAAATCTGAAAGTAGCCTGAAAATCCATCCAAGAAACAATAATGCGACTTCCCTGCCAGTCTCTCAAGCATCTGATCAATAAAGGGTAAAGGGAAGTGATCTTTCCTTGTGACCTTGTTGAGCTTCCTGTAATCAATGCAGACTCTCCAGGAATTCTTAACTCTGGTGGGCACTAGTTCATTGCTTTCATCTGCCACCACTGTCACTCTAGATTTCTTGGGCACCACGTGAACAGGACTAACCCACTGACTGTAAGAAATAGGGTAAATGATACCTGTCTGTAGAAGTCGAGTCACCTCTTTCTTTACAACATCCAAAATAAGTGGATTGAGTCTCCTTTGTGGTTGTCTCACAGGTTTGACATTGTCTTCCAAAAATATCCTGTGCATACAGATAGCTGGGCGAATACCTGGTATATCTGATAGAGTCCAACCAATTGCCTTCTTGTAATGTCTCAGGACTTGCAATAATTTTTCTTCTTGTTCTGACTCCAAATGCTATGCAATAATCACGGGAAAAGTCTGCTCCTCTCCTAGGTATGCATACTTCAAATGGCCTGGTAGTGGCTTCAGTTCACTCTGGTCTTCCTCAGTAGAAATAGGTGATCCTTGGGGCTCTGTGCAATCCCCTACACTATGAATCTCAAGAGAAATAGGTGATCCTTGGGGCTCTGTGCAATCCTCTACACCTAGAAAATCCTCAATAGCTGGAAATGCATCTGAAATGTCTTCTGAAAAATCCTCAGTCTCAGCAGTAAATACTCTCTCAGCCTCCTCTGAATAAATATCTCCTCCAGAAAAATCAAACAAAAATCCCTCAGCCTCTAACTCTGTATCCTCCAACTCCTCAAGAATATCCATGCTCATAATGGAGTGATCCTCTCTCGGATGCTTCATAGCATCAAAAAGGCTAAACTGAACCACCGTGTCTCCAATCTCCATGGAAAGTGTACCAGCATATACATCTATCTTGGTTCTAGCAGTCTTCAGAAAAGGTCTTCCTAAAATAAGTGGAGAACGGTGTGCAAGATAATCTCCCTCCATATCCAAGATATAAAAATCTGCAGGAAATATTAGCTCCTTTACCTTTACCAAAACATCTTCAATCATACCAGCTGGGTGGGTCTGGCTCCTGTCTGCTAGCTGTATCACCACACCAGTGGGCTGTAAAGGGCCTATGCCAAGCATCTGGAAGACTGACCTGGGCATCACATTTATGGAAGCTCCTAAATCTAACATGGCATCATGGAATGTGGTGCTCCCTATCTCACAAGACACAGTAAACACTCCAGGGTCTTCACACTTCTGAGGTATGGCATGTATAAGTGCTGAAATATTTTTCCCAAAGCTGACCAACTCATTTTCCTTAAGTTTCTTCTTGTGAACACAAAGATCTTTCAAAAACTTGGCATACTTAGGAATCTGTTTAATCATGGTCAACAAAGGTACATTGATCTCTACTTTACTGAAAAGTTCCACTAGCTCATTGTATTCCTTAGCCTTCTCCTCCTCCACTTGTCTTTTGGCTTGTGTTTTCCGCTGTGGAAAGGGTAAGGGAACCCTCAATTCATCTTCTTTGGCCGGAAGTGGAGGGGCTGATTTCTGGGTTGCTGTCCCATGCGAAGTAGCTGCTGTAAAATCTGTCTCGGCACTGATTTCTCCTCCGTTTTCCACCAAAATTGCAGGATTACTTGAGGAAGGAGTTGGGCACGGACTAGGGGTGGAACCAACTGATTTTGAAGTCGTTTCAGGGCTGATTTGAGCTGGAAATGGAGGTGCTGCCCTGTTTTCAGAAATTTCAGCTCTTGGACCATTTTGAGATGATGTAACCTTCCCACTCCTCAAAGTAATAGCGCTAACGTTTCCTTTCGGATTAGGAACAGTTTGGGAAGGTAGTTGACTTGATCCTTGAGCTTGACTTTGATTAATCCCACTAGCCAATTGTCCCATTTGCCTCTCAAGGTTTTGTTGTTGTTGTTGTTGTTGTTGTAAAACTTGTTGTAGCATCTCCATCATTTGTTGTTGCTGCGCATTTCCTCCACTTGAGCTTCCATAGCCTCCTTGGTTAGCATATTGCCTTGACTGACTTTGAAAGGATGAAGTAGTAGGCTGAAATTGTTGAACATAGGGCTGCTGGGGCTGATAGGAGGGTGGAATTTGCTGTTGACAGGGCTGATAAGAGGGCTGACATGCTTGGAAACCTTGTTGAGAGTTGTAGCCCTGAAAAGCCTGGTTCTGAAGTGGAAAATTATGTGGTGAGGACTGAACTTGCATTGGCTGGAAACTTGGATTGTAGGGCTGTGAGGGTTGGAAATTGTGCTGGTTTTGAGGTTAGAAAGTTTGAAATGATTGAAAACCTTGCTGCCCTTGCTGATATGGCTGGAATTGAGGTTGGAATTGCTGAAATGGGGGCTAAAACTGCTGCTGAGTTTGCTAGAAATTTGGCTGAAATGTAGGCTGAAAATTCTGGTTCGAAGGCTGAAAAACTTGCTGATTTTGCTGTGCTTGCTGTGATGTTTGCTGGAATTGTTGCTGCTGAGGGTTCTGTTGGTAGAAAGAGTTTCCATACCTCATATTTGGATGATCCCTCCAACCGGGGTTATAAGTAGAGGAGAAAGGGTTGTTTCTGGCTTGAAATTGTCCCCTAACCAATGCTGCTACTGTCTCATCTTGTTGGAGGGTGGGACATGAATCTGAGTTGTGCTCTTGACTAGAGCAAATACTGCATACCCCTATCACTTGATTAGCTTGTGGAGTTGCTGAAAGATTTGAACTTTGAATTGCATTATTAACAGACAATTGCTTCATCACTGATGTGAGCTCCACCATTGCATTCTTCATTTCTTTCTGTTCATTCGAAACCATCTGGACTTCATTAACTCCTCTCGTGGTCAATGCTCTGCTCTCAAACTGTTGTGAATTCTCAGCCATGTTTGAAATGAGTTCCCTAGCTTGATTTGGCGTTTTGTTCACTAGGGCTCCTCCAGCTGCAGCATCTATCATAATCCTGTCCATCTGCAACAATCCCTCATAAAAGTACTGAATCAGAAGCTGCTCGCTGATCTGGTGCTGTGGGCAACTTGAACATAATTTGTTGAATCTCTCCCAGTAGTCATAAAGCGTCTCACCCACCACTTGCTGAATGCCACAAATGCTTTTTCTAATTATTGCTGTTCTGGAGGCTGGGAAATATTTTTCCAAAAATGCTTTCTTCATAGAAATCCAACTAGACACGTGCCCAGTGGGTAAGTAGTAAAACCAATCTTTTGCTGCTCCTGTCAGTGTGAAGGGAAAAGCTCTCAGCTTAATATCTTCTTCTGAAATGCCCTGAGGCTTCATAGTGGAGCATACAACGTGAAACTCATGCAGGTGTCTATTTGGATCTTCTCCAGATAATCCTTGAAACTTGGGCAGCAAATGGATGAGTCCAGATCTAAGCTCAAAATCTCCAGCCAGCTCTGGATAAGCAATGCTGGAATACTGAAATGTAGCATCTGGTGCTGCGAGTTCCTTCATAGTCTTCTGGTGGTCTGCCATGATACTGCCTGAATGAGTGGGAATAGTCTGAAGAGGAGGAATATCAGTAGTCTCTGAAAGTATGCCTTGGTTCCTCCTTGCTCTGAAAGTCCTCTCAATTTCAGGGTCAAATTCTTCAAGATCACCACCTGTAGACCTGGTCATAAAACCAAAACAAATCGCAGTAAAAGTAGATAAAGAAAGATGAAACAAATAAAATCAGATCACCAGATATAGCAGTAAGCACAAAAATAAATCAAGAAAAATGTGAAATAAGCGCACAAGCAAAAATCAAACAAATCAACTAGTTGCTTCCCCGCAACGGCGCCAAAAATTTTGATGGACCCGTAACTAGGTGTCACGAATGTGGGTCTCAAAATTTAGATATGTGTAAGCTGGAAACCCTTTTTGCAATCAAAGATGAAAACGTAGTAAAGGGGCCACAGGTCGTATTTTTCCTAGGGCTAGTTGAGGTTGTTTGATTCGAGCTTGAGTTTATGTGTCGTTGATGATTTTGGATTTCAAATAAATATTAGGGTTTTTGGGTTGCAATCTGAAATGAAATCGCAATAAAAATGAAGGAAAACTAAATAAATGAATTAAACAAGCGATAGCAAGTGATAACTCAACCAAAGGTAAACCAACTCAACCAAGGGAACTTAACTAAAATTGGAAAAGCAAATCTAAATTCAAATGCAAAACAAATGCTAAGCAAAGAAATAGAGGCAGTTATGGAAGTTTTCGGAAACAACAACTTAGCACAATTACTAACTACGAAATTCAGAAACTAACTACAAACAACTCAACTCAAACTAGCTACAATTTTTGGGAGCCAACCAATGCAAAGAAACTCAGAAATATTCGAATGCAAACTCTAACTAATTTCAAACACAATTGCTCACTAAAAACTGCATTTAACTTGGTACCAATTAATACCAACACCTCTCTTGATACAAAGTGAAGAAGTTGATACAAACTTGATACCAAAGGAAGAAGATAAAAGTCTATGTGCCAAAGGTGGAAACTAAGTACCAAAGCTGTGGCTAACACTTCGGAAATAACACTGATGCAACTCAACTTGGATAACAAAGTTATCAATAAAGAAATTGCAGGAAAACCAGACCCAAACTGCTCAATTTAAACACAAACCGAAAACACAAGTGAATGTGCAGAAATGCAACAAATAACTTGGACACAAAACAAGCAAATGAACTGAAATGGATTCACTATTCTGAAAATCAGCAAGGCTTAAGTAGAACTCACATTTAATTGACACAAAACGCATAAGTAAATGAACTGAAATTGCTGAAACAAGATGAAATTGCAGAAATGGATGATACGCAAGCTGAAACTGAAAACTTGAATTAATACGCAGCAGTAAACTATAGAATAAACTGAAATTGAAATCGATCAGTCCCTAAACAAGCTTCCTAACTACTTATCTTGCTGGATTTAACCCTAATTACAGCAGAAACAATTCAAAGAAGAGAATTAAACAGCTAACACAAAATTTCAGAAATGAACTTGCGGCAGAAATTAAAGCCACTGCTAAAAACAGAAAATTCACTAAGAAACTACTCCTCAATCCCTTCTTTAGCTCAGGTACTCCTTGTTCGTCACACAAGGGCAAGCCTCGAACCCGTAAGCTCCACAAACCATCGAGAAATTGTCTCTGCGACTCAATCCGAGCTCAACTCTACCCAATCTGAAATCCCCGTTCGAATCCTTCAATTCAGCTGTGTCCAAGTGCGATTGTGATTTGGGGATGTTCAGAGCAATCTAGGGAACCCCTCCAGATAGTTCCGGTGGATGGAAATGGATGCACAGCTGAAATCGAAGACTTCAAACAACAGAGCTAAGGAAACCTCGCTCAGCTCTGTTCTTGGGCAATAGAGAGCTGGAAACTTCACTAAGAACTCTTCCAATGACCTAGCACTTGATCTAAATGAGGAATTGAGTGATCACGCCTTCGGATGAATGAAAAGCTTGAAGAACACGAAGAACAAAAACGAGGAAGAAGCTGTTGCGGCGAAGACGCGACGAGGAAGAAGTGTGGATGATTTTTGATTAAATACTTAGCAATGGACGGCCCAGATTTCTTTAACTCAATCCAACGGCTGATCTTCATCCGATCTGACCCAAACTTTCCAGATGTTGATCAAGGGTCAGGATCTGCCTCGTGGTAGCTCGGATCCTCCAGATTTACAACGGATGGTTCAGATCAACCTGATCTTTGAATGGACGCTCTAGATCCCTCTGATCTTGATCCAACGGCCGAATGATCTCTGATTTGGATGAAACCTTCAGATCTTGATCAGAGTGCTTGATTAACCCTAACCCTAGCTCGGATTCACTAGATCAGTGGCGGATGGTCCAGATCTTCTCTTTTACTCAAATGGATGGTCTAGATCCCCTTGTCTTGATCCAACGGCTGGATCTTCTCCAATTTGCCCCTAAACCTCCAAATCTCATTATGATGATCAGATCTACCTTTCCTCAGCTTGGATCCATCTGATTTGCCCTGGATGATCGAGATCTGCTTAACTTCTGAATGGACGGCTCACAGTTCTCCAAAGCTTGATCGCCTTGATCTGAGCCTGATCCTTACCATTCTTGAACTCGGTCCCTAATCCTTTCATGCCTATGAAAATAGATCGACAATTAAGTTCAAAAATATTTCAAATGTATAAAGATTTGCAATAAAGCCCAAAATAAAAGTAATCTATGGAACCGAGGATAAATTCAATGTTACGCATGTAAAATGTGGGTCAAACATGGATTTTAACATCTGAAATAATCAATAAAATAGCACTTATCAGTACCTGCCATACCTTTAAAGGCAAGACAAATATGCAGACAATCTTAACCTTAGATATTGGTTCTGACTTTGGATTTCCCGCGAAACCCTAGGTCAAACCGACGCCTATGTTCCCATCCCGAGGGAACGCGCCTTTCACCTACTCCTCTCAGGAGACGGTTGCCACCCGACCCATCCGGTTGGACTTTTGCCCAACTTCACTTACCAGGACATTTGCCCAATCTTACGACCAGGACTTCGTGCCCAGTCCACGACTAGGACTTATTGCCTAACTTCACTTGTCAGGACTTTTGCCCAGCTTCACTCAACAGAACTTCGTGCCCAGTCTATGACCAGGACTTATTGCCCAACTTCACTGATCAGGACTTCTGTGCCCACCCCTCAGTCAGGACTTATTGCCCCATTCCACGAACCAGGACTTCGCGCCCAACCCTCGGTCAGGTCTTAGATACCTAGCCCACGGCCAGGACTTAGTGCCCAATTCATTGAACCAGGACTTATTGCCTAGTTTAACTAGGACTTTCCTTCACTTTGGTTGTCACGCCCCGAGACCCTGGAGCCGCTGATCCAATAGAAAATCGGACAGCACCTCCCCTGTCCGGCGGACAATTTACACAAACACAAAGATACAAATAGCACAACCACGCAGTTAAATGGCCTCAGGCCTCAAATCCATGTAGAAACAACGGATATATAACTATAACCATCGTAAAACCAAAGTACGAACTCACCTGAGCTGCCAGGGGTAGGAACAAAGCCAAAACCCCACAAAGTCCAACATAGGGCTCAAAAGTACAATCCCATCGAATAAAACAGGAATACATGTCCAAAACAGGGCAACGGAAGCAAAGTACATAATACAGGGTCCATAACCGTAAATCAACGTAAAATAAAATGAAGCTGAGCTCCTCTCGAGCTAGGGACTGGCGGCTAGGGCTCTCCTGGCAGACATCAACCTGAAATTAAGGAAAATAACCAACGGTGTGAGTCCCAAGGAACTCTGCGGATACCCAGAATAGATATGCATAGAAAGTTATACTAACAATAAGAGTTCCGCTAATACAGTCTCATATCAATAGTAGGGAAAGACTAGAACTGAAAATACTGAGGTAGATACATACCAGAATCCATCTAACCTTAAAAGAGGGTAATAAATATCAATGGAACACCAATAGACATATAATCTCAAATAACAAGTCTCCAGTATATGCATGTCAAACAAGTGCAGAAATCAAGTGCAGCAAACAATGCACGATGCAAAATATGCACATGGTGCAATGACATGTGTCACCCTTGACACCAGTCAGATCATCGTACACCTGTCATAGGTGACATCTGAGAGGGTAGAGCTATGACAACTGTACGCACCCTGCTATCACTGCTCCTGAGCGACCGGGTGGACAGGATGCTGGTGGAGACTCCGCTCCTACCCCAAGCAATGGGGGAGTCTAGCTCTCATCTCCTCGTGGCTCAGTACAAGAAGGGATCCCTGCTGCTACCACGCCCGGACCCACCCTCCAAATAGTGGTCGAACGGAGCAATACAGGGCAAATGCACACATCCTACGGTATCCACTAACCCATGAGTGGCCGTGTGTGCATATCGTGTACCGGAAGACGATAGACTCAACCACAAGGGAGTCGCTAATCGCCGACATGCAACAATGCAATCATGGTGTATGATAGGTACACATACCTCCCTCACCAAGTCCTCAGTATACTAAGTCTCAGTCTGAATCCTATAACAGGAAATACAGGTAAACTACATGGTATACTGGCCGGAAACTACTGATCCCTCGATGTCAAATGCAAGAGATACATCCCGATATCTAAGCATACATATAGATATGACAATACTTGAGACTGTATGGAACTGTCAGCATAATAACTCAGGGATAAACAACAAGTATCCAGAACAAGCATAATAAACCAGGATAGCGTATAATCTTACTGCTATCTATAACAGTCTATGCATAACAACATGACAATATCAGAAAAGATAAGTCAAAAGGTACCCGCCTCCAAGAGTAGAAGTCCGTATCAAAAGGGGAGTACCACCCGTCCAATATAATCCGCAACCGTAAAGCAAATCAAGTCCCTGTATCAGGGATAGATTTAATTAGCTATTACAAAAATAACAACTAGCTAATTAATCCCTAATCTGTTTTAGGGTTAACCTAATCCGTCCTTTTCCATTTAATTACCCTTGGTAATTAAGATTAGGTTTAGGTTCTACTTTAGGGTTAATCATAAACTCGAATTCACCACACTTAGATTATTAGGGTTACGTTTCATACTAAACCCAATCTCAACCCCATCACCCAAGTATCATGTGACAACATCACAAGATCTAAGTGTTAAACTCACAACCTAGTCCGGCTAAATCGAATAGACGAACTACGCATATACAATTAGGATTGATTTCAATTCCTACAACCCTATTACAAAACCTAAGCTGTTCCACCACACTTCCACATCCACCAATCAAACTCCAATACCAACACAACATAAAACTCCATACCAAAACTCAATTTAGCTCACACACTGATCCATAATAGAGCAAAAAGAATCAGCAAATATACTACCTAATTTTTATATCAAAACAAGGTAGAATCGAATTCCGCAATTGATTGAAGCCCACGGTAGGAAGAAATACTCACAACACATGCTTACAACAAAACCAATCTCCAACATTAACTCAGCCATCCTTACCTGAGTTGTTGCTCACGCAATCCCTCTCCGTTCAGCTGTGAATCCTCTCCAAGGAATCGAGCAACCAATCTCCACAGAGAAGAACCGGAGCAATCCCTAAATCAGGATACGATTGGTATCACCATTGGAGCGCTAGTTCCAGTTGATCCAAGGGAAACAAGTCAAAATCCAATGAACTCAACTTACCTAGCTGAAATTCCAAGGTCTGGCCTAGACGTTTCCCTTTGCCGGCTTGTACAACTCCTCCTCTTGATCCGGTGAGCAGATCGATTTTAAGGGAGGAGATCTTGATACCTCCGCCAGCCAGCCTCCAGATCAACCCTGACTGTTCCTTTTTGCTCAGCCGAGACACGGGGTGGAGGATGCGGGAGTTGTGGTCGACAGTGGCCCGTAAGCTGTGGGAAGAAGAGGATCGGAGCTCAACCGCTTGCTCGATCCCAAGGGTGTGATTCGCCAATCGCCGGAGTGGTGGATCAGACAGTGGTCGGGGCGGTGGCTTCGATCGGCAGAGTGTGCGGGCGAAGGAGAAGACGAAGGAGGTGCGCTTAAGGGGTGCGGCCGAATGGAGTTTAGGTTAAGTATATAAGAGAGGGATATTTTACACTTTAGTCCAACAAATTTCAGTCTAATTGCAAGACCACCCCTAGGGTTTAGAATTCCTTATCCATTAAACCTTTAAACTTCGTCCCAGAGCTCCGGAAAATTCTAGTACTTTTCCGAAAAATTTTCCAGAGTGGAATAAACGTGTCGGATTTAACATTGGTACTATATTTTTTGACTACCCTTCTCTTATTCAATGTATCACTAACTTAAGCATATTGTTAAACATTGAAACATTTAGAGGAGGACATCACTGATGCATTTTGCACCAACAGGATTCACGTTCCCCACAGAAGATGGATCATCAATCACCTGGAACAAATTGGATGAATCAACACTCAACAAGATTGAGACAGATGCAAAGGCAACTGCAATCCTACAATGTGGCCTAACCAAAGAATAATTCAAGCTAGTTGGATCATTCAAATGTGCTAAAGAGATTTGGGAGACTAATCAACCTACACCAAGAGAACTCCAACATCGAGCTCTTAGAAGGAGTGTTATCCGAATCATCGGAAGAAACAGATGAAGAAGAAGAAGATCAAGTAAGCTATCTTGCACTCTCGGCGCACGCACAAGTAGCTGAGACAGAATCTGAACCCGACTTCGAAACCAAATCCAAACCAGAATTAGAAGATGAGTCTAGATCCAAGATAGCAAGAATCAAGGGGGAGCTTTCCAACAAGGAATCAAAAGGTAAAATTATAAATTCAAAGTTTAAAAGTCATATAATGTGTTATAAATGCAGGGAGAGAGGGCACTACAAAAACCAGTGTCCTACTCATAAGAGTTGTTCTTCACCAGCGATGACAAAGGAACCAGTTCCAGGAGCACGAAAGACAAAAGTCACATTCGATGCTTCAAGTACCAGGAGTTTGGGCATTACAAAGATGAATGCATGGAAGGAAGCCCCAAGGATCCAAGACAACCAACCGAGATGGGTAAATTTACTTTATATAAAAATCCAATGTTTACATTAAATGCTAATATCTTACCCAATCACTCTTGGTCAAATTTAGATATGGATTCATACTCAAGTAACTTAGTTAAATCATGCAGATTAATTAAGTCAAATTTCAGAAAATTAAGACAAGAAAATAAAACTTTGAAAAATAAAATTGATATGCTAAAAAAACTAATTTATAATCTTGCTAACTTGGAAAATCCAAAAATTTTCTTCAGTTATGATGTTACTTAGATGATTTTTTTTCTTGAATTTTTGCTTGATGTTTGTTTATTTCCTTTTCACAATATTATTCTGATTATACTTAGGAATGGTTAGTTAAGGACAAGACTTACTTGAAACTTGAACAACATAGTATTAGGAGGAGGTGAGATGATAGTACGTTAGGGAAGCCTATCTAAGGACTCAAGTAGAGTAAGGCGTACCCTATTTGGTCTGTTTAGTCCGGTGGAACTAGCCGAAGCTACCTCTCCAAATCCTAAGCTAGTTAGACCAGAGCTCAAAAAGTAATTTAAAAATGATCTTTCTATTTTTTAGAATTAGGTTCGTCAGAAGTAAGGTACATCAAAGAGGCCAATTAATTGAGGATATGAATAATACATTTCTTGATTTGTAATAATGAGTCTTTCTTAGAATAAGGCTTGTGATTTCATATAGGTTATTTTTTTTTTTTATTTTTTTTTTTTTTTTTTTATAGCGAACTCAAAAAAAAAAAAAAAAGGTTAGAAATTGATCCAATAAGGCTACGACCAAAGAAGCCTCTGTGCCTCGCTAAGACCTGGAAGCCGATTATCGAAACTCACTTTTAAATTACTATTTGATAAACTCAAATCTAACACAAGTTTCAATTAAATCATAGAGTTAAGTTAAATTCAAAGATAAAAATAATACATCTCACAAAACAAATAAGGAACCTGTTTTGTCATTTAAACTGGGTGAGATGTTTAGGACCTAATAATGTAGTTCAACCCAACCAAATTAATTCTATCCTTAATATACATCTAATCAAACTTAATAATTTTTCAAAATTAATTTCACTTAATAATTTTTAGAATTAATTTCACTTAATAATTTTCAAAATTAATTTCACTTAATAATTTTCAAAATTAATTTCACTTAATAATTTTCAAAATTAATTTTAGTTAATATTTTCAAAATTAAAATTTCACTTAATATTTTTTTTAAAGAAATCACTTAATATTTTCAAAATTAATTCAAACTCATTTTTTTAAAACTAAAAACCTGTCTCACAAAAAAAACTCATAAGATCAACATGCTTGATAATCCTAGATATGGGTGAGACAGATTAGGCAGTGAAATTCAATCAATCTATCCTTACTTCCACATAAATGGGTCCAAATCAAAAATACTTTATGTGTAGGAACATAAAGATTTGGACAAGTGGATGTTGGATAGTAAATGCTACAGGCACATGACTGGGGATAAATTGAAGTTCACCAAAATCAAGTTCAAAGACCTAGGCTTAGTGGCATTTGGCAACAATGCCACACTTAAAGTAATTTGGTCAGGTAATATTGAACTAAACTCTGATTTCATTATCAAAAGGTATTGCTAGTTGAAAACTTTAAATTTAATTTACTTATCATTAGCCAACTGTGTGATACTGGTTATGTAGTTACCTTCACCAATTCTGATTGCCTGATTAGGAATCTACAAGACCCAGAAGTTACACTTAAGGGTAATAGAAAGAACAATGTCTATACCATTAATCTACCCATAGCACCTAAATGTGTTCTAACTCAACTAGAAGAAACCAATTTATGGCATAGAAGACTAGGCCACACCCATACAAAGCAAATTTCAAAACTAAGTCAACTTGGACTGGTTAAAGGAATACCAAAAATTAAAAACTTTGAAAACACAATCTGTAATCCATGTCGACAAGGTAAACAAACCATGTCAACCCACAAATCAACCCAGTCAGACTTAACCCAAGCCACACTTGAGCTACTTCACCTAGACCTATTTGATTCACATGGAGCCAAGTCGCTAAGTGAGAATCGGTACTGCTTAGTCATTATTGATGATTACTCTAAGTTTACCTGGGTTAGATTCTTAAAAACCAAAGATGAAACATTTAACTCATTTAATAATTTGTGTAAAATGTTAGAAAATCAAAATGACACAAAAATTAAAAGACTTAGGAGTGACCATGAGGGAGAATTTGAAAATCTGAGATTTGAGAAATTCTGTAAAATTAATGGGTACATCCATGAATTTTCATGTCGTAGAACTCCCCAACAAAATGGGATAGTTGAGAGGAAAAACAGAACCCTTCAGGAAGCCGCTAGTACTATGCTCAACGAATACAACTTAACCAATCAATTTTGGGCAGAAGTGGTAAATACAGCCTGTTATATTCAAAATAAGGTCTTAATAAATAGAAGACACACCAAGACCCCTTATGAAATTTATTATCACAGACTAGCAAATTTACATTATCTTAGGGTTTTTGGGTGTAAAGTACACATTTTAAATACTAAGGACTACCTAGGCAAATTTTAATCAAAATCCACCCCAGGTACTTTTATAGGATATTCAACAACAAGTAGGGCATATAGGATCTACAATAAACAAACCCTTAAAATTGAAGAAACCACAAACTTAATATTTGATAAAGAAATTGAAACAAAACCTACTATCTGTTGGTGCAGAATGCACCCAAGTCAAACCTGTATTTTGATAATGGCAACAGAGGTCAAAATTAAGTCTTACTTGTTTTCTAACAAGTTACTCTAGTGTGCAGGAAAAGTCCTAGCGAAGGACTGCTAGGCACTGGCGAAGGAATGTCAGGGTAAAAAGCCCTAGCGAAGGACTGCTAGGCACTGGCGAAGGAACGCCAGAGTCAAAAGCCCTAGCGAAGGACTGCTAGGCGCAAGCGAAGGACTGGCTAGGGCCGCCAAGCGAAGGACAGCCTGGGACTGAAGCCCTAGCGAAGGAATGCTAGGCACCAGGCGAAGGGCAGCTCGGCATCCAAGACCTGACAAAGGACCGTCAGGCAAAAGTCCAACCAGAGGAACGGTTGGCATCAGGTAAATTCTCCCGAGAGGAGTAGGTGAGGACACGTTCCCCGTCGAGGGAACAGTAGGTGTCGGTTCGACCTAGGGCTCCATTTTGGAGGCCCAAAGTCAGAACCAAGACAGCTAAGGCTGTATAAACTAACCACTTAATGTCTTGTTGTGTTTTGGACTAACCCTGGATGCAGGACCGAATGAACGAGTGTCTGCAGCTCAGAGAGCCTCAAAGGAGTTAGGCAACAGCTGACCAGGGCGCCCGGAGTGTCCTGGGCACCCCCAAGGTGAACACAAAACACACAAGTAAAAAAGCAGCTTCAAACAATACAACTCCCGGGCGCCCCCTGCGCTCCGGGCGCCCCCTGCGCTGCGGGTGCCCCCTGCGCTGCGGGCGCCCCCAGCACCAACTGTCGAAGCAGCTCTCTTCGAAGCCAGATAACACTTTGACCCGGTCAATCCGGGCGCCGGCCCCGAGCGCTCCGGGCGCCCCGGTCAAAGCTGATCCCGAAGATAAAGGGATCAGACGCTGACCGAGACTTTGGCGGATCAAAGGCCACGTGGGGGGGCGCCCTCGACGTCCCGGGCGCCCCCAGGCCCTATATAAAGGGCCCTCGACCAAGGCTTCAACACATCAATTCACTCAACGTCTCAAAGCTCTTCTGCTCTCGCGCCTTGCTCCGGAAACCTTCCAACTCGAGCCGACGACGTCCCGCTGCTCCGAAAAAGTCGATCTACTCCGGACGTCGGTAAAGAAGAGCGTTTTTTTATTATTATTTACTGCACTTATTTTGTAATCAAATTTTGTAAACTGTTTACGCCGTATATAGAATTGCCCAAAGTAAACGGTCAATGACCGTGGGCCTTGGAGTAGGAGTCGACACAGGCTCCAAACCAAGTAAAATCGACTGTGTCTCTGTGTTGTGATTTTTAATTTCCGCTGCGTACTTGCTCTAAAATTTCTGAAAAACGATTTCCGATATTCACCCCCCCCTCTATCGGTTTTCTCGATCCAACAAGTGGTATCAGAGCGGGGAAGTTCAAACTTGGTGCAACCACCAGTTTGAAAATTTTTTCGGATTTTTATTTCTTTTTCTCATTCGAATTTTTTTTAACCAAAAATTTTTTTTTTCAATATTTTATTATCCTTATCCCGCACTACTAATCCAAGACCAAGTCTTGGGATATTTTTTTTGTTAGTTTTCTTTTACAGATCAAATGGCCATACAAGAGGGATTCAGCTCCGCCAGACCTCCACTTTTCAGTGGAGAAGACTTTTCTTACTGGAAAAGTCGAATGGAGGTCCACCTGAAAACTCAGGTGGACATGTGGATCATCATCCAGTCCGGACTGGAGATACCCAAATATGCTGATGGACTTCCTCAAAGCTACACAGAGTGGGACACCGCTCTGAAATGAAAAATCGAAGTCGACGCTAAAGCGACTTAGACTCTTCAATGCAGATTGACGAAAGAGGAGCTGAAC
The DNA here is from genome assembly GCA_024364735.1 of Boesenbergia rotunda. Classification (NCBI taxonomy): domain Eukaryota; kingdom Viridiplantae; phylum Streptophyta; class Magnoliopsida; order Zingiberales; family Zingiberaceae; genus Boesenbergia; species Boesenbergia rotunda. The sequence goes on from JAGFNQ010002213.1 coordinate 551,081, forward strand.
CGCGTGGGCCCCTTCAACAGTGCCAAGGAGTTGTGGGCAAAATTGATCGAGCTGCACGAAGGGACATCAAATACTCAGATCAGTAAAAGGGATCTGTTCCTGAACAAACTCTACACCATCAAGATGGCCGACAATGAAACAACAGCCCAGCTCCACGCACGAATCCAAGAGTTGATGAACGGTCTTCACACTATAGGTCACAAGGTTGAAAACCGTGACTTAATAAGGTATGCCTTAAATGCTTTCCCTAGAAACACCTTGTGGGCATCTATGGTAGATGCATACAAGGTCTCAAGGGATCTTTCAAAAATAAAATTAGACGAATTGTTTTCCGAACTAGAACTGCACGAACAAACTAACACCAATATGGTCGAGAAAGGTATTGCTTTCGTTGCAGGTAAAACTGGAAGGACAACAAAGAAGAAGCCTGAACCTGAACCCAAGTCTAACTCAGACTCAGACTCAGAAGACGAAGAAGGAGATCAAACTAAGCTGGTCCGACTAGCCCGAAGCTACTACAAGGAGCTGAAGAACCGAACCAACAAACGGAAAATCAGTCGAAGAAAGGACGAACCAGCTGAACCCGCGAATGATAAAAACAAGCCCAACGTAACCTGCTACGAGTGCAAGAAGAAGGGCCACTACAAGACAGAATGTCCAAACTTAAAGGAAATCAAAAAGACAAGAAGAAAGAAAGCGCTCCAAGCAACCTGGGACGAATCTTCCTCAGAAGAAGAAGAAGAAGCACCCCAATCAAACCTACTAGCTCTGACCGCCTCAGAAAAAGTCGAGACTGAGTCAGAATCAGAACAGGACGACGGCGAGCTGACCTTTACAGAAGACGGCGAAATTAAGGTAACTGGTTTCAATAGATGTCAATTAAGTGAACTAATTTCATTTCTTTCTCGAGATTTGGAAAAAGCCAAACTCCGAGTCGAATCCCTCCGACAGGAAGTAAAACTCCTGAAAGAGGGAGCTGACTCTAAACCCTTAACCGAGAAGGTTCAGGAAGGAACTCCTACTCAAGTTGAAAATTTTGAAAAGGAGAACTCCTCCCTGAAAACTCAGGTTAAGGATCTTAGATCAGCTTTAGAACGATTTACATCTGGTTCCAAGGGTCTTGACATGATCCTTGGAAAACAGAAATCAGTTCTAAATCGATCCGGACTTGGCTATAGAACCAAATCCCGACAAAGATCTTACTTTGCTGTATTGAATCAGTCCAGAGGTAAAATTCAGGCATGGGTACCTAAACTATACCTGAACAAACCAACTGGATCAAATCAGTATTGGATCCCCAAGGACAAGATTCACATCTTGCCTAACCATCACCGTGGCTTTAGTCCAGGGGGAGCCAAACTGAAAACAATATTCATTATTAGATAAGAATTTAATTCGTGATTGCAATTGCCTGATTGATTGTTTATTTAAAATTCTTGCAATTTACCATGCTTAGATTTAGGAATGATTAGTATAAGGACTGAACAAACTTAACTGAAACTTGACAACATAGTATTGGGTGGAGGTGAGATGATAGTATGTTAGGGAAGCCAATTTGGTGGAACTAGCCGAAGCTACCGATCCAAGACCCAAACTAGTTAGACCAGAAATTTTTCAAAGAATAATTTTGAAAATAAAATTTCATTAAAAGGCTTTGTCAAGGAAAGGGTGGATGATCCCATAAGGCTACGGCCAAAGAAGGCCTAGTGCCTCGCCAAGACTTGGAAGCCAATTTTTGAAATTCAAATTCAAATTATTTTTTTGTCAAATTCGAATCTAACACAAAATTTCAGTTATTTGTAGATTTAAACATCTTTTCAAAAATTTCAAAATTAATTAAGTTTTCAAAATTTAATTGTTTTCAAAATTAATCAAAATTCTCAAAATAATTTTACTTATCAAAACCTGTCTCACAAAACCTATAAGGCTAACGTGATTGAAAACCCTAGACTGGGTGAGACAGTAGGATTAATACTCAATTGGAAATTCTTTTGATACCTATAGTTTGAGATAATCTTGTATTTAAGATCATAGTCAAACCATGGTCAACATAGTCAAACCATAGTCAAAACAGTCAAATCAATTCCAACCATGGTCAAACCGATTAAACCATGGTCAAATGATGACAAGACAAAATTTTGTCTTTACCTATACTATTTCGGGCGCCCGGAACCACGCGGGCGCCCCCGCCCATACCTTTTCTTGATAAAAGCCAACTCTGACCTTTAGTCAGGGCGCCCGAAACGATGCGGGCGCCCCCATCACTCTCAATGCAGCAAAAGCTGCAAAGTAGCCTGTATGAGGGCGCACGGGCTGTCCCGGGCGCCCCCAACCAGTCAAAAGCCACTGCCTTTGGCAACAGCGCTGACCGGGGCGCCCGGAAGCTCCCGGGCGCCCCCATTGACTTGCCTATATAAGGCACCCGAATTCCCCCTCTCTTCCCACACCAAAATCAACCTCCTTCTTCACTTCTTTCTATCCAAGGAGTTCTTGCAAGTCCTCATCCTCAACAATGCCTCCCCGAACTGCCCGGTATAATTTTATTTTTTTATTATTGCATTTAAATTTTTTTTATGCAATATCCTCATGCTTCTTTTAATTTCCTTAACTTAGAAGACGTCGACCAAACCCGGCCAACCCCGGTGCCGAACCAAGTCCTGACCCTAGATTCCCTACCCTTGAATTATGTAATAAATTTGCTCAAACCATTTACAAGTCTATTAAAACAAGCTATCTCAATAGGCATTTCTTTACCCAATCATGCCCCGCATCCATAAATATCATTAACTTCTATCAATTAGATAATCTTGTCTTCTGCACTCATAACATTAATGAATCCTTATGTGTAGAATTTTACAACAACATAATTCGACAAGATAATCTTATGTTTTACACTACTGTCCAAGGGATACCTCTGTCTATAACCCCTACTTTGTTGAATCGATTCCTTGGACTGCGACCCTCTCAGTCCACATTTTGCTGCTATCCACCTAGGACCCCTCCATTTGATCCTCCCTACTCTCACATTACCTTAGATACCATCCACTCCTATTTTTATAGGGAAGGACTCCCCGCAAATAGATGATTCCAAGCTGTTGAACTTCAGGCACAGGACTATGCCTTGTACAGAGTCCTGGTCCGCTGTATCTTACCACTCTCTACTAGAGATCTCGGGACCATTCGACCCTTTTATGCATTCCTTCTGTATGCCCTAGTCCATCACCTTGATATAGACATTGGCCTACACATGTTTCATACTATTCTACATGCGTCCAATGTCAACACCCAAGGACGAGTACGCACTCCATACTGTCACATCATCACTTCTCTCCTTCATCACCACGGTCGTGACATAACCATGGGTGAAATAACCGCTATGACCGACTTTGACGAAATAGGATTTAGGAACTTCTCATTAGCGGGTCTAGAGGTATCGGCCACCGGGGTTCTGAGTTGGAGACGACAGCAGGCCGGGGCTCCGATCGGTTCAGACGAGGAGGTTGAGGTCGACGTTGGGGATCTGGCAGCAGCAGCCCGGGCACACATCGATGAGCCCGCTCCACCGACACTTTACCAGAGAGTGACACATTTAGAGACACAGGTTCAGAGTCTCCGAGAGGAGGTCGAAGCCTATCATATAGAGCAGATGGACGCTCGTTGAGCCGATCGAGAAGTGGCTGATGCACGATTCATTGAAATGATGGCACGATTCAATTCATGGCAGCCTGGCCCATCTGATCATCCCGGTCCCTCGTCCTAGATTTGATTAGTATTGTACTAGTACCTATTTGACTGCCCCTACTCAGTAGGGTTGACTTGTGTTTGACTGTATGACTGTGTTAAACCTTGAGTACCTGCTTTATTCTATGTTGACTAGCTTATGATTACTGGTTTCTTGTCAATTCGGCAGTTAGGATTGTGCTCTGTAGAATAGATTAACTTTATTTTTTTTACTACTCTACTTGATTTAAAAATTTGTTTCTAAAAATAGAATTTGAAAAATTGTTTTACTTAATTTCAAAATCAGTTTTCATTTTCGACTTAGTTTTATTTTTATTTCAAAACTACCCCCTTTCAAAACTAGGGCTTTTTCGAAAATGGACTTAGCCTAGGCCCTAACCCTCGAACTGCATGCACCTATAGACTTAGAAGCTAGCATCTCACAAGCACCTTAGGGTACTTTTGATTGATAACCTAGAAAGGGTTGAGATGCTTAGGTCTTTGCCTTAATTCAAGATGCTTTAAGTCAATGCATCTGCAGCAATTGGGGCACTAAATACAACTTACACAGCAATCAAGTTAAGTGTCAAGTTTAGAAAATCTAACTTGAACAGAAACACTTAACTTGACTAACCCTAGCAAAAATTACTGTTTCTAACAGTTAGTAAGTAGCTAATTGGGTTAGACAGGTCCCTACAGAGAAAATTGACTGATTTAGTTTAAGTATAATTATGAATTGGTTCAGTACAGCAAAATCTTACTTATTTCCTTTATGCAATCTTATTTCTGCTATATTTATCTATTTTGATATATGGCAAAGGGGGAGAGATAGGAAAGGAGAGAGTAAAATTAATTTTCTTTATTCAAAAAGTTTTCAAAAATTTTCTTATCCTTTATTCAAGAAGTTTTCAAAATTTTCTTATCCTTTATTCAAAAATTTTCAAAAATACTTAAGCTTTTCAAAATTGACTAAAGCACTTAAGTTCTTAAAGCTTTCAAAATTTTTTACTTAAGTTTTCAAAATTTTGCTAAGTACTCAAGCCCTTCAAAATTTTCTTACTTAAGCTTGTCAAAATTTTTTTAACCTCTATAAGTACTTTAAGCTTAAGTTTTTTTCAAAACTGTATAAGTACAATGTTACTAAGTACTTAGGCTTTTCAAATTTAATTAAGTACTTAAAGTTTTCCAAATGTAGTTTATTTATTAAGTACTTAAGTTTTCCAAATGTACTAAGCTTTTTAAAGTTTACTAAGTACTTAAGCTAACACTTTCAAAATTTTTGAGTACCTTAAAACTTAAAGCTTCAAACTTTTTAAGTACTCTAAAATCATGCTTCAAAAACTCTCCTATGTACTTTTAACTTAAGTTATTAAAAGTTTTTTAAGTACCTAAAACTTAAGTTTTCAAAGTACAAGTAAAGTTTTTTTACCCCACGAATTTTTGAAAAATCTAGGGGGAGATTCCTTCTAGGGGAGGGAACAAAATTTAACCTTTTCATGCTTGCTTAAACATAACTTTTTGAACTAGGGTTGCCATAAATCAAAAAGGGGGAGATTGTTGGTGCAGAATGCACCCAAGTCAAACCTGTGTTTTGATAATGGCAACAGAGGTCAAAAGTTAAGTCTTACTTGTTTTCTAACAAGTTACTCTAGTGTGCAGGAAATGTCCTAGCGAAGGACTGCTAGGCAAGGCACTGGCGAAAGAATGCCAGGGTAAAAAGCCCTAGCGAAGGACTGCTAGGCACTGGCGAAGGAACGCCAGAGTCAAAAGCCCTAACGAAGGACTGCTAGGCGCCAGGTGAAGGACAGCCTGGGACTGAAGTGTTAGTGATATGAGAGAAGTGTCCTAAGGCAATCGCCTTAAGATTGTAAACATTTATTTTAATAAATGATAATTCACTATTTGAGTATACATGTTTGTATTTGATTGGGATCTTAAACTCATATACTGAATGTCCGCCATACAATTCACAGCATAAGAGAATTTGTGATGGGATCACAACTAGTGATTATCTCTAAATGTGCAAATATGAATTGTTGGAAATATCCCTAGTCGATGAATTGATAAAAACGGACATTATCAATTCTGTTGAGACTAGCATGGGTTATTCTCTATTCAGCTGATTCTCACTGGCTGGTGACATTGGGATGTCCGGAGATAAACATGGATGCTAGTTAAGGGAACTAGTTCATTGGAGTGACTAGCTGTAAGACTTCATATGGGAATCTACATGTAGATATGTCAATGAAGATCTTATTGCGGCTTAAGTGCGATGTTCCTTTGACTTGCGGTGTTCAAGTCATCTTGGTCTTGGAGACTTATACTTTGACATCTTAAGCAAGCATCTCCAAGGAGGTGTGGACCCAGGATGATCGGGTATAAGCCGAAGTGCCCGAAGATGTTTGAACAGCCTACAAAGGATTCACCAATCCTTGCGAGGAGATGTATACCCAGGCCTATCGTCGGATTGTTACTCAAAGCCTCTGGCCAGAGCATATCATGTTAAGAGTGCGAGTCTCTTAAATACATGAGAGTAATTAGAAATCCAAAGGACGAGAAAGACACTACTTGGGCTAGGTGTGACGTAGTCAGCCTAGTGGGGACTGACACCATTGACCGTGTCCTGAACCATGTGGGTATAAGGTGGTGAAGGGAATGGGGCACGATTCATTAGAGCTGCTGAAGGGTTTCAGAATAATTTCTTCTGAGGTCAAACCGTTGATCTTTCGATTAATTGGGGATCATGATGTACTACTAGGTGCCACTCATGATCGTTCTATAATTAGTTAAATTATAGACGGCCAACATAAATCGAAAGCCTATTTAGTCACATGCACTACGAGTAATCCGAGGGATTTAAAACGAGTTGAAAATTGGATTTTCCGATCAAGAGAAACAAGTCGAATCTGAGTTAGTCAGAGGCACAATGGAAGCAAAAAATGGCTAAGTCTTTTGAAGGCTTTTTGGGCGAATTAAATGAGTTTAATTCGCGGCTTATTGGGTTGGTTTTGGCCGGCCAAAGAGGGTATTAAACCCTCTTTGGTGGTCGGCCAAATAAGAGGAGAAAAACCAATTTAATTGGTTTAATTAATAAAATAAATCTAGTGTGATTTATTTTATAAATTATGGATAAATAAATTTGTATAAAGAAATTTATATAAATAAAATTTATAGAAATTTATTCTTTTATGGAAGATTAAAATAATCCATGAATTGGTTTATTTTAATTTTATAAAATCAATTATGAATTGATTTTTCCATAATAAGAAAATTTATAAATTTCTTATAAAAAATTTATTCCATAATTTAAAGAGAAGAAGAATTAGTTTTATTATAAATTAGTTTATAATAAAGACTCGGTTTAAACGGAATAATTAATAAGAAAATTTATAAGATAAATTTCTTATAACTAATTCTGTTAAATCCGTTAATTCGGTTTAGAGGGAGACTTAGCAAAGGAGTTGCTACTATATAAAGGAACCAAAGGCTAGCCCTTATTCCTAACCAAATCGAGTAATTGTTATTAGAGCTCTCCCTCTCTCTATCTTAATCTCTCCTCTTCTTCTTCTTCCCTTAGGGCCGGCGCCCATTCTTGTGGATTAGGGCCGGCGCACCCAACCTTCCTCCAAGGGTGAAGTTGGCGTGAGCAACCAAGAAGAAGGAGAACCCGAACACGAAGTAGAAGAAGCGGATAGCGACTCCTCTCTTCCGGAATACGATTCCGTTACTTCATTGGTTAGTTTTTCCATTATTTCTCTTGTCCTTCTAGTTGTGCCTTCCGAGAATCTAGTAGTTCTCGTCGGCACAAAACTCGTGACTTTGTGAAGTCATCCCGAAGAGAACTCGGCGTGGACGCGAATAGAGGCGGAGCTTCCAAGGGACGCTACGGTTGGATCTCGTCCCTTACTTCGAGATACGAGAGGTACTTGGTAAATTTGTTTACTTTTCCGCAAAGTTTTATTTTATGATTATGTCAACACAATGTAAGGTTGCATGCTAGATACGAAGTTAAAAATAATTTAGGAAATTATTTTATGCAAACTCTTCCGCTGCACGTAAAATTTTTGAATTTTACGAACTCGTATCCTTGTCGACATGCACCCGGTCCCAACATGAAGCCCTAGCGAAGGAATGCTAGGCACCGGGCGAAGGGCAGCTCGGCATCCAAGACCTGACAAAGGACCGTCAGGCAAAAGTATAACCAGAGGAACGGTTGGCATCAGGTAAATTCTCCCGAGATGAGTAGGTGAGGACGCGTTCCCCGTCGAGGGAACAGTAGGCGTCGGTTCGACCTAGGGCTCCATTTTGGAGGCCCAAAGTCAGAACCAAGACAGCTAAGGCTGTATAAACTAACCACTTAATGTCTTGTTGTGTTTTGGACTAACCCTAGATGCAGGACCGAAGGAACGAGTGTCTGCAGCTCAGAGAGCCTCAAAGGAGTGAGGCAACAGCTGACCAGGGCGCCCGGAGTGTCCCGGGCGCCCCCAAGGTGAACACAAAACACACAAGTAAAAAAGCAGCTTCAAACAGTACAACTCCCGGGCGCCCCCTGCGCTGCGGGCGCCCCCAGCACCAACTGTCGAAGCAGCTCTCTTCGAAGCCAGATAACACTTTGACCCGGTCAATCCAGGCCCCCCGAGCGCTCCGGGCGCCCCGGTCAAAGCTGATCCCGAAGATAAAGGGATCAGACGCTGACCGAGACTTTGGCGGATCAAAGGCCACGTGGGGGACGCCCCCAGGCCCTATATAAAGGGCCCTCGACCAAGGCTTCAACACATCAATTCACTCAACGTCTCAAAGCTCTTCTGCTCTCGCGCCTTGCTCCGGAAACCTTCCAACTCGAGCCGACGACGTCCCGCTGCTCCGAAAAAGTCGATCTACTCCGGACGTCGGTAAAGAAGAGCATTTTTTTATTATTATTTACTGTACTTATTTTGTAATCAAATTTTGTAAACTGTTTACGCCGTATATAGAATTGCCCAAAGTAAACGGTCAACGACCGTAGGCCTTGGAGTAGGAGTCGACACAGGCTCCGAACCAAGTAAAATCGACTGTGTCTCTGTGTTGTGATTTTTAATTTCCGCTGCGTACTTGCTCTAAAATTTCCGAAAAACGATTTCCGATATTCACCCCCCCCCCTCTATCGGTTTTCTCGATCCAACACTATCAACCTAAACAACCCACCAAGCCTAAATACTTTAAGTCATGATCAAGAAGAATTGAACCATTAATTAAACTATCAATTGAACCAACTACTGAGTCATCAACTGAACCAATAGCTGAACCAACCCAAGAAGTTGAACTGATCCCTGAACCAAACATACCAGCTGGACCTGAGGCTAAACCTAGTTCTAGGAGAACTAAGAAACTCAGACTGAATCATCCATCTGACCAAATCTTGGGCGATCCAACCTTAGGGGTCAAAACAAGGTCTTCCTATAGAAATCTAAATCAAATTGCACTAATTTCAAAAATAGAACCTAAGACTATAGAAGAAGCCCTACCTGGCCCTGATTGGATCATTGCAATGCAAGAAGAACTAGTCCAATTTAAGAGAAACCAAGTATGGGACTTAGTACCTAAACCAGAAGGTAAGTTAGTAATAGAACTAAGTGGGTATTTAGAAACAAGCTAAATGATCAAGGCGAGATTGTGAGAAACAAAGCCCGCTTAGTAGCTAAAGGGTTTAGTCAAGTTGAAGGGTTAGATTATGATGAAACTTATGTCCCCGTAGCTAGACTTGAATCAATTAGAATGTTACTAGCTTTTGTAGCCCATAAAGGCTTTAAATTGTATCAAATGAATGTCAAGTCTGCCTTCCTTAATGGGTTCATAAAAGAGGAAGTGTATGTAGGGCAACCCCCAAGATTTAAGGACTTAGACAATCCCGAACATGTGTTCAAACTTAGGAAAGCCCTTTATGGGTTAAAACAAGCACCTAGGGTCTGGTTCGAAAGACTATCTACCTACTTGATCTCTAAGGGATTTAACCAAGGCCAGATTGACTCAACCTTATTTGTTAAAACCTTAGAAAAAGACATTTTATAGCCTAAATCTACGTAGATGACATAATTTTTGGGTCAACTAATTCTAACTTTTTAAAAGATTTTGTTAAGATTATGGAGAGTGAGTTTGAAATGAGCTTAGTAGGTGAGCTAACCTTTTTCCTAGGTCTCCAAATAAAACAAACCAGGGATGGTAATTACGTTCATCAATCCAAATATGGAAAAGAATTAATTAGGAAATTCAAAATGGAAAACTCTAAGACTTTAGGTACTCCCATGGCTACAAATATCAAAATAGACAATGACCCTGAAGGTAAATCAGTTGATTTAAAATTATATAGAAGCATGATAGGTAGTTTATTATACTTAACTGCTAGTAGACCCGATATCCTGTTCGCAGTAGGAATGTGTGTGAGATACCAAACCTGTGCTAAGGAGTCTCACCTAGCTGCCCTAAAAAGAATCCTTAGGTACATAAAGGGCACCCTAAATGTAGGTATTTGGTATCCTAGGACCTCCAACTTTGAATTATTAGGATACTCTGACTCAGACTATGCTAGTTGCAAACTAGATAGAAAAAGTACAAGTGGGAGTTGACAATTATTAGGGCACAGTCTAGTCAGCTGGTGTAGTAGAAAGCAACACTGTGTTGCATTATCCACAACTGAAGCAGAGTATGTTGCCCTAAGAGAGTGTGTAGCACAACTTTTATGGATGCTGCACACCCTTAAGGATTTCCAACTAGACTATACCCAAACTAAAGTATTCATTGACAACATAAGCTCGATTAAGCTCATGAAAAATCCTATTCATCACTCCTGAACTAAACACATTGAAGTAAAACATCATTTCCTAGGGATCACGTAGCCTGGGGCGAAATAGTACTTACACATGTGGACTCAAAATCTAATCTAGCTGACATCTTTACCAAACCCTTACTTGAGTCTAAATTTAGCTTACTAAGAAGACAGTTAGAGTTGTGCATAGTAGAGTAGGACTGTTATCATTTATGTTTTTCAAAAAAAAATTTCCAGAATTAGTATTTCATATCTTTCAAAAAATCATTTTTCTTATTAAGTTTTGAATTTTAAAATTCCTTTTTTTTTACATAGATTTTTTGAAAAATTATCCCCTTTAAAACTACGGTTTTCTACGCAATGGACTTAGCCTAGGACTTAACCCTAGAATTGCATGCTCCTATAGATCTAGAAGCCAGCATCTCACAAGCATATTAGGACACTTTGATTGATAACCTAGACTGGGTTGAGATGCTTAGGTCTATGCCTTGACTCAAGATGCATTAAGTGAGTGCATCAAGAGTAGTTGGGGCGATAAATACATTTGAACAACAATCAAGCTAAGTGTATATGTTCAAGCTTAGAAAATCTAACTTGATCAGATCACTTAACTTGACTAACCCTAGTGAAAGCTACTGTTATATAAACAGTTAGTAAGTAGCTAACTCGGTTAGACAGTGTTGGATCGAGAGAAACGATAGAGGGGGGCGAATATCGTAAAACGTTTCGGATTGAAAAAGAGAGTACGCAGCGGAAAAATTAAAACGAAAACTAGAACACAAACACCAAGATTTTACTTGGTTCGGAGTCGCGGTCGGCTCCTACTCCAAGGCCCACGGTCGTTGACCGTTTACTGCGGGCAATTCTATATGTGCGCAAAATGGTTTACAAACAAATATTACAATTGCAGTAAAGTAAACTTAAAAGGACAGCTCTTCGTTACCGACGTCCGTTGTGGAATGTATCTCGGAGCAGAGGGACGTCGTCGGCGCTTGTATCTCGAGTTGGGAGGTTTCCGGAGCAAAGCGTTTGAGTAGAAGAGCGTATCGGCGTTTGAAGCAGTGATTGTTGAAGCCTTGGGGTCGAGGGGCTTTTTATAGCCTCCTGGGGCGCCCGGAACGTTGGGGGCGCCCCCCCCCCCCCACGTGTCACCCGATCCGAGCAACTCTCGGTCAGCCCTTATACCACTCGAATAGGGCTGAGAGTTGACTGTGGGGGCGCCCGGGACGCTGGAGGCACCCTGGTTGACTCTTTCAGCGGGCTTCTCGGCTGGATGATCTTTATCCGCTTCTTTGGCTCAAGCCCGGGGCGCCCGGGACACTGGGGGCACCCCGCCCAGTATGCTTCCGAAGCGTACTTTTGCTGAACTCATGTTTGGCTTTACTTAGGGCGCCCGGGTCCTTCCGGGCGCCTGGGTCCTTCCGGGACCCAACCCAGCTGCTGCCTCACTCCTTTGAGGCTTTCTGAGCTGCAGACACTCGTTCCTTCGGTCCTACATCTAGGGTTAGTACCAAACAAGATAAAGCAACAATGTTAGTGATTCTTACAGCCGTAGCTGTCTTGGTTCTGACTTTGGGTCTCCAAAATGGAGCCCTAGGTCGAACCGACGCCTACTGTTCCCTCGACGGGGAACGCGTTCTCACCTACTCCTCTTAGGAGAATTTACCTGTTGCCAACCGGCTCCTCCGGTTGGACTTTTGCCCAGCAGGTCTTCAGTACCAAGCAGTCCCTCGCCTGGTGCCTAGCAGTCCTTCGCTAGGTGCCCAGCAGCCCTTCGCCAGGTCTTAGGGTGGTTCTGATGCCAAGCAGTCCTTCGCTAGGTGCCTAGCTGTCCTTCGCTAGGACTTTGTTTCCTGGCAATCCTTCGCCAGGTGCCTAGCAGCCCTTCGCTAGGACTTTGTTTCCTGGGACTTTGTTTCCTGGCAGTCCTTCGTCAGGTGCCTAGCAGCCCTTCGCTAGGACTTTGTTTCCTAGCAGTCCTTCGCCAGGTGCCTAGCAGCCCTTCGCTAGGACTTCTTCCTGCACACTTAAGTAACTTCGTTATATCACAAATAGTACTTAACTTTGAATCTTTTGCCAATATCAAAACAAGGTTCGATATGGTGCTTCCTGCACCAATAGACAGGACACGAATGAGTGCAATTTAGTTTGTGTTTTTTGTTTGGACTCATTAGAATTGGTTTAATATGTGTTTAAAATTCTGGCTCTAATACACAATATTTTTTCATCCAGTATTTTTTTTGATATATGGCAAAGGGGGAGAGTGACAAAAAGTAAAGTTAAAAATAAATTTTTTTTTGAGAAAAATTAAAGTTAAAATTTCTTCGTAAGTGCAAAAAATTTTTTAAAGTGCAAAAATCTTTTAAGTGCAAAAAATTTTTTAAGTCAAAAAGCCTTTTGCAAAAATGTTTTAAGTGCAAAATTTTTAAAGTGCAAAATTCTTTAAGCAAAGCAATTTGTTGTTTGCAAATTTTTAAAGTACAAAATTTTCAAAGTGCAAAATTTTTTTTAATGTGCAGAAACTTTTAAGTACAAATTTGTTGGTTACAAGTAAGAAAAGTTAAAATCCCCTTTTAATAGTAAAAAATTAAATTTTTCCAAAAGGTGTATTAACTTTTTCCAACTTCAAAAGTTTTGCAAAAGTAACTTTGTCAAAGTTCGCTTGTTTTTTTAAACTTTTTCCTCAAAAAGGTACACTTAATCTTTTTTGAAAAACTGCATATCATTGAAAGCTTCAGGGGGAAAATCTCTAATTCAGGGGGAGCTAAATGCATGTTGTTCAAAAATAATTTTTAAGGGGAAAGAGAGGAAAAATAAATGTGTCTGTTTGAAATAATTATTTTCTATTTTTAACTTAACTTTTAAACTAGGTTGCTATAAATCAAAAAGGGAGAGATTATTGGTGCCAGAAGCACCAGATGGAACCTGGGTTTTGATAATGGCAAAGGGTTCATATGTTAAGGTTATGTTGTGATCTAATGAATCTGTTAAGTGTGCAGGAAAAGTCCTAGGCAAGCTAGGCACGAAGTCCTAGTTCGAGGAATTGGGCAATAAGTCCTGGTCGAGGGCTGGGCACTGAAGACCTGACCGAGGGTTGGGCAATAAGTCCTGGTAGTAGACTGGGCACGAAGTCCTGACTGAGGGTTGGGCAATAAGTCCTGGTCGTGGACTGGGCACCGAAGTCCTGATCTGGAAGATCGGGCAAAAGTCCAACCGGAGGAGCCGGTTGGCAAGAGGTAACTTCTCCAGAGAGGAGTAGGCGAGGACGCGTTCCCCGGAAGAGGGAACATTAGGCGTTGGTTCGACCTAGGTTCCATTTGGGAAGCCCAAAGTCAAAAGCAAGACAATAGAGGTTGTTATTCGTACTTACTTTATCTATTACTGTTGTTTTGGAACTAACCCTGATTGCAGGAACAAAGAAAGGAGTTTTTTGCATCCCAGGCGCCTGAGTCCTCTCAGCTTTGATGGGTAATTCCAGGCACCCTAGATGGGTAATTCCAAAAGTCTGCGAAGCTGATCCTCCACGTCAACATAGGAGGCGCCCGTGAGCAGTCATGCACCCCAGACGTCCCAGGTGCCCTGGATAAAGGGATAGAAGTTGGCCGAGTCTGCAAATGAGCACGGCGCAGATAGGCTACATGGCAGGCGCCCTGAATCAACAGGGGTGCCCTGGACGTCTGTACAAAAAAGGGTTCACCCCTTGCTTCCAGACAACAATTCTTCTAACAAAAACACTCAAGCGTTCAGTCTGTTTTCTCCGTGCTCAAGTTTCAAGCGCCAACAACGCTCCAGAACGACGACCTGCTGCTCCGATCTCCAATTCCTTTTCTAGTCGTCGATATTTGTTCTTAAGTGCTTAACTTTAATTTTATATTCATGCTTCAACCATTGTAACATTTTTCGAAATATAGAATTGCCCAACGAAAACGGTCAAGGGTCGTGGGCCTTGGACTAGGAGCCGTTCTAGACTCCGAACCAAGTAAAAGAAAGTGTGTTAGCATTGATTTAATTTTCTGCTGCGTAATATTCTTTTCAAATCCGAAGTTTTTATCGATATTCACCCCCCCCCTATCGATTCTAAATGATCCCACACAGTTCACTCGCACTCGGACCCTCATGACTCACTTGACTCTCCCTTTACAACTTTGACTCCTGCATTCAATCCTTCTTCGTTTTGGCCCTCATCCCTCGGATGCATACAAGCTCATGGCTCATCTCCACATGTCATTCTTTATGTATGCCTCGAATTGCACTTCCATTGGCTCATCGTTGCTACCTTGTTCACGGTCACTCAGATTCTCTCCATCCTTCACTAGACTCAAAGCCATCAAGTTGAGTCATATATGTATCCTACAGAATCTGCACATTCAAATGCATATATCAAATACAAGAATGAACTTAACATAAACCCTTTGTCTAAACATCAAAACACATGATCCCACGGACCATAAATTCCCTCAATAATCTCCCTTTTTTTGATGTTTGACAATTCGTTTAAGTTAGAGAAAACAAGTAGCAAATACAATACTAAAAAAATTTGGAATTACGTTGCCAAAACTACACCTTGGACTTACAGTGTCAATGCAAATGCAATCATGCATTGCAAACAATGCATGGATCCTATCACAAGGCATCCCCCACACCTAAACTCCCCTATGGGTTAGGATTTTTACTAAAAAGCTATTTAAGAACCTATCCAAGGCTCCCCATATACATGGACTTACCAAGAACTTTTTAAAACCTATCACAAGGCTCCCCCCGCCAATACATGAGCAACAAAGCTCCCCCTTTACTTAAGCTCTCCCTTAAGCTAAGATTTCTTGCAAAGGTAGATAAGATTTTTCCAATTAAACCTTAATTCTCCCCCTTTATCATACGTCAAAAAGAACTCCAACAATATCTCAATTATTGGATTCTTTACTCTCTAATGATAATAAACAGTGTGTAATAACTCCCCATAAGATTATACACATGTTTGATATCATTAGGACACATTTCGACTTTGCTAAAAATAGTTTCAGCATATATTAATTGACTGAGACAGTTACTAGTCGGTTGACCCCTATTGAAAACAAATTCAAAGAATTATCAGTCGACTACCTTCTGTACCAGTCGACTGATACTCAGAAATTAACCTTTTCTACATTCTGAACTCAATTTCAGAAATGCACTAATAAATTCGTAAATCTCCAAAAATTTCCAAATTTGTGGAGAGATTTGTGGTACTCGTGTCTACTTAGAAAAAATATATTTAAAAATATATATATCTTGGATCATAAGATTGACTCACAACCCAAAACAAGTTAAATGGTTCAATTGAACATTGACCTAAAGTTCTAGTTTTTGCTTACCCTTGATGTATCTGCCCATACCAACCCGTAATACATCCATAATATTTTTTTATATGGCATCTATATATCAAACAACAAATTATCAGTCAATATGTCCGCAATGTCATATTTTTATGCATGAAACACAAACCCAATGTGCCAAAACTCAAGGATTGAGACTCAAATTCGTCTCCAAACCTTTGCCACATTTTATGACCCATCAAGACTCTCAAGATGTAACGCCCGCCCTTCCCAGCCCTACGATGTAGGTGGAAGGTGGTGTTACGCTAACATACATATATGCAAATGGAGATCTTAATGCAGCGGAATAATTTTAAACTTTATACATATGCGTTTAAACCATGCAACTAACACATGAATCATGTAAACATGTCTTAACTATCATTCCTAAACATGGTTACATGGTAACTTAGCACTGTCATAACTTAGAAATATAAGACATATCATGTGAGACATAACATTATTAATCATGCTTGCATTAAACATCACTTATCCTACCATCAAGCTTAAAGCCAACATAAGTATAGCATCATGGGATAGCATGTTAACATCATAATTTTAGCCATGACAAGTATAGCAATAAAGCATGATATGGAAACCACATAAGTTGTTCTTTAGGCAAAACCATCATAAGTATAGCATATAACTAAAGAGGACAATGCAAAATATAGGACATGGGACAAAGTATAGGTATTAGGATCTTTTCTTTTCTTTTGTCAAGTCACTGCCACACACACACACTTGCCCTCCTGCTGCTTCCCTTAGCTTAATATCCTCTTGCTTGATCTGCAGTGTAAGAAAATAAAACTTATAAGCACATAGGCTTAGTAAGACTCTTTCCTACTCACTAAAACCATACGTCACATATAAGGCATAACATAGAGAGAGTAACATAAAATAAAGGCATATCATGAGAAGGTATTTATAAAGCATAAAGCATTTAACATGTGGAGGCATATAGATGTACATGGAAATACATAATCATATGGAAGTGCTTAACATGAAATGGAAGTGCATAGAGCTCATGGCACAAGAAGTACTTGACATAAAATATAAGCACATAACATACTTGACATGGCATAGTTCTTGACATAAACATAAGCATATGACATACTTGACATGCATAATTCTTGACATAAACATAAGCATATAACATACTTGACATGACATAATTCTTGACATAAACATAAGCATATAACATACTTGACATGACATAGTTCTTAACATAAACATAAGCATATAACATACTTGATATGACATTGTTCTTAACATAAACATAAGCATATAACATACTTGACATGACATAGTTCTTAACATAAACATAAGCATATGACATACTTGACATGACATAATTCTTGACATAAACATAAGCATATAACATACTTGACATGGCATAGATGCATAGCATGAATGAATGCATGAGTTAAATGCACATAGCATAAGGATGCTTATTTGAAAATCATACTTATAAATACTTAAACATAATCATAACATCATGGGGGGCCCGGCTTGTACCACATACATACATCATATGCGCGCATCCCTAAGTAAATGCGAGGTAGCTAGTCTCGACCTACTAGGATAGGGACAGCTACGGTAGTCCCAGAACCGAGGCTGACATAAGGAGCCCATCCCTGTTGGACAGCTGCGGTAGTCCCAGAACCGTGGACAGCGGCGGTAGTCCAGAACCGAGGCTTTCATAAGGAGCCCACCCTTGGACCCTTACTTCGGTCCGGTACAAGCTCATTCATAAAGTAAAATAGCTTCACATGCTTCATCATTCATACATTCATAGAACATTCATAGCATAATTGAAGACATAAACGCGATCTTAATACATGAAGCATGGTATAAAGCATACTTAGCATTTCATCATTCTTATTTAATGCATAACATCATTATGCCTTAAAGGCATGAACATCATCTTCATTCATAAAGCATGACATACATACATAATATACCTTAAAGGCATAAACATCATCTTAGTTCATAAAGCATGCATGATCATGGTACATAAGGTAAGCATGCATTACATACATGGTACATATCACATAACATACATGATCATGGTATCTATCATAAAGCATGCATGGGTAGGATCCATATGAACATGATACATACTACATAGGTTCATTACATTCAACATAAAACATGCATAGGTCTACATAACCATATATCTATCATAATACATATGTTCAAGGCACTTAACATAATACATGCATAATCCTACATAAACATGAGGCCTACTTCACAACACATGTGTTCATGGTATATGGCTTAAAATATTCATGAATAAAACCTACTAAAACATGGCACATAATATAAGCATACAAGGTCATGATGCGTAGCACATAAAGTTAGGGTTTTAGGTAACATAAAATTCATACAACATGCTTGAACATATATCTACATCATAATAAGCCATAAACAAGTATTCTTGAAACCCTAACCCAACCCAAACCCTAGTTGAGGTGCTTGGCCGAAAGTTGGAAGAAGGGAGATCCCATTATTCAAGCAACATGTGAGGTACCATAAGTAAAGTAAAGCCCATACAATACATACAATGTCATAGGAAGCCATTAGAACACATGATTGGAGCTAACCCTAATTCCTAGCCCTAAATTGAGTCTTGGCTGAAACCCTAGAGGGATCACAAGGGCATGTACAATCTATATAATTCACAATTAACATCCATTGTATCATAGGGAAACATAATAAACATGCTTGGAGAGTTAGATCTAATCCTAACCATGGAAAGGGAAGGGTGGCCGAAAGTTACTAAGGGCTTTTTGGTGCTTCAAAAATTCCACAACTCACAATCCATTCTTATTATATCATGAGAAAATATTAGGAAGTATAAGTGAGGTCTTAACATCATCCCAAACCACAAAACATGCTTTGGCCGAAACCCTAGAAACCCTAAATTCATAGTTTCCTCAACATATATCCCAAACAAAACTTACATCATGATAGACAACATACAAACTATTATACCACAGGTGAGGGAGTCTTACCTTTCTTGATCTTGGTTATAAACCTTGAATAGAGAAACAAAAGAAAACCTTCTTGACCTTAGAACACTCCTTGCCCTTGTAGCCTTGTAGAAGAACTTAGATCTTCAAGAGGGAGTCTTCTTGTGAAGTTTTCCAAGGGGAAAACCACCTTGTGGGTTTCGTCTAGGAGGAGGAAGAAGAGAGGAGAGGAAGAGCCCTTGGTGGAAGAAAAGAGGAAGAAATAACTTAGGTGTCTCTTCACTCCTCATCCCCCTCTTTTATACTAAGTGGAGGGGCAAGTGAAGGGGCATGGTGCCTCCTCACATGGTGACTCTTCACTTCCTTTAGCCTTAACAACAATCCTCTTCCTTTTCCACTAGCACTCCCTTGCTAGGTGGATTGGTTAGTACATGCATGATGAGGCTTTGCCTCTATCCTAGGTCTAAGGTTAATCCTTGGTGCATGCACTTTTTTTATTCCATTTACTCTTATTTTTGGCAAGTCCCACATAAAAACCCACCAAGAGTTATGCTAATATTCCTAATTGGTGCCCAATTCTATTCATGTTAAAATTCTACCCATGGTCCACTAATAATCATGATACTAGAAGGGTCATGTAAGACCCATTATTACTTAGCTTTTAATCCATATAAGAAAACAAGCTATGGTTCATGCTAGATTTCATATGTTACTCAAGAGTCCATATGGGCATGATCAATATTTTAAAGAAAATAGTGAGAGGATTTTATGGGTGTTACACAAGAGGTATCCTCCTGAGATCTATTTGCCATGGGTCTCAACTTGACTCTTAGAGCTCTCCCTTGAGTTCTTAGCTTTAGCCACCTCCCTAGGTGACTTATCCACAACAACTAGGCCACACCGGGGTCCCTCCGGTGACTCTTAGCCTACAAACCTAACATTCTTACCCTTGAACACCTTGTCTTTAGTTAAGTTCTACTTTCCCCTAACCTTAGACACCTTGTCCTTGATTAGTGTCTTTTTGCCCTAAAATAACACTCCCTTTCCATTTTTGGCTTTCTCATCCTTGCCATAGTTATATGCTATCCTAGCATATATCTTTTCATTTGCCTTGGATGACTTATATCGGTATCCCAAACCCGATCTATCATTGTTGGGTTTTTGGCTCTCCAACACCATACCTAACCCTTTAGATCCAATAGTGAATCTATCTAGGATTTTCTCCAATTTCTCAAGCTTTGCCTTCAAAGCTTGATTTTCCCTTTCTAGGTTCTTGAACTTAGAATCGACATGTTCACCAGAGATATTCCTAGAGTTATCCATCTTTCTAGGCATGTGTTTTCCCTTTTTGGGATTAATGTCTTGATCCTTAGGTCTAATGATTTTATCATGAAATGATTTCCTAGGGTTTTGATATGAATTATTAACCATATTCCTATCATGATATCTAAAATCAAAATTATGCATGGGAAAATAATTTACATTATTCCTAGCATGCATGGAAGAATTTAAATTTAATTTACATTTAAAGTTAGGGTATACCTCCCTTACCCATGTAGCTCCTCTTAATGTGAGCTATTCTTCTTCTCCCACTTCTTCAAGTGTGTCAATTTTTTGAGTTCTCTACTCCTTGGGCACTTCGTGTGGTAATGTCCTTTCTCCTCACATGTGAAGCATATGATTTTCAATTTTTTCTTTGGGCTTCCTCATTCCTACAACCCATGTTAGGCTTTAAAGGATTTGAAATGAATTTAGGGATTAACTTCTTTTTCTTACCCAATGGATACTTATCCTTGTAGTGTCCCTTCTCATTGCACCTAAAGCAAATGATGTGGTCTTTGGATTTTGGTATGGTGGAGATGCTTGCTATATTGACTTCTTCTTTAATCTCTGATGAACTGGATGATGCTTCTTCATCTTCTTGTGCCACTTCACTTTAGGAGGTGGATGGTGCTTCTTCTTCTTTCTCCTCCTTGGATGTTGAGCTCATCTCCTCATCCAATTGGTCCTTCTCCTTCTCTTGGACCATTATCTCCTTAGGCTATTCTTCTTGTGTAGGCTTCTTATGAAGAGCTATTACCTTACTCCATAGCTTTTGAGCATTCTTATATTCACATACACTTCTAATCACATTATTAGGCAAAACATTAATTAAAATTGATATTACCTTATTATTTGGCTTTGATTGTGATTGTTGCTCCTTGGTCTAATATCATGGTGGAAGCTACATTCCGTGCTTGTCTTTTGGGGTTTCGAATGGTTCTTCAATGGCTATCATCATCTCCTAATCCATGTCGAACCATGTCATCACCCGCAACCTCCAATAATCAAAATTTTTGTGATCATATAGAGGTGCAATGGTGATATCATCCCCCAATCTTTCTTCAAACTTCATTTTTCTCTAGCTCTTTGCTCCTTTAGCGGTTAGTCCAACAAGAGCGACTTAGCTCTGATGCCAATTGTTGGGATCAATGGCCCGACTAGAGGGGGTGAATAGCTCGTCACCCTCAATCTTCGGTTTTCTTCCTATATGTGTTAGTGCGCACGCGGAATAATAATTAACTTAAACATAAAGGAAAGACAAACTGGTTTACATGGTTCAAAGATAATGCTCCTACTCCACGACTGTCCATAAGGTGGACGATCATGATCCGTCGATGGATGAATCCCTGGAAAACCTCCGGCTATGCTCGTGTAGCTCCTTGTGGATAGAGAAACCTCGCCACAACCTCACCAAGAATACCTTAGCACTTAGACTACTAATTGGTCTTTAACCAAGACCAATTTCATCAACCTTACTTAAGCAAATCGAGTTCTCTTAAATAGAACTCGTTGTTAATATAGTCGTTACCAGTCGACTGGTGTTAACATCAATTGACTGGTAGCTGTCGAATTTGAACGATACATCCCAACGTTCGAATTCAGCCGACACTAGTCGACTGTAGAGAAGATTAGTCGGCTGATCCTTCTATGACATCAACCAATCGATTGATCTCATACAAGTCGACTGACCAAACCCTAAACCTAGGGTTTCCCTTCTCGAGTATAGTTCACTCGCACTCGGATCCTCATGACTCACTTGACTCTTCCTTTGCAGCTTTGACACCTGCCTTTAAGCTTTCTTCGCTTTGGCTCTCGTCCCTCGGATGCATACAAGCCCGTTCTCGTCTCCACATGTCTCATCATTGCTACCTTGTCTACAGTCACTCGGATGCGTCTTCATCCTTCACCGAACCCGAAGCTATCATGCTGAGTCATATGTGTATCCTGCATAACCTGCACACTCAAATATACATATTAAATACAAGGTTGAACCTAACATAAATCCTTTTCCCAAACATCAAAATATATGGTCCCATGGACCATAGATTGCCTCAACAGTCATCTCCTAACATGGGATAGGGAGAAACTCATTAAGTCGTGTTAACTAACCTCTCATAAAGAGTTGGCCTCCATTTCGAGGTAATACACGAGACATCCAGTTAGAACAGCATGCTTGTGTCACTCAGGCTTCTCCGATCATACGATCTCAGACACTCCCTCTACATGGTGACCAAACTCTCACAATTATATGTATTCACCATTCACATATACCAACAAATACATACAAGGTAACATACACATAGAACAAAATATAGACATTTTATTGAATAAGAAAATGCATCAATACATAGTTCATACAACATTATCACATTATAGCTACCTCCTACATCCTAGATATGGAGAACTACTCCATTGCATAGGAGATACAACAAAAAGATGATAAAAGAATAGCACCTATAACCCAAAACCTAGGGAGAAAAAGAAGAAGGATGCTTATCGTGGTGTTGTCGGTCTTCTTAAAGCGTCTCCATGCTCCGAAGGTGGACGAATCGGCGAGGATGAAGGCTCTAGGGTTTCCTTTAAAGGAGAAAACCCTTCTCCAAGCTAAGGAATGGAGCCCCAAATCCAAAGATCCCCTTCTCAATGGAGAAGGGCCCCTTTTATAGGGGTGTGTATGGGTGGAGGCACGAGTCGTGCCTCCTGGCATGGCTTGGCCGTGCCTCGTGCTAGAGATAGGGCATAACCAAAGTGTGGGTCATGCCGAATGGCACAACCCAACCGTGCCCATTTTGCCAATGCTAGCACAGGTTATACCAGTTGGCATTGTTGGTGCAAAAAACATCAGACTTAAACAGTCAACATCTAGTATTTCGATGTTTGACAATATACCAAGGTCTGGTCAAAGTGATCAAGGGTTAAGTCAAACAGGACCTGATGTTTGATAGGGTGAACCCAAGTTTGATCAGTTTGACCAAAGGGTTAGCCAAACAAGACCTGATGTTTGGCAGAGTGATTAGTAACCAGGGATGGTCAATTTGACTAAGGGTTAGCCAAACAGTACTTGATGTTTAGCAGAGTAACCAAACTTAGATTTGATATGTGTGACAATATACTGAGGTTTGGTCAATTAGAACAAGGGTTAGCCAAACAGGGTTTAATGGTTGGCAGAGAACCCAAGGTTGGTCAGTTTGACCAAGGGATAAGCCAAACAGAACTTGATGTTTGGCACAATGATTAAATTTATCTGGACTAAGACAAACAGGACTTGATGTTTGGCAGAAAGAAATCTAGTCAGGATTAAGATGACTAGCAAAGAAGTCTTTATCGAGGCATGAAATCCTGGTGAGTAAAGCTGGGTCATAGTGATTGAAGCTAGGTGGACGAAGTCTTGGTGAGTAAAGTTGGGCACGAAGACCTGGCTAAGGGTTGGGCACAAAGTCCTTGTTCAGGGAATTGGGCACGAAGACCTAGCCAAGGGTTGGCCATGAAGTCCTAGTCGGGGACTGGGCACGATGACCTGATCCGGAAGATCGAGCAGAAGACTTAGCCGAGTGAGGACTACGGACAGAAGTAGAGACGGGTCGAGGATCAGACATCTCGAGATCCGGGAGTCTCAAAGGCTGAACAAAAGTCCAATCGGAGGTCCCGGTTAGCAAAAGGTAACTTCTCTAGAGTAGAGTAGGTGAGGACGTGTTCTCCGGAAAAGGGAACAGTAGGCATCGGTTCAACCTAGGATTTCATTTGAAATCCAAAATCAGAACCAAATAGCTCTAACTATCAATCATTTAGGCTTAGGATTATTTGTTTGTCTTATGTTTATTTATCTTGCAGGAACTTGGAGCTAGAGGTAAGATAGAAGAGCAAACGCAAATAAACAAGGCCCATAAAAGGAGATCCCGAGCGCCCTCAAGGGTTAAGGCACCCCCATCCTAAGCGCCCTAATGGTTCTTGGGGGTGCCCTCAAGGTGAGGCGCCCCTATGGGCATGGGGGCGACTAAGACACTGCCTTATCTCCTCGCGCTAAGTTTGCTGATGCGGATCAGATTGGACCACATTGGGGGCGCCCCTATAGGCTCTCGGGTGCCCGAATGCAGTATATATAAGGGGATTCGAACCGTGCTTTTGGAACATCAATTTTCCCATCTGATTACTCATTTCCTACGAAGAAAAAGTGATAAGACGAAGCTCTGCGACCAAGGAGACTCCAGGAGAAAGTCTGTGACGCTTCGGACTTCTGGATTGGTCGGGATTGTCATTGTTTGTTGGTTTGCATTTACTTACAAGTTGTAATTCATTATATTATTTGTGCTTGTACCAAAAACTGTAAGACGGGTTTCTTCACCCCGAAAAACTTCCGGAAAGGAGACCACTAGTAGATAGGCGTTACCTGTAATTAGGCCTTGGACATACTGACCCTGGGGGTTTAGGAACCAAGTAAAAATCTCGCTTATTTGTGTTGTGTTTTCGCTTTATCTATTATTCTGTTGTTCTACTAACGACTCTGTTATGAAGTTGATTGAACGAACGACTCAAAGAGAACAATGAGTTACAAGTCGATATTCACCCCCCCCCCCTCTATCGATGCCACTGATCCCACAAGCATGGCCTGGTCGTGTAACGTGATACTTCGGTACAGTCAAAGCAGAGGATCATGCCTGATGGTTGGAAGGAGGAGGCATAGTCCATGCCTTGAGGTAGGGCCCCACCTTGGTTGCTTATACGGCCGAGCCTTGGGGCACGGTCGGGTATGCTAGATGGGCATGGGCCATGCCCCTAGCACGGTCCGATAGTGGAATATGTTGGTGTAGGAAGCACCTAAGTCAAACTTGGGTTATGATAATGGCAAAGGGTTCAGAAGTTAAGGTGTTATTGTGATCTAACAAGCTTACTAAGTGTGCAGGAAAAGTCCTGGTCGAGGACTGGGCAAGAAGTCCTGGTCAAGGACTGGGCAAGAAGACCTGACCAGAAGTTAGGCAAAGAAGTCCTGGTCGAGGACTGGGCAAGAAGTCCTGGCAAAGGGCTGGGCACCGAAGACCTGACTGGAAGTTGGGCAAGAAGTCCTGGTCGCGGACTGGGCACGAAGACCTGGTCAGGTGAATTGGGCAAAAGTCCAACCGGAGGAGCTGGTTGGTAAAAAGGTAAACTCTCCTGAGAGGAGTAGGTGAGGACGCGTTCCCCGTGCGAGGGAACAGTAGGCGTCGGTTCAACCTAGGCTTCCATTTGGGAGACCCAAAGTCAGAACCAAGATAGCTTAGGCTGTAAATAATGGCTAACATATTTGCTTCTTGTGTTTTAGAACTAACCTTGGTTGCAGGGAGCGAAGGAATGTGTTTCTGCAGCTCAGGCACCTCAAAGGAGTGAGGTGCCCCACTGGGGCTATGCGCCCGTATGGATACGGGCGCCCCAGTTGAAGGCTAAAACAAAGCAAGCGAAGCAAAACTGCCACGAAGCCTCTGGACATACTCAGCTCAGGCGCCCGGGACCATACGGGCGCCCCCATCAGCTCAGGCACCCCAGTGAAGATAGATAAGCGATGACTGAGCCTGCGGATAAGAGATCGCGCAGGGAAGGCCACGTATAGGCGCCCCCATCGACACAGGCGCCCCATGGGTGCTATAAAAGGGGGTTGATGTTAGTGATATAAGAGAAGTGTCCTAAGGCAATCGCCTTATGATTGTAATAATTTATTCTAATAAATGAATATTCACTATTTGAGTATACAATGTTGGGGCAATCGGCCCTGAGATGATCTGGAGGATCATAATGTTTTGATGAGTGGGCAATATGGTTAAGTTAGAATTTGTGTTGTTCTCACATGTGTACATGAGTGTGCAGGTATATAGGTACACATGGACTCGGTTGATGTCTTCAGGTGAAGGATGGCATGGAGGCAAGCTGGAGGCTTGCGTGCGCATCCGAGGGACCATTGGATAGCAGAGATGATGAGCCGAGGGACACGGACTTCGAGGCGTACGTGAAGGGTGGCATGGAGGCAAGCTGGAGGCTTGCGTGCGCATCCGAGGAACGAGGGCCGAAGATGAAGAGGGCGTGAAGGCAACAGTCAAGGCTGTTGGTGAAGAGTCAACTGAGTGGTAAGGGTCTGAGTATGAGTGTATGTACTCAGGGGTTAAGCCGGGAGGGTTTGAGTGCAGACAGACTTGTACTCGGGAGTGAAACCCTAGGCCTAAGTGTGTACCAGTCGACTGGCCAAGGGGCAGTCGACTGGCATAGGCTGAAACAGGCTGGCAGAATTCGAACGTTATGATGTAACGGTCGAATCTGAGTGGGACCAGTTGACTGCCATTTGGGCAGTCGACTGGTAGCGGCTGTTTCAGATTCGAGCCCTATTTAAGGGGGCTCATTTTCTCCTATCTTTCTTGACGAAACTTTCTTGGATAGGGCAAGTTAGTAGTCTTGTATACTTAGGAAGTGTTCTTAGTGTTGTGGCGAGGTTTCTCCACTCACAAGGAGCGACGAGTTCTAGCCGGAGGTTATCCGGGGTTTGATCCACCGACGGATTGTTGGATTAGTCACCCTACCGGGGTGGATACCAACTAAAATCTGGTATTGTTAGCATTGTCATTTCTTTTACATATTATTTCCACTGCGCTAACTACTCTGTAGAGATCGGAACGATCCGAAAACGAACATTCACCCCCCCCTCTGCACGCCTACATCGATCCTTCAGTTGGTATCAGAGCGAGTACCGCTCTTGATCGGACTAATCGCCGAGAGAGCACTTGCTAGGGGAAAAGGGTAAGGTGGTCATGGAAGACAAGTTGGGTGATGATATCAACTCACCACCATCATACGAGCATGAGAATTTTGACTATTGGAGAGATAGAATGAATAATTGGCTCGGGATGGATTGGGAGTGTAGAATGACCGTTGAAGACCCATTCGAAATCCCCAAGGACAAGCACGGCAAAAAGCTTCGCCCTAGATATTGGACAAGTGAACAACAAAAACAAGCTAGGGCCAATGAGAAGGTAATAAATATTTTGATTAATATATTGCCTAACCATGTTTTGAGTGATGTAGGAAAATATTCAAATGCATGTGAATTGTGGAATAAGTTGGAAGAACATCACAAGAACCCCTCACAAGCTCGAGTAGTCGAAATATCTAAAGAAGTAAGCTCAATGGTCCAAGAGGACCAAAATGAGGAATTGTCCGTCCCATCAAGTGAGGAACCATCCACCTCATCAAGAGGAGAAGAAGAATTAGTATTAAGGGTTGAGGGGGGGGGGGGCGGAGACCCTCAGTCTCACAAGATCAAGAGACGACTTCCGCCTCCACCCAAGCTAAGTCAAAAGGGCATATCGTATGCTTTGGTTGTAATAAAAAGGGGTACTACAAGGACAAGTGTCCATTAGGTAAAAAGGAGGTACTTCCTAAGCCCAAATCAATTCAGTTTAAATCTAATGTGGGGTGCAGGAATGAGGAAGTTCAAAACAAAAGGATGAGAATTCGGTGTTTCACATGCGGGGAGCTCGGGCATTATCATACAAAATGTCCAAGAAGTGGAGAGCTCAAGAAGATGGAGCACCTTAGGAAATGGGAGAAAGGAGAAAGAAAGAGTAGCACTCATCAAGGGGGAGCACCAAAGTAAGGAAGGTACCCTCTAATCCAATTCATGCTTCAAGCTTTTCAATGAATGCTAAAAATGCTTATTTGGATGATAGAATTAATAATTGTATGCCCATGCGTGTTTTTGGTTTTAAATAGCATGATAGAAGTACAAACAATTTTGTATGCCAAAACACCAAGATTCCTATGTTTCATAAAAAATCTAGAAACTTCAGGTCTAAGGACCAAAGTACAAACCCTAAAAGAAAAGGAAATATGCCTAGAAAAATAGGTAATCCTCGAAATGATCAAAGTAGATCTAGTGGTCCTAAGGTTAGGAGTTTGGGAAAGGAAAATCAAGTTCTAAAAGCCAAACTTGATAAATTGGAAAAGAACCTAGATAGACTCATCAGGAGATCCAAGGAATCAAGAGGGATACAAAATGATCAATCTCTCAGAAATGGTAGGCCAGGTCTAGGATACCATTCTAGGAGGGCTAATGTTGATAAAATATCATATTCAAGGATGCCTTTTGACTATGGTCAAGAAGAAGTCAAAAAAGGTAAAGAAAAGCTATTTAAAGTAAAAGAAAAGAAATTGACCAAAGAAAAGGTATACATGATTAAGAGAGTGATAGCAAAAAGTCAAGAAGCACCGGAGAAGCACCGGTGTGGTCTTGCATTTGTGGAAGAATTATCTAGGGAGGTAATTAGAGATAGAAGCTCAAGGGAAAGCCCTAGGAGTCAAGACGGGTTCCATGGTCAATGGATCTCAGGTGGTTTCATCCAACTCACTTCACTTGGATTCGGCACTTGGTTTCATCCAACTCACTTCACTTGGATTTTAGCACCATTTTATTGATTATTTTAATTGCTAAAATCCATGTTTGACCCATGTTTTTATTGCTTAATTATGATTTTACCCTAGGTTTTGGAACTTTATCTTATTTTGGACTTAATTGCAAAATTACACAATTTTTGGATTATTTGGCCACTAATTTTCTGATATATTTTTATAGGCATGAAAGGATCCTGGACCTAGGGCATACTGGGTCAAACATGAGTCGGAAGTGGAACCGGATCGAATTATCATGTTTTGGATTAATCCGGGCCGTCCGATTCAAGAGCGGCTAGATCTGAGCCATCCGGGACGATCTGAAGCAATCCGAGCTAGGGTTAGGGTTGATCAAGCTCTATGATCAAGATCTGAAGGTTTCATCCCAATCAGAGCTAAATCAACCGTTGAATCAAGCAAGGAGGGCTCTAGAGCGTCCAATCACAGATTGAGTTGATCTGGACCATCCGTTGCACATCTGGAGGATCCGAGCTACCACAAGGAAGATCCTGACCCCAGATCATCATCATAAAAGTTTGGCTCAAATCAGATCAAGATCAGCCGTTGGATCTCCTCCAATCAATCTGAGCCGTCCAAAGTTAATTACTTAAGGAAAAATTTCCCACAGCGCACAGTCGTCGCGTCCTCGCCGTAGCTTCCGCAGTTCTTCTCATTTCTCAGCTGTTCTTCATTTCTATTGCAATTTTCTTCAACAGAGGGCGTGACCACATCGATTTCGATCCTTGATCCAGTTCTAGATCTTTGGGAAGGGTTTTCCGTGAGGATTCCAGCTCAATTTCGGCCAAAAACAGAGATGATTGAGGGTCTCGTCAGATTTCTTTGAGCCAAGTTGGGTTAAATCGATTCATAGAGGCTGTTTTCCATTGGTTTGTTGAGCTTGCGGGTTCGATGCTCACCCTTGCGTGACGAACAAGGAGTTCTGGAGCTCGGGAAGAGATCGATGTTTAGATTTCCGTAGTTAATTTTCTGTTGTAGCAGTAATTCCATCACTGCTGTAATTTAGTTTCTGTTTTTGTCTCAGAATTAGTTGACTTCGTTTAATGCATTGGTTTCTGCTTAATTTAGGTTCAAATCTTCTAGTTAAATAGTTAGGGAGTGATTGGAGTTTAGATTTCAATAGTTAATCTCATTGTTTTAAGCTGTAAGTTTTGATTTCTGAATGTAGTTTCAGTTTCTGAATTTCTTATCAGTTGCTGTAGTTTATTTTTCTAATTCGATTTAGTGTTAATTAGGTTTAATTCTTGCAAGTTAATCAGTAGGTAGCTTGTTTAGTGAACAAGTGTTGTCAATTTCAGTTTCTTTGATGTTTAATTGTTTGCGTGCCCTGTTCAAGTCTTGCGTATCAGTTGGTGTTCCTGTTGCGTACCAATTCCATTGTGTAAGCTTTCATTTCTGCACTTAGTGAAGCTATAATTTCTGCAGTTTGTTTTTGCACTTCGTTTAGTGATAATTTCTGCAGTTTGTTCAGTTTTTTTTTGTTGCGTGTCAAGATTTCAAAGCTTGCCCTGTCTTAAATTTCTGCGCATCACTTTATATCTGCATCTCTAGTTCATTTCTGCAAATCTGAATATTAGCCTCTGAATGTTTCCATCAAGGGAGCTTTAGATCTTCTAAACCTTTTTCTGAACCTTACATTTGTGCAGTTAATTCCAGCTTTTGAAATGAATTGAGCATATTGTTCATTTCGGAATTTTTCTTTGCTTTCAATACTGCTGAAGTTCTGCTTAAGTTCCGATTACCTTCACTCATTTTTGTTTAGCACTTTTCGAATGGGTTGTCTTCCAAGTTGTATCAACCAAATTAAATTCTGAAAAAAATCAAGTCATAGATTCTGCATTTGATCTATTTCTCACTTGCAATTCAATTCTGCACACCAAAATTCTGCACTCATAATTTCTGAAATTCCTGCATCCAAAATCTACACGTAATTTCTGTTTTCAATGTCTGCAATGGGATTAGACTGATTCCTGATTCATGTGTATCAAAGCCTGCATTTTGCTATCTGAATTTCTGAAAGTTAACTGCAATTTCTAAAAAAACTGCAATTTCTGCAGTTTGTGTGCCAAGTTGTCTGATTTTTTACTTAATCCTGATTTCCTCCATTCATTTACACATGGAACTTCTCTAATAGATATGTTTTTCAAACTGATTTGATCAGCAATCATTCTTACCCTGGATTCCAATTTTTGGCAAATCAGTTCATGCAATTTTGGTGGCAAGTTAACTCAAATTCTGCATGTTATACTAAGTAATTTCAGCATTGAAATGTATCAAGTTTAAACATACTTTTTAGTATGCTATTGAGCTTGAAAATAGATCGCTTTAACTCCAACTTGAATCTGAATTTCAAGTTTTAATTCTGCATTACATTTCTAGTTGAAGGCATTTGGTATCAAATGAGTTTCGGAATTGATTTTGTATTGGATTGTTTTTAGATTGCTTGAATTGTGCTTTATTGCTTAGCAATTGTTTTGCCTTGAATCAGATTTGCTCCCCAGATTAGGGTAAGTTGCAAATAAGCTCCAAATTGTTTGAGTCCTTTTGGTTGAATGATAACTTGCTATCCCTTGTTCAGATCCATGGTTGAGTTTTCCTTTATTTTCATTGTGATTCCATTTCTATTTAGAACCCAAATCTTTATTTGAAACCCGAAATTCACAAACGACACCTGAATACAAGCGCGAATCAAACAACGTCAACTAGCCCCGAGAAAAATACGACCTGTGGCCCCTATATTACATTTTCATACTTTTGATTGTAAAAAGGGTTTCCAGCAATTCATTCATTTATAAATTCAATATTTGATAGACCCAATTTCGTGACAATATTTAATATATCATTTGGGTCTCGTCAAATTTTTGGCGCCGTTGCCGGGGCTTGGTTTCATCCAACTCACTTCACTTGGATTTTAACACTTGGATTTAAAAGATCCCTGTGTAGTGCATGTGAAAAAAAATCAACCCCCAAGGTTTTGGATACCAATCTAGATTCATCATCCCTGTTACCGTGTTCCTCTCTTTTCTAGTGTAGAGGCACTTACCTGCCCTAACACGTGGTTCGTCCCCTCAATATCACACAAGGTCTCAAAGGACCACTTTCCGAGAAGAAAAGAAAGAAGGAATTAACGGTGGTCATTTCCCCAGTAACTAGTTGACCTCAAAAGGGCACCTCTTTTAGGTGTTTCCCTAGTAGCTACCTAGTCTCAAAGGGGTGCTCCAAAAGAAATTCCATCTCCTTTTTTTTTCGACTCTCTACCATTTTTGTTTTTTTTTTGTTTTTTTTCGAAAACTCCTAGGATAAGTGTTTATCCAGTAACCAAAATGCTCATGAAGGTCACCATAGAAAATTGAGTACTAATCCGGTAAAGAAATTTAAATCCTTTTCAGATGCCTTCACCTTAAGAGTTGTGTGAAAGTAAAACAGGGTTCTTAATGAATAAGCCAAAGAGAATTTCATAGATCCAATTAAGAGTCAGGTTATACTACAAGGGATGAGAGAGCAACAAAGTATAAAAGACTCTTAAACACATAGTGTCTATTTTAATTAAGGAAAGAGATATGCCATCATCAAAATGTCATGCATGAAACTATCCTACGTACCACAAATTATATCCCAGAAAATTAAAACTAAAACCAAATCTAAAATAGGAATGCAAAAACAACCAAAAATAAAGAGAAACAACAAGAAGAAAAGGTTACCTAATAGTTATGGCAAGGTAAGGTCTAAGATCTGCGATCATCTTCCTCTTGCCATCTTCTCCTTTGCTCTGCATGAAACTCCCTTCTTCTTGCCAAAATTTTTCCTCGCGTTCTCTTCTAGCGGCCTCAACTACAAAATATTCCTCAGCCAGTAGAAAAAAAACGGTTAGCCCCTTCCATATACCCGTCAACTCGCTGATAATGCTCCTTTGAAGTGTTAGCGAACTGCTCCCACATGTTTCGATCCGCAGTATACCCCTTGCTGAAGTCCTTGAATAATGTACGGAATCCTGAAAAATCAAAAACAGAAGGTCCTGCAGAAACAATCATCAGTAACAGTCCTAGGGGGTTCCGGTACATGGGGTGGACTAGATGGCTCTCCTACCATGGGTAGATCTTGTGTCCTCACATCCCTAAAAAGCCAATTACGTATATTGCGAATGGTTGTAAGATTACTGTTTGGAAGGGGGACTTTAATATCATTTGGTAACATCAAACAATATCCCCCTTTAATCTCCCAATCATCTTCATGTTCAAACATGCATCCAAATCCAACCGCGGACTAGCCGGACAAATCCCAATCCATCCAACTCACACCCTAAAGCTAAATGTAATCTAGTCAAAAGTCCTCCAATAACAATTGCTCCAGTCGAGCTATTCCCAATTTTCACAAGATGTCTAATTAGGTGGGCTCCAAAATCAATTTTAACACCATTAATCATGGCCCATAAAAATTGCAATTCACTTAGCCTAGCTACCCCCAACACTGTCCCATCTCCCAAAAATAGTATTCGCCATGAATCTATGAAGATAGCGAAAAATTGGATTAGGGATATTAGATGATTTGGACCTAGAGGCATCATAGGGCAAGGGGTCTAAGGCAATTTCTTTCTAAATGTACTCTCACAAAAAATTTCGATGTATTTGCCTTTCCCCTCCAATAGGAAATCAAAAATTTCATTAAACTCCTTCAAATTCATCCTATAATCGATATTCCTCAACCGAAATTCAATCAATCCTTCCTCACAATTTCTTCCTTGAATTATTTCGGCCGACAAGGAACTAAGGAATTCTAAAGTTATACTAGGGTAGGTAGGGTAATGGCTAGTCAAAAATTGTCCCCATCCCATCCTATCAGCCATCCAATATATATCTTCCTTGATACCTAACGCAGCCAATGTATAAGAATCCATATATCTAGTGGAGATTATTTTCCATTTTTCTAGCTTGTCAAAACGAGATTTATGGATATTATCGCGAAAGATCAAACCAAAAGGGTTATCAAGACGATCACCTTGGTCTCTTGCTTTCCGTTTTCCTTTGTCCTTTGAAGAAGAGGGTGCTTTCCCCGTTTTCACACACTTGCTCATCTTTGTCGGAGGAAGATCTTCACCGGAGCAGGTCTTGGAGATGAATGGGAAGAATGGAGATGATCGGACGCAGCTCTGGAACGGAAATGATCGGCGGAAGAAAAAGAGCTGTCACGGGCGTGTTTTGACCTAAAACCCATCTCACGTGACTTAAAACCCTGCCGGCACACCCGTGTCTCGCAACACGGCCCAGGCGTGTTTCTCTGCTGGAAACCCGACACGGGCGTGTTTGAAATCGCCACGGCCGTGTTCTCCTTGTTCCCTGGACGTTTATTCTGCAAATAAAAATAAAATGAAATGAAAAATAAAATGAAAAATAAAGTAAAAGATGAAAATAAAAGGTGAGAATTTGGGTTGCCTCCCAAATAGCGCTTGTTTACGGTCATTAGCTTGACCAAAATGATGTAATTCAAGTTGTCTCGAGGAGGTTCTGTTCTCCTCCCTTAGGAATTGGNATTAATCGAAAGATCAACGGTTGACCTCAGAAATATTCTGAAACCCTTCAGCAGCTCTAATGAATCGTGCCTCATTCCCTTCACCATCTTATACCCACTTGGTTCAGGACATGGTCTATATGTGTCAGTCCCCACTAGGCTGACTACGTCACACCTAGCCCAAGTAATGTCTTTCTCGTCCAATGGATTCTAATTACTCTCATGTATTTCAGAGACTCATACTCTGAACATGTCATGCTCTGGCCAGAGGCTTTGAGTAACAATCCGACGATAGGCCTTGGGTATACATCCCTCGCAAGGAGTGGTGAATCCTTTGTATGCTGTTCAAACATCTTCGGGCACTTCGGCTTATACCCAACCATCCTGGGTCCACACCTCCTTGGAGATGTTTGCTTAAGATGTTAAAGTATAAGTCTCCATGACCAAGATGACTTGAACACCGCAAGTCAAAGGAACATCGCACTTAAGCTGCAGTAAGAACTTCACTGACATGTCTATATGTAGACTACCATGTGAAGTTTTACAGTCAGTCACTCCAATGAACTAGTTCCCTTAACTAGCATTCATGTTTATCTCCGGACATCCCAATGTCACCAGCCAGTGAGAATCAGCTGATTAGAGAATAACCCATGCTAGTCTCAACAGAATTGATAGGTCCTTATTTATCAATTCATCGACTAGGGACAATTTCAATACTTCACAATTGCACATGTAGAGATAATCACTAGTTGTGAATTCATCACAAATTCTCTCATGCTGTGAATTGTATTGCGGACATTCAGTAAATGAGTTTAAGATCTCAATCAAATACATGAACATGTATACTCAAATAGTGAATATTCATTTATTAAAGTAAATGATTACAATCATAAGGCGATTGTCTTAGGACACTTCTCTCATATTACTAACAAACTCCCACTTGGCCTAATGCAATCGCTACGGTATCCAATACCACAGGCTCTAACATGACCCTCAAACTTGCTTTGAGGCAAGGCCTTAGTTAAAGGATCCGCTAAATTCCTTTCAGTGGGAATTTCTCAATTTGTATATCATTCCTACTTATAATCTCTCTGATCAGATGATAGCGGCGAAGCACATGTTTGGATCATTGATGAGACCTTGGTTCCTTTGCTTGTGCAATAGCTCATTGTTGTCGCAATAAACCGGTATTGCTTCATCAATGGTTGGAACCACACCAAGTTCTGAGACGAACTTCTTGATCCAGACTGCTTCCGTGGTAGAATCCGCTACGGTGTCTTGTTTGGAACTCTTTCAACTTATTGCGCCTCCATTCAAAGTAAATACGTATCCAGACTGAGATTTGGAGTTATCCTTATCTGTCTGGAAACTGGCATCTTTATACCCACGTATTACCATATCTCCTTCTCCATATATTAGGAACACATCCTTTAGTTCTTCTTAAGTACTTAAGGATTGTCTTAACAGCCGCCCAATGATCCATTCCTGGATCTGACTGGTATCTGCTTGTGACGCTCAGAGCATATGATACATCGGGCCTAGTACATAACATAGCATACATGATAGATCCTATCGCGGATGCATAAGGAATCTTATTCATGCAAATCCTCTCGTCTTCTGTGCGTGGACACATAGACTTTGAAAGGTTGATCCCATGCCTGATGGGAAGGTAACCTTTTTTGGATTCCGACATGCTAAACCTTTTTAGCACTCGGTCTATATATGTAGACTGCGAAAGACCAAGCAACCGTTTTGATCTATCTCTATTGATTCTGATCCCAAGGATATAGGTTGCTTCTCCCAGGTCTTTCATGGAGAAAGTTTTGGACAACCAAATTTTAACTGTCTGTAAGACTGATATATCGTTTCCTATAAGCAATATGTCATCGACATATAATACTAGGAATACAACTGCACTCCCACTAACCTTCTTATACACATAAGGTTCGTCAGGATTTTGTGAGAAATCAAACTCTTTGATTGTCTCATCAAAACGGATGTTCCAGCTCCTGGATGCTTGCTTCAGTCCATATATGGATCGCCGAAGCTTGCATATTTGGTTTTATCAACCGATGTGAAACCTTCAGGTTGTATCATGTATACATCCTCAAGCAGGTTTCCATTAAGGAAAGCTGTTTTCACATCCATTTGTCATATCTCATAATCATAATGAGCTGCTATGTCCAGGAGCATCCGAATGGATTTAAACATAGCTACTGGCGAATAGGTTTTGTTATAATCAATTCCTTGTTTCTGACGATATCCTTTTGCCACTAATCTAGCCTTAAAGGTAACAACATTACCTTCCATGTCGGTTTTCTTCTTGAAAACCCACTTGCACCCTATGGGCTTAATCCCTTCAGGTGGGTTAACCAAGTCCCATACTTGATTTTCGTACATGGAATCCATTTCCGACTTCATGGCTTCAAGTCATTTGTCCCTTTCTGAACTTTTCAGAACATCTTCATAACTGATAGGTTCGTCATCGCTTATGAGTAACATGTCGTTCGATTCACTTATGAGAAATCCGTATCTCTCTGGAATATTGCATGTCCTATCAGACCTACGAAGAGGTGGTGTTGTTTTAGGTTCAACTGATAGCTCATCATTATGAGTTATTGGTTGTGGGTCTAGACTAGGTGTCTCTGTAATGTCTATTGGAGTTTCTTGAACTTCATCAAGTTCAATGCCACTCCCACTGTTTTCTTGTAAAAGAAATTCTTTTTCCAGAAATACAGCATGCCTTGAAACAAACACCTTTTGTTCCAAGGGATGATAGAATTGGTAACCCTTCGTTTCCTTAGGGTATCCAATAAATAGACATTTATCAGACTTAGCATCCAATTTGTCTGATACAGTCCGCTTCACATAAGCAGGACAACCCCATATCTTAAGGTGAGTTAAGTGAGGTTTCTTACTATTCCATGTCTCATATGGAGTAGTAGAGACTACCTTGGTCGGGACTCTGTTTAGCAAGTAAACAGCTGTCTTAAGTGCATAGCCCCAAAAGGATTTTGGAAGAGTTGCATGATTCATCATCGACCTAACCATGTCCATCAAGGTTCGGTTGCGCCTCTCAGATACACCATTATGCTGTGGTGTATACGGCGGAGTCCATTGGGACAATATCCCATTGTCCCTAAGATAATCTTGAAACTCTTGACTTAAGTATTCACCACCCCGATCGGATCGAAGTATCTTAATACTTTTGCCAAGCTGTTTCTCTACTTCATTTCTGAACTCTTTGAATTTCTCAAAAGCTTCAGATTTGTGTTTCATCAAGAACACATACCCGAATCGTGAGTGATCATCGATAAAGGTAATGAAGTAGCTATAGCCTCCTTGTGCAAGAGTTGACATTGGTCCACATACATCAGTATGTATTAAACCAAGCAATTCTCCCACTGGATTACCTTTTCCGAAAAAGGGTAATTTGGCCATCTTGCCTTTTAAGCATGATTCGCATGTATCAAATGAACCGGGTTCAAATGATTCCAAAATTCCACATCGGTGTAATTTGGTCATGCGTTTCTTACTTACATGGCCAAGACGACAATGCCACGTGTAGGAGTCTATTCGATTATCTATTCGAGCACGTTTGTTGCTAACTTCGATATTGAAAATGTCACCGGATAAATCTAACGTGTAGATACCATTGCACAAAGTTCCATTCCCATAAAGAACGCCATTTAAAGTTATGTAACAACAATTGTTACTAAAAGTTAAATGATAACCCTTTTCATTCAAACATGAAATAGATACAATGTTCTTTATTAACGAAGGAACAAATAACAATTATCCAATTCTAAGACAGTCCAGTAGGGAGCTTTAGCAAATATGTTCCGATGGCAAAAGCAGCAATCTTTGCTCCATTTCCAACTCGCAAATTCGCTTCTCCCTTGACGAGTCTTCTTCTATTCCTTAGCCCCTGTATGTCATTACATATATGTGAGCTACACCCAGTATCAAGTACCCAGGTATTTGAGGAAATAGAGTGACATTCAATAACGAAGATACCTGAAGAGGATGGGGCATCGGATGCCTTCTTCTTCAAGGACTCAAGATAAACCTTGCAGTTTCTTCGCCAGTGACCCTCCTTGCCACAGTGATGGCAAGTGCCTTTTGGGGTCTTTTCAGTCTTTTTGGCCTTTTTCTTCTTTCCCTTATTCTGTTCTTTGGCCTTCCTCTTAGAACCTTTCTTCGAGGAACCAACTAACAATACCGTCTTCTGATCCTGCTTCACAGAAGGCTCTACAGTCTTCAGCAGGTTGAGCAACTCAGGAAACTGGTCTGGAGTTGCATCTTCAGGAGGACGGTTAGGAAGTTGTTCTTCAAGGACATAAGCAAGCTTCTCTGCCTTGAGGACTATCCTCAGGTTTCGAAGCCAGTCCATGAAGTTTGGCCCAGTCAGTTTATTGGTGTCCAAAATGGAACGCAAATTCAGAGAAGACATGATCGAGTGATTATCCTAGAAATACAAATTGAGCTTATGTGAGAAGAATGATAAAGAATGCATCAACATACATTAATTAAATCCTATTTATTTTTCGAATTGAATAACCCTTTTTATCAATTCGGGAGATCGTAGGAGCATCTCCAAATAGGTTGATATCCAACCATAGATAAGAACAACCATGGCTGTGGCCATCAAGTTATTCTTAGCTATGAAGGTAGGTAATTATACCGATTGCATATCACATATATGTAACTACCACTTTATGCTATCAACTAATTGAATGTTTGCATAAATCATTGGGTTGTTAACTCATTAACAAGTATGCAACAATATACATAGCACCCAACTGCACCTCTCTTTACATCGACCTTGGCTGTGGCACAACAAATCGATGCTCCAAGCTTAAGGCTGACCCATTAATCAAGAAATAGTTTTAATATGGTTGGAGCTCATTCAACCGTTTAGTCAGGCTTGGATGTGTCCAACAACCAAAACTAAGGATTGACCTCTGACTCCAACTATATTATTCATAAACTAATTCCATGGTTTGAACATGTTGAGGTTCAAGCCGGGCATGGATGTGTCCATCAACCCAAACGAGAAACAAAACTCCGGTTCTAACCATATTAATGGAAGGTGTAGCCTTAATATTTTGTAAGGGTTTTGGGTTTCATCCTTTCTTTTCTAAGCACATTCATGACATATAATTATGTCATGACTAACGATTTCCTTAAAAAGTATGTATGTGACTTAATTTATCAAGTCTCATTAATTGGACTAGGAACCGGATTTCCTAATCCGATTTCATACTTTATTCAAGGAATTGTTTTGGGAAATAATTTCCTAAATTGTCATAATCAATTTCGGAAATAATATGTTTAAGACTTTGATTTCTCTAAATCAAATCTTATTAAATTAAGAGACAATTCTCTTAATTCAACCACATATTATTTTCATGAAAATCTCATTTAAGAAAACTCTATAGGAAACCATTTTCCTAATTAATTTTGGAGACAACAATATGTAAGAGCATCACCTCTTAAATCAAATAAGGAAATTATCCTAAATTTCCAAGATTTAATCACATATTTTATTTATGGATTAATTAATTACAACAAATTATTTTCTAAGGGTGGCTCCCCGAGGCTCAGATACTCAAAGAAAAGAAATTTGTCGTAAATCCAATTTGGTCCGCTCCCCGAGGCGTAACCAAATTAAACATGACAATTTTATTCAAAATGGGAAATTAAATTACAACAGCTAACTTTAAATTGGACGGCTCCCCGAGGCTCAATCCAAAATAAAGAATTTTGTTAATAATTTAAAACTAATTCGAATTTAATTGTCAATTAATGATCCATAAATTTGTCTAGACTTTCTTGAAAGAAAGTGCCCAAAATTGCGAGATTTCATAATAGGTTTTCAGAATAATTGTAAGTTTCTGGTACAAAGAAAACTTACATATTTCCAAAATTGGAAAATTTCTAAAATAGGAAATTTCCAAAATTGGAAAGTTTACAAAGATGGGAAGTTTTCACAATTATCATAAAATTTCAGAAACTAGGATATTTCAAGAGTTTGCGAAATTTCATTAGGATTTCCAAACTTTAAAATTCCTAAATCTAAAATTTATCATAATTGGAAAGTTTCCATAATTGAAAAATTTTCCAAAATTGAGATCATGACAAAGTTTTCCGCAAAACAATTATATGATTATGTCGAATACTAACCGGCTCTGATACCACTGTTGGGACCGGGTGCATGTTGACATGGATACGGGTTCGTAATTAAAAAAAATAATTACGTGCAGCGGAAGAATTAGCATAAATAATTTCTCAAATTATTTTAACCACGTATCTAGCTTGCAACCTTATGATGTGTGGACATGATCATAAATTAAAATTTTGCAGAAAGTAAACTAATTTACTCAATACCTCGCGTAACTCGAAGTAAGGGACGAGATCCAACCGTAGCGTCCCTTGGAAGCTCCGCCTCTATTCGCGTCCACGCCGAGTTCTCTTCGGGATGACTTCGCAAAGCCACGAGTTTCGTGCCGATAAGAACTACTAGATTCTCCAAAAGCACGACAAGAGTAACAAGAGAGAGATGGAAAACTAACCACCAAAAGAAAAAGGGAATCAAGATTCCGGGAGGAAGGAAGGAGTCGCGCCCCGTTTCTTCTTCTTCTTCGGCCTCTTCTTGGTGGTGGCTCACGGCAAGGGAAAGGAGGGCAGCCGGCCCTAGGAGTGGGAGAGGGTAGCCGACCCTAGAGAGAGAGGGAGAAAAGGAGAGGAAGAGAGGCTAGGTAAGAATCCTTGATCTCTTGAATTGATTTCCAAGCCTTGCCTTTGCACCTTTATATAGTAGCCTCTTTATCGCCAAGTCTCCTTTTTAACGGAATAAATTTTTTATAAGAAATTTATCTTATAAATTTTTCTATGAATTATTCCGTTATGCCAAGTTTTTATTATAACTTAATTTATAATAAAAATAACCATGTCTCCCCTTTTATTATGGAATAAATTTTACAAGAAATTTATCTTATAAATTTCTTATGAATTATTCCGTTATGCCAAGTTTTTATTATAACTTAATTTATAATAAAAACAACCATGTCTCCCCTTTTATTATAGAATAAATTTTACAAGAAATTTATCTTATAAATTTTTCTTATCATGGAAAAATCAATTCATAATTGATTTTATAAAATAAAATAAACCAATCCATGGTTCATTTTAATTTCCATAAAAAGAATAAATTTCTATAAATTTCTTTATCATGGTAAATCAATCCATTATTGATTTTATAAAATAAAATAAATCAATCCAAGGTTTATTTTAATTTTCATGAAAATAAATCTCTTTATATAAATTTCTTTATATAAATTTCTTTTTTCATAATTTTATAAAACAAACCACGCGCGGTTTATTTTATAATTTGAACCAAACAATTTGGTTCTCCCTCTTATTGTGGCCGGCCAAACCAAAAAGGGTGGGGACCCTCTTTGGCCGGCCAAACCAATGTCGTAACCGTATGAATTAAACTCATTTAATTCGTCCAATAAGTCTTCAAAAGACTTAGTCATTTTATGCTTCCGATGCGTCTCTGATAAATTCAGATTCGACTTATCTCTTTTGATCGGAAAATCTAATTTTCAACTCGTTTTAAATCCCTCGGATTACTCGTAGTGCGTGTGACTAAATAGGCTTTCGATTTATGTTGGCCGTCTATAATTCATCAATTATAGAACGATCATGAGTGACACCTAGTAGTACATCATGATCCCCAATTAATCGAAAGATCAACGGTTGACCTCAGAAATTATTCTAAAACCCTTCAGCAGCTCTAATGAATCGTGCCTCATTCCCTTCACCATCTTATACCCACTTGGTTCAGGACATGGTTTATATGTGTCAGTCCCCACTAGGCTGACTACGTCACACCTAGCCCAAGTAATGTCTTTCTCGTCCAATGGATTCTAATTACTCTCATGTATTTCAGAGACTCATACTCTGAACATGTCATGCTCTGGCCAGTGGCTTTGAGTAACAATCCGACGATAGACCTTGGGTATACATCCCCTCGCAAGGAGTGGTGAATCCTTTGTAGGCTGTTCAAACATCTTCGGGCACTTCGGCTTATACCCAACCATCCTGGGTCCACACCTCCTTGGAGATGCTTGCTTAAGATGTTAAAGTATAAGTCTCCATGACCAAGATGACTTGAACACCGCTAGTCAAAGGAACATCGCACTTAAGCTGCAGTAAGAACTTCACTGACATGTCTATATGTAGACTACCATGTGAAGTTTTACAGTCAGTCACTCCAATAAACTAGTTCCCTTAACTAGCATTCATGTTTATCTCCGGACATTCCAATGTCACCAGCCAGTGAGAATCAGCTGATTAGAGAATAACCCATGCTAGTCTCAACAGAATTGATAGCGTCCTTATTTATCAATTCATCGACTAGGGACAATTTCAATACTTCACAATTGCACATGTAGAGATAATCACTAGTTGTGAATTCATCACAAATTCTCTCATGCTGTGAATTGTATTGCGGACATTCAGTAAATGAGTTTAAGATCTCAATCAAATACATGAACATGTATACTCAAATAGTGAATATTCATTTACTAAAGTAAATGATTACAATTATAAGGCGATTGCCTTAGGACACTTCTCTCATATTACTAACACTTTCAAGACATACCTCACAAGGTCGCGATTCTCGACCTTTTTATCAATCGAATGAAGTCCATTGAGAACTTTCTTGAACCGGCTATGGAGCTCATTTACCGTTTCATTCTCCTTCATGGAGAGATTTTGGAGTTGATTGAGGAACAAATCCCTCTTGGCAATTCTTGAATCCCGGGTGCCCTCGTGAAGCTCATTGAGTTTGTTCCACAAGTCCTTTGCACTTGTGAAAGGACCAACCTTGATGAGTTGGTCTTTGTTCATGCCACATTGTAGAGTGACAACCGCCTTCGCGTCGGCTTCACTCTTCCGAGTTTGTTCAGCAGTCCACCTCCACGACTCAAGCTCTTTGCCTTCGTCATCCATAGGAGGGGTGAATCCCTCCTTCACCGCGAACCAAGTGTGGATATCCATCTTCAAATAGTATTCTATCTTTGATCTCCAATATTGAAAGTCGGCGCCATCAAAGAATGGAGGTCGGGTGGTGGAGAAGCCTTCTCTCAACGCCATCTTGTTGATAACTCTCGGATGTTAAGTCGTAGACAGAGCCCCAAGCTCTGATACCACTTGTTGGAAACGGATGGCTAGAGAGGGGGGGGGGTAAATATAGCCAATCTCTTTTGCCTTTGGCACTTATGATGTTTCTGCACTTAACTTATCAGTAGCACAGCGGAAGAAGCAAAGGAAAACGAAGCAGTACAGTAAACTAAAAACAGAAATGAAAGCAAACAACGAAAGCTACCAAGATCGCTAACAAGAGGGTTTACAAGGTTCGGGGATAACTTTCCCCTACTCCTTGGCGTGCCCTTAAGGTGGGCGATCCCTTGATCGTCGGCAGATCAAGCCCCGG
Source organism: Boesenbergia rotunda (assembly GCA_024364735.1). Taxonomy (NCBI): domain Eukaryota; kingdom Viridiplantae; phylum Streptophyta; class Magnoliopsida; order Zingiberales; family Zingiberaceae; genus Boesenbergia; species Boesenbergia rotunda. The sequence goes on from JAGFNQ010002213.1 coordinate 594,680, forward strand.
TGTTCACCGGATATAATGCAACCTCCTTCTCGGTGGAGAAACCTCTCCATAGCGTTTCAAACAAGAATATAGATTTAAGCTTAATGAAACACAGAGAATACTCTTACTCAGCACCTAGCAAGGACAAGAGCACAGCGAGCTTATCCTGAGCTCCACCCAGCGACGATCTCACGCAAGGACTCCCTCCTTCGTGTCTTCTCACTGTTGGACTCCAAGCTCCTTGTTCTTTCCTCCCAGCACTTACGTAAGAGTTGGTTGCTTCTCGATTGCAGTTGCTTGCTCAAAGTGATGAAGATTTCAGAAAACACAGCAAGCAAGTTGTGGAGAAACACAAAGCGCAGCAAGAACTTCAGCAAGCTGAACACAGAAAAACTGTCGAACACATCTCTACTTCAGCCGAAGTCTTCTTCTCCTTTTTGTTTCTCCACCAAGCATCAGATGACACCATCCCTGCAGCTCTCAGCTGCTCATCTGCCAACGCCAGCTACCACTGAGCTATCCCTGGACTCCCTGAGCTTCCCTCAGCCAAGCTCCAGTCTCAGCTCCAGTCTGCAGCTCGGCCGTTGCAACCTGAGATGGAAAAACGGAAAACCTGCTCCAAGGAAAGCCTCCATTGACTTCTCCTTAAGTGTTTGAATCCTCCTCTGTCACCTGCAGCTTAATCAGATTGTTAGAGCAGTATATCACACAGTAAATCAAGATTCAGAAGTGAAGCGCAGAGAATCGGATACGATCAGACGCTCTGATCGTGTTTGACAGTGCAATTTGAATTAAAGTGATCGGTCACCGGACCGATCCAGGGCTTGTGGGTCGGTCACCAGACCGATCCACTGCTTCGCTGGGATTCCCAGCTCTCGCAGATATACACGCCTGATCGGTCACCCGACCGATCAGAGTGAAGCCTGATCGGTCACCAGACCGATCAGAGTGAAGCCTGATCGGTCACTCAGACCGATCAGGACAGATGAACAGTGATTTTTTAATCAGATCCTAAGTCCCTGATTGGTCACCGGACCGATCCAGGGTCTGATCCGGAGGATAACTCACTCACTGTCCGCTCCCTGATCGGTCACCAGACCGATCAGGAGCAAGGCAATGAGGAAGCTGCCTGCTCCCTGATCGGTCACCAGACCGATCAGTAGCCACACAGTAGGTTCCCAACCTCACTGTGCGCTCCCTGATCGGTCACCAGACTGATCAGTTCTCGCTGGATCGGTCACCAGACCGATCCACGAAGAAGCAGCGTGCCAATATCTCTGATCGGTCACCAGACCGATCCAGGGACTCAAACCTGGCCCTCCAAGCTAGGGATTCATCTACCTTAGCCCTCCAAGCTAAGGATTATTCCATCTAACTCTCCAAGTTGGGAATTTGCACCTAACCCTCCAAGTTAGGACTTTTCACCTAGCCCTCCAAGCTAGGACTTTTCACCCAACCCTTCCGAGTTAGAACATCATCCAACCTAGCCCTCCAAGCTAGGCACCTGACCCTCCAAGCCAGGACTTTTTCACCTAATCCTCCAAGATGGGAATTTGCACCTAACCCTCCAAGTTAGGACTTTTCACTTAGCCCTCCAAGCTAGGATTTTCAACACCTAACCCTCCAGATTAGGATTTTCCAACACCTAGCCCTCCAGACTAGGATTTTCCATACCATATCTGATCCTCGATCAGGACTTAATCATAATCAAATATCATCCACCTAAACTAAAATCGGTGTCAACACCAAAACAACAATTAGGGCCAGACTGCATCAACAAAAAACACGAACACTACAAGAACTAGTGTCCGACCAAGGTACGAAAAATTAATTTTTGCAATAATTTTCAAATTCCTACACAGTTATATAAGCATTCTGATAATTTAGATAACACTGTTAATATTCCTGTTAAACTAGATTATTTACATAATAATTTAAATATCTTGCATGATAAATTAGCAAGTGATGAATTTAAATCAAATTTAGACAATATTAAAAATATTAAATATTAATTCCTTAATCCTTAATATTAATGTAATAATTTTTAAAATTAATTTTAATACTTTATCTGATAAACTTCCTGATGAATTTGATAACTCTAAGGACAGTAATGAAATGTTAATTAATATTATTACTGATAATTCTAACATTTCTAAAAATAATATTTTGGATATTTTTAATAATTCCAAAGATAATAATGAAATTGTAATTAATAATCTTTCTAATAATTCTGATAAAAATAGTGCTGATAATATTGATGGAGGCTATAACACCGCCAGTAAGAAAGCTACAGCACCGCCAGACCACCACTCTTCTCAGGAGAAGACTTCTCCTATTGGAAGAGTAGGATGGAGGTCCACCTGAAAACTCATGTGAACATGTGGATAATCATCCAGTCCGGACTGGAGATTTCCACGAATGCACAAGGCGAGGTGCAAGGCTACACAGAGTGAGACTGACCACTCAAGAAGAAAATTGAGACAGACACAAAGGTCACACAAACATTGCTATGTGGCTTAACTAAGGATGAGCTGAACCGCGTCAGACCCTTCAGCAGTGCGAAGGAGCTATGGAACAAATTAATTGAACTGCACGAAGGTACGTCAGATACGTGGATCAGTAAAAGAGTTTTGCTACTTAATAGACTCTACACCATCAAGATGCATGATGGTGAAACAACAGCACAGCTCCACGCAAGAATCTAGGAGCTGATGAACGAGCTGCATACAATAGGTCATAAGGTGGAAAACCGTGACATAATAAGGTATACTCTGAACTCGTTCCCAAGAAACACACTATGAGCATCTATGGTGGATGCCTACAAGGTTTTTAGGAACCTTTCTAAAATTAAGCTCGATGAATTATTCTCAGAATAAGAATTACATGAGTAAACTAATACTGTAATAGTCGAGAAAAGTATAGCTTTTGTTGCAAGGAAAACTCAAGGAAGATCACAGAAGAAGAAGCAACATCCGATACCCGAGTCTGACGACGATGGAGTAGATCGTCCAAAACTGGTCCGGTTGGCTCATGACTACTACAAGGTGCTGAAGAATCAAATGAGCAAAAAGAAGACGACTCAGAAGAAGGATGATCCAGCTGAACCTTCAACAAGCTAGAAGAATAAAAGCAACGTAACGTGTTACGAGTGCAACAAGAAGGGTCATTTCAGATCGGAGTGCCCCAACCTAAAGGAAAACAAAAAGGCTCGGAAGAAGAAGGCACTGCAAGCTACACGGGACGAATCACCCTCGGAAGAAGAAGAAGAAGCTCCGCACTCCAACCTCCTCGCGTTGACCAACTCGGAAGACATCGACTCTGAAACGGAATCAGAACCTGATGAAGACATCGGCACTGGAAAGCTCTCGATCTTGGAGGACGGATGATGATGCCGACGATTATTGACGAAATCCGTGTCCTGGAGAGTCAGGATGATGATACCCCCTTGATGAGCTCAAAAGGTTCATCATGCTAAACCCTACAGGTGGATTTGATCCGGCACGATGATAAGATTGAGTGGTACTAGTTAAGGATCCAGAAGTTAATTAATTTAAATTGTCAGTAATTTAATTAATTAACGGGTATGCGAGATCTTAAACACTGGGAATGGACGACTCGTAATAAGTGGAGCCCATATGTAAATATGGGGGTTGGTGAGGTAATTCAATGAGGGTCCTTTAGTGGAATATATCATCATTAATGGACCGGGTTTAGATCCATTTGCAGGCCAAGATCCAACTCCTCCTCATGGTCCCTATCGTAGCCCTATATATAACCCCATGTGACATCAAACCAAGTTGATGGTTGATTTTGATTAATCCAATAGATCACAAAACCCTAGCCTCTTTCCTCTCTCTCCCTCTCGATGCGCTGTCTCATATATGGTGTTTTCTTTCTTCTCCGCCACTCAACCTTGGAGGCAGAGGCGCAGTCGCCTCACGGTGGCAACTGCGCACGCTGCCCTGTGAGGCGTGCCTCACGCCTGCCTCACAGAGGCAGTTGCCTCATGGCAACTGCCGTGAGCTAAGGCGTGAGGCCTCAGCCTCAGCCTCAGCCGTGAGGCTTGATGCCTCACGGTTGCCCTGTGAGGCCTCAGCCTCAGCCATGAGGCGTGCTGCCTCACAGGGGCAGTTGCCTCACGACAACTGTCGTGAGACGTGCTTTCAATTGGCTGAGGCAATTGAATTGTCTCGGCAGGCAATTGGATCATGATCTCTCTTCTTGGTGGAGAAGAACAATGGTTCACGGGATTTTCTCAAAGGTAGAAAAGTTACATGTGTAATTTTTCTCAAGGGAAGAAAATTGCTTGAGCATGAGAGGGAGCAGCGATTTTTCTCAAGGGAGAAAATTTGTTTACGCAATTTTTCTCAAGGGAAGAAAAATCGGTTAAGTAGGGTTTTGTGTTTGGATTATCTCCTAGGAGCGGCCGACGGTATCCCTTTGGTTGGGGTTTGGTTGGCGCAAGGAGAAGGGATCGACTTGGTGACCACGGGTCTTGGTAGATCGTCGCCCACACGACGTCCAAGAGGGGAGGGTCATACGGTAGAATATCGTAAGATAACGAAAGATATATTCTTCCTTGGCTCCTTTCATTCTTATTTGTGCTTTATTTATTTGTCTCGTCATTTTATGTTTGTTATTAATTATTTTGATTGTGAATCATAGTAAATAATTATTTAACTAGACCCCAACCACAAACACAAAAGCCGGCGATCAAATTGTTGCCTTTTCCGCGGTTGAACGGTCAAGCAAATCACAAGGCCGATTTTGGTAATTGGCCGAGTTGTGATTTGGATCGTTCGATACAGCACGAGACGGTCGATGGGAGACGGCTCTCCATTCGGATTAAGTTTTTAATCCATAGGCATGGAGAGGTTTCTCAGATCGACCAAGTGTCCCTTCATGACTTGCTGACTTTTCACCAGCAGTCTTGACTATTGCCTTCAAGCCTTCTTCATCTTCGGCCCTCGTCCCTCGGATGCACACAAGCCTCCAGCTTGTCTCCATATCATCCTTCACGTACGTCTCGAAGTCCGCGCCCCTCGGCTCATCATGACTGCTATGCCAAGGTCCCTCGGGTGCACACAAGCCTTCAACTTGTCTCCATGCAACCCTTCACCATACTGAAGCCGTCCAGCCAAGTTAATATGTGTAAATCTGCAATCCTGCACACTTAATTACACATATTAGATCATAAGGGAAAACCTAACTTAAACTCTTTGCCTTGCCTGAACAATCTCCCCATTTTTGATGTTTGACAATACGTTTAAGTTAGGGAAAACACTCCTTTGCCTGAACAATCTCCCCCTTTGCCTTGCCTAAATTAAATACGGCACATGTTTAGCCGAGTTTTTTATTTACAGTTGATCTAGATTTCATGTACACTCCTTCGGGGAGTATAGGATCGATGATGTAAATAATACGCTATTCATTTTGGCTCGGAGATCCCTTAAGGATGCTTACGCAGAAGGAAGGGAGGAGCAGACGAAGTGACGACACGACTGGAGGCGCATTAGAGACCAAGGTCCATGAATGTTGGAAAATCTAGGATTTTCTTTATTTTATTTTCATGTTATTGGTTATGTGCTTGGTTGTGTGGTAGTGCTAGAAAATTCCTCAAGATAAATTACTAAGTGGGAGAGGGACCCAAAGGGTCCCACGACCTCCATTACAATTCGATAAGTGATGCGAACAAATCTGCGTGTCGGCTCTGAGTGCCTTCCTCCCCATCGGATGGACTTGTTCTACGGATCACTAGGTCGAAAAAGACTAGAGAAAATTATTAAAGAGCGTGTGTACTTCCCCATCGGAAGGCACATAATCGGAATTAATTTTCTTAGTGTCGTGTAATGGTACACACTTAGATGCGAATAATAGTATCCTCCCCATCGGAGTCATTGCAATTATTTCGCAGAGCCGAAGTAAACCAACTATCGATCTTACTTGTCAAAAAGTTATGTTTACAAGATAGTAAGAATGATGGGTAAAACCTCCTCTTACGAATGTAGGGATTAGTATACGTCCACACCATCGTGGCATGCGAATTTCTCGGTGTATAGGGGTGTTGGTTGATTTCGAAAATTAATTGTTTTGAGGAATCAATTTATTTTTGATTTCTAAAGTAGTGTATGTTGTGATTCTCAGGATTTTCATAATGGTCTTTACCACAATAGCAACAATTCATAAGAACAATAAACTTACTGGCCCAATCTACATAGACTGGAAGAGGAACCTTGACATTGTCCTCACTGCTGAGGAGTACAAATTTGTACTCTTCGAGGAATGTCCGGAAAAACCTAGAGAGGACTCTGGTGAAGAGTTGAGGGAGCGTTACAAGAAGTGGAAAAAGACAGATGAGATGACGCGGTGCTACATTCTGGCATCTATGTCGAATGTGCTGCAACATCAGCATCTGGCCATGGCCACTGCTAGTGACATGATGTTGAACCTCAATGATCTCTTCGGGCACCATGGTCGAGCTGCTTGGCAAATCGCGATGAAGAGTCTGATGTCGACCACTATGGTCGAAGGGACACCCGTAAGGGATCATGTCCTAAAAAAGATGGCTCACCTCAATGAGATTGAGGTATTGGGAGCACAGATCGATGGAGAATTCCAGGTCGATATTATACTCTAGTCTCTGCCTAGGAGTTTTGAGCAATTCAGACTCAACTATAATATGAACAAAAGGGATTATACGTTGGGTGAACTGCTAGGAGAACTTCAGGTGGCAGAGGGCCTCTTTCATCAGAACTCATAGACCTTAGTGACTCAAAGGGTTTCTTCTACTGAGCCGAAAGGCAGGAAGAAGAAGAAATGAGGAGGGTTCAAGAAGGCAGTAGCATCGCAAGGACCCCGGACTTGCGTGAAGAAGCCGAAAGGCAAGTGCTTCACATGCAAGCAAACTGGGCACTGGAAGGCGGACTATCCCCGTCATCAGAGCAAAGGTATTTCTTCAGTCTTAGTCATTGAAACATGTTTAGCGGTGCTATCTACTAGTACTTGGTGTGTAGATACGGGAGCCACTAACCATGTCTGCAATACTCTGCAGGGGTTCCAGGAAACCCGACGGCTAGTGGATGAAGAAATCGTGGTCTACATGGGCGATGCTACAAAGGTGGCAGCAGTTGCAGTGAGAGTTTTCTATTTATCTTTTGAGAGAAATAAAGTATTAGTTCTGAGAGATTGTCTTTTTTACCCTCGTTTAGAAAGAATAAGATTTCGGTTTCTAAGTTAATAAAGGATGGATATTCTGTTGCTTTTAATAATAAAGTTGTTATTAAAAGAAATAGAAAGATTATCTGTTCGGGTACAATGGTTGACAATTTGTATACTCTAGAACCAATGACTCTCACGATGCATTCTGAAGTAAATAGCTCATCATCTAACTTGAATAAGAGAAAGGAGCCTTCTAAGATGAATCAGACATATCTTTGACACCTTAGGCTTGGTCATATTAACCTTAGTAGGATTCAGAGGTTGATAGCCGATGGACCCCTGGGTTCATTGGAGGTGGAGGATCTCCCGACCTGTGAGTCTTGCTTGGAAGGTAAGATGACCAAGAGGTCTTTCAAGGCTAAGGGTTATAGGGCCAATGATGTGCTAGAACTGATTCATTCTGATTTGTGTGGTCCTATGTCAATCCAGGCTAGAGGTGACTTTGAATATTTCGTCACTTTCATTGACGATTATTCAAGGTATGGATACATTTACCTGATGCGCCGCAAGTCTGAATGCTTTGAAAAGTTTAAAGAATTCAAGGATGATGTGGAGAAACATCGAGGTAAAAGTATCAAGACACTGTGATCAGATTGTGTTGGCGAGTACCTCTTTGGAGAGTTTAGGACCTACCTATCAGAAGCTGGGATTCTGTCCCAGCTAACTGCACCCGGTACACCCCAACAGAACGAAGTTGCAGAAAGAAGGAATAGGACTCTTATAGGAATGGTTAGGTCAATGATGAGCTATTCAGACTTACCTGATTTGTTTTGGGGATACGCTCTGGAAATGGCAGCGTACATACTAAATTTGGTTCCATCTAAGTCAGTCCCTCATACTCCCATAGAACTGTGGACTGGGCGCAAGCCCAGTTTAGGACATGTTCGGATTTGGGGTAGTCCAGCACATGTGCTGAAGGGAGATACTGATAAGTTGAAATCTCGTACGGAGGTACGTCTATTCGTAGGCTATCCTAGAGGAACGAAGGATGGTCTGTTCTATAGTCCTAAGGATCAGAAGGTAATCGTTAGCACAAATGCTAGATTCTTAGAGGAATACTATGTGATGAACCATAAGCCCAAGAGTAGACTAGTGCTTGAAGAGTTAAGAGGGGAGGTTTCGGCCTTAGGACCAATTGTACAAGAGGACACACCACAAGTCACTGCATCGCGTGTCACTGAGGAAACACAAGTAGTACCTCGTCGCAGTGGGAGGGTTGTGAGACAGCTTGAAAGGTTCATGTTCTTAGGAGAGTCTTCGGACTTGGTCTCTGGTAGACATGAACCGGATCCCTGGACCTATGACGAGGCCTTCCAAGATAAGGATGCAGATTCTTGGCAAAGGGCAATGAACTCTGAGATAGAATCAATGGATTCTAATCATGTCTGGGAGTTGGTAGAACCACCCAATGGTGTAAAAGCCATTGGATGTAAGTGGATCTACAAGAGAAAGAGAGGATCAGACGAGAAGGTTGAGATCTTCAAAGCTAGGCTTGTGGTGAAAGGGTACACTCAGAAAGAGGGTATCGATTATGAGGAGTCCTTTTCGCCGATAGCCATGCTTAAGTCGATCCGGATTCTCTTATCTATTGCAGCTCATTTGGATTATGAGGTATGGCAGATGGATGTTATGACAGCTTTCCTTAACGGAAGTCTTGAAAAGACCATCTACATGCAGCAACCAGAAGGGTTCATTGCAAAGGGCAAAGAGCATCTAGTGTGCAAACTTAATCGATCCATTTATGGATTGAAGCAAGCTTCAAGATCTTGGAACATCCGCTTTGATGAAGTAATCCAGTCATATGGATTTACTCAAAGCCCGGATGAGTCATGTGTATACAAAAGATGTGACGGAAACGTCGTGGTGTTTCTTGTACTTTACGTAGATGACATTTTGTTAATTGACAACAATGTTAAAGTGTTATCAGACGTAAGAGTCTGGCTATTAAAGCAGTTTGATATGAAGGACTTAGGAGAAGCGGGTCACATCCTTGGGATCAAGGTCATAAGGGATCGCCAGAAAAGGATGTTGTGCTTATCCCAAGCTTCATATGTTGACACTGTCTTGTCTCATTTTAGCATGGAAAGCTCCATAAAGGGTTTTCTACCCTTCAGGCATAGAGTTCCTCTATCCAAGGAGATGTGTCCGAAAACATCAAAGGAAATAGAGGAAATGAAGGTAGTTCCTTATGCTTCGGCAGTAGGAAGCCTCATATATGCTATGTTGTGCACGAGACCTGATATTTGTTTTGCCGTGGGTATGGTTAGCAGATATCAGAGTAATCCTGGACAGGGACATTGGACTGTGTTAAAGCATATATTGAAATACCTGAGACAGATTAGGGATTATATGTTGGTTTACCGGGTAGACCATATTTTGATTCCGAATCATGATGAATAATTTATTAACTGGACCCCGACCATAAACACAAAAGCCGACGATCAAATCGTTGCCTTTTTCGTGGTCGAACGGTCGAGCAAATCACAAGGCCGATTTTGGTAATTGGCCGAGCTGTGATTTGGATCGTTCGATATGGCACGAGACGGTCGATGGGAGACAGGTATCCATTCGAATTAATTTTTAACTTGTAGACATGGAGATGTCTCTCGGATCGACCGAGTATTCGCTTAGGAAACCCGCCAAGCCATACCCAACATCTCACCCCTAGTAGTGCAAATGCACCTAGATTCAAAGAATTCTATCAAAACATGACCGAAAGACATGTAGATCTTGGCATTGACACTATGAGAAAAATTGACAATGGATGTGAAGACATGCAAGGTGATGTCGATATCTAATCTCCTTTCTAGTGTATACATCATTACCAACCTCCCCTTGGTAACAATAGGTAATATGCAATCTAAGACAATTTTATAAAATACATTGCTAAAAGGAGTCATGTTCTTAGTCTCAAAAATACGCTGTCACACATCGATGTCTTGAAAAATAATGGAGATGGATTTGGTCTATGGTTACATTGGGGAACATGAAAGGCTTGATGACTTTTGGAAAATATATAAATGCATTGTTGGAAGCCCTACATCTTAAAAATGAACCTAAGATCGCAGCTAAAAAGGGAATGGTGACACCTGCCACCATGGACTCATAGGTCCCATCATCAGGACCCACGCATGTAAGATTGGCGTAAAATTCCTTGCACAAGTCCAGGTTAACAGGGTGCTGACAATATACTAGCTGCTCTAGACCAAAATATGTGATCATTTCAGCAATGCGAGGGGTTTTCTCTTGGAAGTATGCGCTATTTAGATATCTACAATTCATTAATACAAACTCATTATCGGCAAATCTCCGTCGGCACTCCTCGGAATGGAACCGAGGTGCCTCAGGATCTACATGACCCTATCGGGATGACCCCTCTCCCATTCTTCTCTTTTGTGCAACTCTACAATGCAATTTACCCATGCATGTACCAAAAATTACCCCATGACAAAGGAAAACAAAGAAAAACATGCAAAATGGGACAAGTTAGTTCCAAATCATGAATTAAGTGTGAAAAATGAACTACACAAGTGATTACCGTTTTCCCACACGTTGTATTGTGAAAGTTGATGAAGATTAACTTGAGAAGAGATGTCTTTCTAGCCCTAGGCTAAGATCTGAGGTAGAGGGAAGCTAGGAAAGTGATCTTAGGGCTTTAGGAAGGCTCGGAGCAAGAGGGGAGGTTGAGGGAGAGAAGAACTTGCAGGGGTGGCGCTGAAACCCTAGGTTCGGCCACCCCTCGCGCGACTTGTTTCTTTTAAAACCCTCGCGGATCAGTCGACTGCCCCAGGAGCAGTCGACTGAGAAACCGAACAGAAAGATCAGTCGACTGCCCCAGGGGTAGTCGACTGGTAATTTCGAATTCTTAGTTTCTGATTTACACTAGACTAGTCGACTGATCCTGAACCAGTCGACTGGTACTCTAATTTCAGCTTTTCAGTCCTAATTTCAGAAATGCATAATTAATTCTACAAATCTTCAAAAAATTTGAAATTTCATGGAGAGATTTATGGTACCTATATCTACTTGGAAAAATTATGTTCTCGAATAAATATATCTCCAATCCCAAGATTGATACAAAATTCAAACCTATCTAATTTGTTCAAATTATTCTTGGCCTAAAGTCCTAGTTTTGATCTCTTCTTGATGTGTCTTCCCATACTTAACCACAATACATTTCTAGCACTGATTTATATGACATTTACACATTAGAAACCACTTTCACATAATATGACTCTATTTTCATATTTTCATCCATAACCTCCATTTTTAATGTGTTAACTCCCTAGGATTAAGACTTACACTAGTTTTCCAAACCCTTTGACACATTTCTAAGTTCATTTAGTCTCCTAGGATGAATCCTCCTGAGATCCATTGACTATGGATCCCAGGTTGACTCCTAGAGCTCTCCCTTGAGCTCTTAGCCCTAATCACCTCTCTAGGTGACTCATCTACAAAGGCAAGACCACACCGGTGTACCTCCGGTGCTTCTTGACTTACAACCCTTGCTTCCTTAACTTTCCACACCTTGTTCTTGGTTAATTTTTTCTTTTCCCTTCTAAATGACTTTTCCTTACCTTTTTGACCTTCACTTTGCTATAATCATATGATATCTTTGCATATGATTTTTCCTTAGCATTTGATCTAATAGGTCTATATCCTAAACCCGGTCTACCATTGTCATAGTTTTGACTTCTTGACACCATGCCTAAACCCCTAGATCCACTAGTGAGTCTATCTATGATTTTCTCCAATTTATCAAGTCTTACCCTCAAGGCTTGATTTTCCCTTTCTAAGTTCTTTTCCTTAGTATCCCGATGTCCACTTTGGACATTCTTAGATCTACCATTTTGTCTAGGCATGTGTCTCCCTTTCTTAGGGTTAATGCCTTGGTCTTGAGGTCTAAAATTTCTTGATTGATCATGATCCATGGGTTTCATAGAATTTTGGCACGCAATAGTAACTATTTTTATCATGATACTTGAAACCAAAATTACGCATAGGCAAACAATTTTTATCATTTCTAACATACATAGGGAAATTTGAAACATTCTTAAAGTTAGGGATTACCTCCCTTACCCTTATAGCTCCCCCATGATGTGAGCTTCTCTTCTTTTTCGCTTTTTCCCATTTTCTCATATGCTCCAATTTCTTGAGCTCTCCTTTTCTTGGACACTTGGTGTGATAATGCCCTAGCTCTCCACAAGTGTAGCACCTAATGTGTTTTTTCTTCTTCTTTTCCCTACAACCCATATTTGATTTAAAATGAATTGACTCGGGTTTAGAGTTTACCTAATGGACACTTGTCCTTGTAGTGCCCCTTCTTGTTGCATCCAAAGCAAATGATGTGGTCTTTTGTCCTTGCTTTGGTGGAGGTAGGAGCTCCTTCTTGCTCCGGTATTGAAGAGGGTCTCTCCTCCCCCTCAATCCTTGAAGTGGAGACCTCTTCTTCTTCCCTTGATGAAGTGGATGACCTCTTACTTTCTTGTGCCACTCCACTTGATGATATGGATGAATTTTCACTTTCTTCTTTTTCCTCTTGGACCCTTGAACTTATTTCCTTTGGCTCCTCCATTATTTGAGCTTGTGTAGGATTTTTATGAATTGCTCCCAACTTGTTCTATAGCTCATATGCATTTTGATATTCTCCTATACCACTAATTACATCATTAGGTAAACTATTAAGCAATATTGAAATTATCTTTTCATTTGCCTTTGATTGACTTTGTTGCTCTTTATTCCAATATCTAGGTCGGAGCTTTTTTCCATGCTTATCTCTTAGAATTTCAAAGGGCTCTTCTAGTAACATTATGCACTCCCAATCCATGCCAAACCAAGTCTTCATTCACATCCTCCGATAGTCGAAATCTTCGCGATAATAGGGAGGTGGAGTGTGGATGCCATCACCCAATTTGTCTTCAATCGTCATTTCCTCTAGCTTTTGCTCTCTCGGTGGTTAGTCCGTAGATGAGCGAACCTTTGCTCAGATACCATTTGTTAGGACCGTGACCATCAAGCTAGAGGGGGTGAATAGCTTTTCTTCGATTTTTCTTCCTACAAAGTTAGTGCGCAAGCGGAATAAACAAAAATAAAAACTAAAACTAAGAGGAACACACCGATTTACGTGGTTCGTAGATAAAACTCCTACTCCATGTCTGTCTGTAAAGTAGACGATCCCGATCTGTCGGTGGATGATTCCTCGGAGCACCTCCGGCTAGCTCTTGTTGCTCCTTGTGGGTGGAGAAGCCTCACCACAACTTCTGGACAACCCCTGAGCAATCTAGGCTACTAACAAGCTTTACCCAAGCATGTTTCGCCAAGAAGAAATGACCTTAAACGAGCTCGAGGCTGAATATGACCGTTACCAATCAATTGGTCCAGTACCAGTCGACTGGTATTTTCGAATTCGAAAGTCACAGCCTGACTCTTCAAATTCCGGTCACACCAGTCGACTGATCCTAGATCAGTCGACTTGTAACGACCCGAAAAATTTTCTCAATATTTTCTTTAAAAATATTGACCATGCCTAGATGGATTCTCGAGGAACGTAGGGACACTAGTGTAAACCTTAGTATGATGCTCCATGATTTTCGATATAGAATAAGAAGCTAGGTGCTAATAGGCCTTACATGGGTTTTTCCTAGTACCATGGTTATTAGTGGATTTTAGGTAGAATTTAATATAAATAAAAATAGGTTTTAATTAGGAATATTAGCATGATTATGGGTGGGCCTTAGGGGAATTTTCGAAATTAATAAAAAAATAAAATATAAATAAAATAGGAAAAAAAATAATAAAGTGCATGCACCAAGGATTGAACCTTGGACCTATGGTACCACCATGCATGTACTAACCAATTCACCTAGCAAGGGAGTGCTAGGAGAGAATGAAGTAGATTTTTGTTAAGGCTAAAGGAAGTGAAGAGTCATAGCATCATGTCTCTTCACTTGCCTCTTTCATCTAGTATATAAGAGGGAGGAATGGAAGAGACAACTTAGCACTTAAGCATTTGTCTCTTCATCCACCAAAACTCCTTCTTCCCTTCTTCTTTCTTCTTCTAGCCGAAACCCACAAGGGTTTCTTTTCCTTGGAAAAGCTTCACCAAGGACTCCATCTTGAAGATCTAAGGCTTTCTACAAGGTTACAAGGGCTAAGGAGAAGTTTAGGGTCAAGAGGGTTTCTCTTTTATTTTTATTCAAGGATTATATCCAAGATAAGGAAAGGTAAGACCCCCTCACCTGTGGTATGATAGCTTCCAAGTTATTTGTCATGATCTAAGTTTTTGTTGGCATACTATGTTGAGAAATCCATGGTTAGGGCTTGTGAAGGTTTCGGCTAAGCAAGTTTTTGAGACTAAAATCATATTGAAAACCCCTATTATGTTTCCTAATGTTTACTCATGACAAGTTAAGCATAAAAGTATGATTTTGGAAATTTTGTAGCACCCTAAAACCCCTTTGGGTTTCGGCCACCATCAAGGTACCATGACTAGGTTTAAACTCCAACCCTTCAAGCATGATTAGTATGTTTCCTATGATATCATATGGGTAATAATGGTGATTATATGAATTTTTCCTATGGGCTTATTACCCTTCTAGGGTTTCGGCCAACACATAGTTTAGGTCTAGGACTTAGGGTTAGATCCAATCAAGGGTTCAAATGGTTTTCTATGGCATAATATGTAGTGTATTGGATGTTAATTATGACCTATGTGAATGTTCCATGGACCCATGGTCCTTTAGGGTTTCGGCTAAGTCCCTAATCTGGGCTTGGATTGGGTTAAAGTCTCAAGGATGCGTGTTTATGGGTTACTATGATGTAAGTGTATGGTTAAGCATGATGTAAGGGTCTTTATGTTACCAAACCTTAGCTTTGGGTGTTATGCAATATGACTTTGTATGTTAGGTTCTATGTTATGTTTTACTCATGAATATTTAGGTCATATACCATGAACATGTGTAATTGATGTAGGGGTATGTTATGTTAAATAGAATAATGCATGTAGGAGGTGAAATGCCTATAATAGATATGTGTGTGAAGGTCTATGCATGTTTTTATGATGAAAGCCATGAACCTAAGTAGTATGCATCATGTTTATGTGTAGCTTACCCATGCATGCTCTATGATGGATACTAGGATTATGTATGCTAGATGAAATGTACCATGTATGAGATGCATGTTTATCTTATGTACCATGTATGAAATGCATGTTTATCTTATGTACCATGATCATGCAAGCTTTATGAACTAAGATAATGTTTATGCCTGGAGACATAATTATGTATGTATGTCATGTTTTTATGAATAAAAGAAGATGGATAAAGATGATGTTTATGCCTTAATTACGAATGATAAGTATGAATGATGAAGGTATAATGATGTTATGAAATAAGTATGAATAATGAAATGCCAAGCATGGTTATGTCATGCTTCATGTAACAAGATTTTGTTATGTCCTAAGATATGTCAAGTATGAATGATGAAGCATGCATAGTTATTTTACTTTATGAATGAGCTTGTACCGGACCGAAGTAAAGGTCCAAGGGATGGACACCTTAAGAACGCCTCGGTTCTGGACTACCGTAGCTGTCCACGGTTCTGGGACTACCGTAGCTGTCCAACAGGGATGGACACCTTAAGAACGCCTCAATTTTTGGAACTACCGTAGCTGTTCCTACCCTAGTAGGTCGAGGCTAGCTACCTCGTATTTACTTAGGGATGCGCGCTTATGATGTATGTATGTGGTACAAGCCGGGGACCCCAATGAAGTTATGATTATGTTTAAGTATTTAAAAGTATGATTTTAAATTAAGCATCCTTATGTATATGCATTTGACTCATGCATCCATTCATGTTATGCATTATGCCATGATAAGTATGTTTTATGCTTATGCTTATGTTAAGACTGTGCTTATGCCCATACTAAGAATTATGCCATGATAAGTATGTTTCATGCTCTTGTATATTAAGAATTATGCCATGATAAGTATGTTTCATGCTCAGGTATGTTAAGAATTATGTCATGCTAAGTATGTTTTAGGTTTATGTTTATGTTAAGAATCATGCTATGTTAGTTGTTCATATGCTTATGATTTACGCCAAGACTATGCTTATGTTTTATGTTCAGAATTATGTTATGTCAAATGCTTTATATGGTTATGTTTAAGTGACGTATGGTTTTAGTGAGTAGGAAAGGGTCTTACTAAGCGTATGTACTTATAGTCGTATTTTCCTCATACCGCAGATCAAGCAAGAGGTTGCTAAGGGAAGCAGCAGGAGGTGCAAGAGCATGTGTGTGTGTGGCGGTGACATGGCAAAGGATTTTTTTATTTACACATATCGCATGTCTTGGGTTTTGAAATGCCTCCTTAGATTCTATGCTATGTTTATAATGGTTATGCCTAATGAATGACTTAAGACTCATGATGTTTACGAATAAGTTACTTGCTACTTATGATGATTAGGAATAAGCTATGGGATGGTTATATCATGATGCCATGCATGTCGTTAATATGCTAAGTCCAATGACACTAGGTTCATGAATGACAAATTTAGGCATGTATAGATGTTTCATGTATTAGTTGCATGGTTAAAAGCATGTGTAGAAGAAAAAATTATTCCGCTGCATTAAGATGTTTTATATGTACATGTATGTTTCGCGTAACGCCGCTTTCTCGCCACACCATAAGGTGTGGGAAAAAAAAGGCGGGCGTTACAGGTTGGTATCAGAGCAGTTGTCATCTCACTACACACACATCAAGCCTTCTTCCTGCCGCTTCCAAGTAAGTACTTTTATGCATATTTGATTTCTTTCTTTATGATTCTGGAATAAGCAAGTATGGATGATACCTTATGATTCTAGAATATGCAAGTATGAATGATACTTTATAATAGCAAGTACTTCTAGGATATGTAATGTGAACAACACTTTACCTTATTTTTATGAAATTAATACTTTAGAATTTAATATGGAGGGTAGGAATAACGATAACTCATATTATCCATACTTGTCCTTCATGAAGGAAAGCATCTCTAGAAGACAGAGTAACAGACTTAATGAGCCTACTCCCTCGCCTGACCTGATGCAATTAGTGACCCAACTTCAGCGTCAAGTTACCGAGCAGCAGCAAACCATTAATACCCTGATGAACCAACAAAAAAATTCTACTACCCCACCGGCGAACCAGACTGCTATACCCGTCGCGCCTATGGTTACGCAAACTCCTCCAACAGGCTCGACCACTGTAGCACGACAAGAGGCTTATCTGATCCAGTGGTTGAGGCTGAAACTGCAAAATTTCTCGGGTGTTGGTAAACCGTGGGACGCCCAAGCATGGTTCAAAACCGTAGAGAGTACAATGGAGCTGCTGGACTGGCCTGAACATGAGAAGATCAAGTGTGCATCATTCTGTCTTTCTGGGGATGCCAGAATGTGGTGGGAACGGGTCAAGGCCAAGAGACAGGTGAACCAGATGACGTGGTCAGATTTCAAATCAGAGTTCTTCGAAGAATTCTTCAATATGCGTGTCACAAACAAACATTACGACGAGTTCACGAAATTCTGACAGGGCAATCTCTCGATCAATGAAGCTGTAAAGAAATTTAACCGATTGGCTCGTCTATGCCCTGAGCTGGTTCGCACTGAGAAAGAAAGGGTCCGACTTATGTTGAAGATGTTGCGGCCCGAAATAGCTCTGAACGTAGCCGGCGGAGTTAACAGACCACAGACTGCAGAGGAGCTGTTTAGTAGTGCCCTACTCACCGAACATTACCTGAACAATATCAACCAACAAAGGAAGGCATTAAATGAAAGTAAGAATCAAGTTCACTCCGGGATTCTCGATTCGTTATCTTTCATTATCCCTAATGTTCTTTCCTTTTATTAACACTCAGGGGGTCAGAAACCTCAGAGTACCAACGATAATTGGAAAGGAAACCAGGGTGGTAAACGGCAGCTATGGAACAACCCCCAAGGGGGCCCAGCAAATAAACAGTCCCGGTTTCCTCTGTGTGCTACATGCGGGAAAATGCACCCCGGGGAATGCCGCAAAGGTACGAACAGGTACATCATCTGCGGAGTGGAAGGGCACATGACCTCTTACTGTCCTACCAAGAACCAGGCACCTCCCCAACAGCTTGTTCAGTACTAGGGTGCACCCGCGAAACTACATTATATGCAAGCGGAGCCGGAGAGTACCCTGATGACCAAGAGAGATTGGAGGCCCCACCAACTATGGCAGATGCCAAGGTTTTCTCTATTACTAAGGAGGATGCTGCGAATGCTTCAACGGTGGTCACAGGTCAGATACTTATTTATAGTCAGCATGCTACTGCATTATTTGATACTGGGGCAACACACTCGTTCATCTCTACATTCTACACTAAGAAGATAGATATGTCTCCACAAGTTTTAAACTGCAAGTTCTTAACAACCCTGCCTTCGGGAGAAATAATGACATCCACTCACGTGCTGCGTGCGGTGCCAGTCGGAATTGCGGGAAGAGAACTCTACTGCGATCTGATAGTACTCGACATGCAGGACTATGATGTTATAATGGGAATGGATTTTCTTAGCAAATACGGTGCTTCTGTCGAGTGCCGTAAACGAAGGGTGGTCTATCAACCTGAGGCAGATTCTACGTTTGAATTTATCGGAGAGCCAAGGAAAAGAACCGGGAAATTCTTATCGACTCTCAAAGCACGGAAGATGTTAGACAAGGGATATACTGGTTTTCTAGCACATGTGGTTGACGTAGGTCAAACAAAGGATCAGAAGTTGGAAGATGTCAGAGTTGTATGCGAGTACCTAGAGGTATTCCCGGATGAATTACCGGGGTTAGCTCCTGATAGAGAGGTGGAATTCGAGATCGAATTAGTTCCTGGTACTAACCCGATCTCCAAGGCACCCTACCGTATGGCGCCGGTTGAATTGAAGGAACTTCAAGAACAGCTACAGGAGTTGCTCGATAAGAGACTTATTCGCCCTAGTCATTCCCCATGGGGAGCTCCGGTACTGTTTGTGAAGAAGAAAGACGGATCCATGCGAATGTGCATAGATTATCGAGCACTGAACAATTTAACGATCAAGAACAGGTATCCCCTTCCGAGGATAGATGACCTGTTTGACCAATTAAAAGGAGCTACTGTGTTCTCGAAAATCGATCTGAGGTCTGGTTGTCATCAAGTCAATGTAAAACAGGATGATATCCCGAAGACGGCCTTCCGAATAAGGTACGGGCATTTTGAGTTTGTTGTCATGCCCTTCGGGGTGACCAATGCTCCTGCTATGTTTATGGACCTTATGAATCGAGTATTCTCGTCTTTTCTCGACAAATTGGTAATCGTCTTCATCGACGATATCCTTATTTATTCAAGAGACCAAGAAGAGCACGCCAAGCATATGAGGATAGTACTACAGACTCTTCGGGAAAAACAACTGTACGCCAAGTTCTCCAAATGTGAGTTCTGGCTTGACCAAGTGGGCTTTTTGGGCCATATTATTTCCAAAGATGGGGTTATGGTAGACCCAACAAAGATTGAAGTTGTAAATAGCTGGAGCCGGCCGAGGAACGCCAACGAAATCAGAAGTTTTCTTGGGCTGGCGGGCTATTATCGGAATTTTGTGGAGGATTTCGCAAGAATTGCAGCCCCTCTAACAGCTCTCACCCGGCAGGATAAGAGATATGAATGGACGGAAAACTGCGAAAGGAGTTTCTTGGAGCTAAAAAGGAGACTTACAAGTTCTCCAATTCTTACCCTTCCGGAAAATAACCAGGGCTTCGACATGTATAGCGACGCCTCCCGACTGGGACTTGGAGTTGTGCTTATGCAGAATGGTAAAGTCATTGCCTACGCCTCTAGGCAACTTAAAGAACATGAACAGAATTACCCCACCCACGATCTAGAATTAGCCGCTGTGGTCTTCGCTCTTAAGATATGGAGGCACTATCTATATGGAGCGCAGTGTAGGATTTATACAGACCACCAGAGCCTGCGGTATTTCTTTACTCAGAAAGACCTAAATATGAGACAATGCCGGTGGCTGGAGTTGATAAAGGACTACGACTGCGAGATCTTCTACCATCCAGGAAAGGCAAACAAAGTGGCCGATGCACTCAGCCGGAAGTCAAGTGCCACCTTGATGTCCATATTTAGATTACCCCGACCACTCGAAAGGGAAATTATGAAGTATGGGGTCGAGGTCATCTCCGGATGGCTTTCTACCATAACATTATCACCGACGCTGTTCGAGGACATATTGGACAAACAAGATGGTGATCCGAGCCTTTAGAGAATCAAATAGGAGATCCTAGAAGGAAAGGGTGATGGTTTTCATATCGCCAACGGGGGAGTACTCTATCTTAGGGTTCGTCTATGTATTCCTAATGATCCGGGGCTGCGGAGAGCGATATTAGTAGAAGCTCACGAAACCGCTTATTCGATGCATCCGGGATCCACCAAGATGTATCAAGACCTGAAAGAGAAATTCTGGTGGTCCGGTATGAAGAGAGATGTGGCTCAGCATGTTGGCACTTGCCTGACCTGCCAACGAGTGAAGGTAGAGCACCAGCGACCCGGAGGAGTTCTGCAGCCACTTCCGATTCCGGAATGGAAATGGGAAGATATCTCTATGGATTTTATTTCAGGACTTCCCAAGACTACAAGTGGATATGATGCAGTATGGGTAATTGTGGACAGGTTAACGAAGTCTGCTCATTTCCTAGCAATCAAGATGACTTATTCGATTGAGCAACTAGCTCAATTATATGCTAAGGAGATAATCAGACTCCATGGAGTTCCCAAGACCATCATCTCAGATAGGGATGGTCGCTTTACTTCACATTTTTGGGAATGTGTCCAGAAGTCCCTCGGCACTAAATTATGATTCAGTACAGCTTTTCATCCTCAGACTGACGGGCAAACTGAACGAGTGAATCAAGTGCTGAAAGACATGTTACGGGCTTGTGCTCTGGATTTCAAAGGGAGTTGGTGCCGATATCTATGTTTAGCGGAATTTGCCTACAATAATAGCTACCAAGCTACTATCGGCATGACACCTTATGAAGCTTTGTATGGGAGGAGATGTAGGTCTCCGATCTGTTGGTATGAAGGCGGTGAAAAGAAGGCGATGGGGCTCACGACGGACCTCATCGACGACACCACCCGAGCTATACAGAACATTCGACGACGGATAGAAGCTGGTCAGAGTCGGCAGAAGAGTTATGCAGATGTCCGGCGTAGGCCACTGGAATTCAATATTGTGGATCTGGTATTCCTCAAAGTGGCTCCTAGAAAGGGGTAACGAGATTCGGGAAGAAAGGGAAACTGAGTCCGCGTTATGTGGGATCGTATCCGGTACTGGAAAGAGTCGGCAAGGTAGCATATGAGCTAGAGCTGCCTCCAGAGATGTCGGCTATCCATAACGTGTTCCATGTGTCAATGCTCAAGAAGTGTGTTCTAAACACAGATCAGGTGATTGAGCCACAGACAATACAAG
Organism: Boesenbergia rotunda; assembly: GCA_024364735.1. Taxonomy (NCBI): domain Eukaryota; kingdom Viridiplantae; phylum Streptophyta; class Magnoliopsida; order Zingiberales; family Zingiberaceae; genus Boesenbergia; species Boesenbergia rotunda. The sequence goes on from JAGFNQ010002213.1 coordinate 616,374, forward strand.
TTCAGGATGACCTAAGTTTTGAAAGCCGACCTATTCAGATCTTGGATCGAGAGATCAAAAAGCTAAGGAACAAGGAGGTATCCTTAGTCAAGGTCCTATGGCAAAGTCAAAGGATCGAGGAAGCTACCTGGGAACGCAAGGACGAGATGAGACGCAAGTACATGGAGCTATTCTAAGTTCGAGGACGAACTTTCACGAGGTATGGGGGATTGTAACGACCCGGAAAATTTTCTCAATATTTTCTTTAAAAATATTGACCATGCCTAGATAGATTCTCGAGGAACGTAGGGACACTAGTGTAAACCTTAGTATGATGCTCCATGATTTTTGATATAGAATAAGAAGCTAGGTGCTAATAGGCCTTACATGGGTTTTTCCTAGTACCATGGTTATTAGTGGATTCTAGGTAGAATTTAATATAAATAAAAATAGGTTTTAATTAGGAATATTAGCATGATTATGGGTGGGCCTTAGGGGAATTTTTGAAATTAATAAAAAAAATAAAATATAAATAAAATAGGAAAAAAATAATAAAGTGCATGTACCAAGGATTGAACCTTGGACCTATGGTACCACCATGCATGTACTAACCAATTCACCTAGCAAGGGAGTGCTAGGAGAGAATGAAGTAGATTTTTGTTAAGGCTAAAGGAAGTGAAGAGTCATAGCAACATGTCTCTTCACTTGCCTCTTTCATCTAGTATATAAGAGGGAGGAATGGAAGAGACAACTTAGCACTTAAGCATTTGTCTCTTCATCCACCAAAACTCCTTCTTCCCTTCTTCTTTCTTCTTCTAGCCGAAACCCACAAGGGTTTCTTTTCCTTGGAAAAGCTTCACCAAGGACTCCATCTTGAAGATCTAAGGCTTTCTACAAGGCTACAAGGGTTAAGGAGAAGTTTAGGGTCAAGAAGGTTTCTCTTTTATTTTTATTCAAGGATTATATCCAAGATAAGGAAAGGTAAGACCCCCTCACCTGTGGTATGATAACTTCCAAGTTGTTTATCATGATCTAAGTTCTTGTTGGCATACTATGTTGAGAAATCCATGGTTAGGGCTTGTGAAGGTTTCGGCCAAGCAAGTTTTTGAGGCTAAAATCATATTGGAAACTCCTATTATGTTTCCTAATATTTACTCATGACAAGTTAAGCATAAAAGTATGATTTTGGAAATTTTGTAGCACCCTAAAACCCCTTAGGGTTTCGGCCACCATCAAGGTACCATGGCTAGGTTTAAACTCCAACCCTTCAAGCATGATTAGTATGTTTCCTATGATATCATATGGGTAATAATGGCGATTATATGAATTTTTTCTATGGGCTTATTACCCTTCTAGGGTTTCAGCCAGCACATGGTTTAGGTCTAGGACTTAGGGTCAGATCCAATCAAGGGTTCAAATGGTTTTCTATGGCATAATATGTAGTGTATTGGATGTTAATCATGACCTATGTGAATGTTCCATGGACCCATGGTCCTTTAGGGTTTCGGCCAAGTCCCTAATCTAGGGCTTGGATTGGGTTAAGGTCTCAAGGATGCGTGTTTATGGGTTACTATGATGTAAGTGTATGGTTAAGCATGATGTAAGGGTCTTTATGTTACCAAACCTTAGCTTTGGGTGTTATGCAATATGACTTTGTATGTTAGGTTCTATGTTATGTTTTACTCATGAATATTTAGATCATATATCATGAACATGTGTAATTGATGTAGGGGTATGTTATGTTAAATAGAATAATGCATGTAGGAGGTGAAATGCCTATAATAGATATGTGTGTGTGAAGGTCTATGCATGTTTTTATGATGAAAGCCATGAACCTAAGTAGTATGCATCATGTTTATGTGTAGCTTACCCATGCATGCTCTATGATAGATACTAGGATTATGTATGCAAGATGAAATGTACCATGTATGACATGCATGTTTATCTTATGTACCATGTATGAAATGCATGTTTATCTTATGTACCATGATCATGTAAGCTTTATGAACCAAGATAATGTTTATGCCTGGAGGTATGATTATGTATGTATGTCATGTTTTTATGAATAAAAGAAGATGGATAAAGATGATGTTTATGCCTTAATTACGAATGATAAGTATGAATGATGAAGGCATAATGATGTTATGAAATAAGTATGAATAATGAAATGCCAAGCATGGTTATGTCATGCTTCATGTAACAAGATTTTGTTATGTCCTAAGATATGTCAAGTATGAATGATGAAGCATGCATAGTTATTTTACTTTATGAATGAGCTTGTACCGGACCGAAGTAAGGGTCCAAGGGATGGGCACCTTAAGAACGCCTCGGTTCTGGACTACCGTAGCTGTCCACGGTTCTGGGACTACCGTAGCTGTCCAACAGGGATGGACACCTTAAGAACGCCTCAATTTTTGGAACTACCGTAGCTGTTCCTACCCTAGTAGGTCGAGGCTAGCTACCTCGTATTTACTTAGGGATGCGCGCTTATGATGTATGTATGTGGTACAAGCCGGGGACCCCAATGATATTATGATTATGTTTAAGTATTTAAAAGTATGCTTTTAAATTAAGCATCCTTATGTATATGCATTTGACTCATGCATCCATTCATGTTATGCATTATGCCATGATAAGTATATTTTATGCTTATGCTTATGTTAAGACTGTGCTTATGCCCATACTAAGAATTATGTCATGATAAGTATGTTTCATGCTCCTGTATATTAAGAATTATGCCATGATAAGTATGTTTCATGCTCCTGTATTTTAAGAATTATGCCATGATAAGTATGTTTCATGCTCAGGTATGTTAAGAATTATGTCATGCTAAGTATGTTTTAGGTTTATGTTTATGTTAAGAATCATGCTATGTTAGTTGTTCATATGCTTATGATTTACGTCAAGACTATGCTTATGTTTTATGTTCAGAATTATGTTATGTCAAATGCTTTATATGGTTATGTTTAAGTGACGTATGATTTTAGTGAGTAGGAAAGGTTCTTACTAAGTCTATGTGCTTATAGTTTTATTTTCCTCGTACCGCAGATCAAACAAGAGGTTACTAAGGGAAGCAGCAGGAGGGGCAAGAGCATGTGTGTGTGTGGCGGTGACATGGCAAAGGATTCTTTTATTTACACATATCGCATGTCTTGGGTTTTGAAATGTCTCCTTAGATTCTATACTATGTTTATAATCGTTATGCCTAATGAATGACTTAAGACTCATGATGTTTACGGATAAGTTACTTGCTACTTATGATGATTAGGAATAAGCTATGGGATGGTTATATCATGATGCCATGCATGTCGTTAATATGCTATGTCCAATGACACTAGGTTCATGAATGACAAATTTAGGCATGAATAGATGTTTCATGTATTAGTTGCATGGTTAAAAGCATGTGTAGAAGAAAAAAATTATTCCGCTGCATTAAGATGTTTTATATGTACATGTATGTTTCGTGTAACGCCACTTTCTCGCCACACCATAAGGTGTGGAAAAAGAAAGGCGGGCGTTACATGACTGGTCCATCCCTAAGTCTAGGGTTAATCTTCCCGAATACATTTCTCTCCGCACTCGATCCCTCACGACTTAGTTCCTGAGTACAATGCCCTCAATACTCAAAACCTCACAACCTGGTTGGCCCTTCGTCCAGCAGCCTCGATCTGTTGCCTTCGCGCCCTTTTCGTCTTCGGCTCCTGTCCCTCAGATGCGCACACAAGCCCTCGGCGTGCCTCCATGCCATCCTTCACGCATGCCTCAAAGTCTGCATCCCTCGGCTCATTGTCCCAGCTTCAGCAGCCTCGACCTGTCGCCTTTAAGCCCTCTTCGACATTGACCCTCATCCCTCAGATGCGCACACATGCCCTCGGCTTGCCTCCATGTCATCCTTCACGTACGTCTCGAAGTCCGCTTCCCTCAGCTCATCATTCTTGCTTTGTCCATGGTCCATCGAATGCACACATAAGCTCACGGTTTGCCTCCATGCCACCCTTCACTATACCTGAAGACATCCAACCAAGTTATGTGTATCATGCAAACCTGCATACACACATATACATATTAGAACACAATGAAATCCTAACCATATTGACACACACATCAAAATCCATGATCCTCTAGATCATACTTGGGTTGATTGCCCCAACAGTATGACCTATTCTCTTCTTGGACGTCATGTAGGCGACGATCTTCCATGAAACGAAGTCATCAAAGCCCTTCTTTCTTCCTTCCTTGCTTGCGCAAAACCCTAGCCCAAGCCTTGTTGCCGCCGGCCACCAAGGAGAAGAATCTCCTTCATTGCGCCAGCCAAAACCTAGCCCTCCTTGCGCCGCAACCAATGAGGAGAAAGGAGAAGAGAAGAAGAAGAAGAGAAGAAGAATAAGGAAGAATTATCTTCTTCCTTGAACACCACCCGACCTCCACCCTTGATCTCTCTTCTGCCGGTCACAAAGAAGAAGGAAACTTCTTCCTATCTTGTGGCCAAAACACCTCTCCTTCTTGTATGTTACTCACGCCCAAAGGAAGAAGAGAAAGAGAGGATGATAAGAAAAAGAAAAGCTTTCCTTCTTCCTCCACCAAGCCCAACCGAAACCTTCCTTGCTTCCCCTTGATGTCGGCGCAAGCCCTAGGAGAGAGAGAGAGAGAAGGGAGGAGAATTAGGTTATGTTGTGATGCCTTGGTCTCATGACTCATGAGGTATTTATAGGCTACAATAGGGACCATGAGGAGGAGTTGAGTCTTGGTCTCCTAATGGATCTTAAGCCCGATCCATTAATGATAACTCGGTCCACTAATGGGTTATCATTGAACTACCGCATCAACTCCCATAATAAATACGGGTTCCACCATATTATGTGTACATAATCTCTCCGTGCTTATGATCTCGCATGCCCATTAACTAATTAAGTTACTGACAATTTAATTAATTAATATCTAACTCCATGAGTAGTACCACTCAACCTTATCATCATGTCAGACCAAGTCCACCTGCAGGATTTACATGATGAACTTTATGAGCTCCTCAAGGGGACATCATCATCCTAACGTATTAGAACACGGTTTCCTTATATAATCAACGACACACTATGTAAATAATATTATTTCCCAATTTACTGGGCCTATTGATTTAACAAATAAATTTCGCTCACTGGTAAATCAAAGAAATATATATTATGTACATGTGCCCATTATTATATCAGAATTAAGAGCATGTACACCATAATATCTGAGGTCTGATTCGATTATATAGTCAGTATAAATCGAATCACCTCTATATCAGTCATGCTCAATACACACAAAGTGTACTAGTGTAACTCTATAGTCAAGATAGACTAATACCAAATTACACTACAACCATTCCGATGGTTTGTCTAAATCTATCTCGGTTGTGAGCCACTACTTATACTCTACAAGGAACTGATAATATGATCTTCTGTCTGGTACCACTCACCATGTTATCTACAATGTAAAATAAAAGACAATATGCAAACATATAATAAATATAAAATACAAACAATAACTATGTGATTCTTATTCCAAAATGTAGATATTCATACAAAAGCTAGACATTTAATATACATCCTAACAATTTTACCTTCCAAGCAAGTGACGGGCCCAAACTATGTGTCACGAATGTGAGCCTCAAATTTAGAATTTATAAATGAATGCTGGAAACCCTTTTACAATCAAAAGTATGAAAATCTAATATAGGGGCCACAGGTCGTATTTTTCTCGGGGCTAGTTGTGTTTAATTCGTGCTCGTATTTATGTGTCGTTTATTCGGGTTTCAAATAAATCTGATTTGGGTTTGGTTGCAATCGGAAATGAAACAGCAGATAATACGAAAGAAACTTAGCTATGAAGCTACACAAAGTGATGACAATTAATAAGCTTGTCCAAATGATACTTTAACCAATTAATGCAACTTGCAACCTTTAGACTTCAAACTAATACAAAATGCAATGGCACATCACACCTTGTGTTCAACTTCAGGATTCGTAAATCAAAACCAACCAAATGATAAGCAATCTATGAATAAACTGATACAAGATTGATGCCTAAAACTCAGCTTGATACAAAAGAGCAAACAACTTAACAAACCCAAAACTGCCAAGGAATTGGAAGCTGAGCAAATTCAGAAACCTGCGGCAGAATTTCAGAAACTCGATGACAAGTAATACAGCCACGAATTTGATATAAAATCAGACACAAAAATCAAACTAGAATGCTACAATCCAAGGTTCAACTAAGATGCACAAGAATAGGCATCACTTGATACAATTCCAGAAATAACAGATTGAAACACTGCAGCCGTAAACCTACTTCTGCCAAATGCAGAAATTCTGGATGCAAGGAAGAGTTGATACATGAGTTGGAAACCGGATTCAGAATTTGATATCCATTGCTATGGATATTTGAAACGAACTGCACTTGAGGGATAACTGATGGATTGCCGAAATGAAAATTGGATGGCAGGGATAGAAGCTGAATTGCAGCAATTGAAATTCAGAAATGCAGAGAAGTTTACTGCAGAAATAAAACTACAAACCACAAGCAAAACGACTCAAGCAACTGAAATTGAATGCAAAAACCAAGAAGAACCAATGTAACTGACTCAAATTCGGAACACAAAACTGACACTTGCAGCTACCACTTGATACGCAAGCTGGAATGGCAGAAATGGACAGATTTCCTACATGAACAGAATTCAGAAATGCAACTGCATACGAAAAGAACTTGGATCACCAAATTCACACCCTAAATGTGATCTTTAATTTCAAGAAATAACTAAACACTAATCGGATTCAAAAGAAACTGCAAAAAAAAAACAGAAATGAAACATCGGCACGTAATAACAGTTTGGCACGCAAGAAGTTAAGCTTCAAACTACTGAAATTGAATTTAATTATCATCTAAACAAGCTCATAAACTAACTAACTTGAAGATTAAAGCTAGATTAAGCTAAACAATGAAGAAACTTAGAACTGAGTTGCTGGTACGAAACTACAGAAACAGAACAGTTCAGAAACGTAAAATTACAGCTACAAAACTTGAAATTAACTAAGCAAACTAAACTCAATCACTCCCTTAGCTCAAATGCTCCTTGTTCGTCACGCAAGGGTGAGCCTCGAACCCGCAAGCTCAGCAAATCAGTGGAAAATCTGTCTCTGCGATCAAAACCATCCGTACCATGCTCAAACTGAAAATAGCAATCGATTTCATTCAACCTCACTGTGGTGGATTGCGACGATGATTTGGGAACGCTCCGAGCCTTCCAGGGAACCCCTCCAGCTAGCTCGGATGCAATGAAGATGGTACACAACTGAAATTGATGAAATCGATTGACAGAACTCCGGAGACCTCACAAAAGCTCTGTCTTGGGCGAGATTCAAGCTGGAAACATCTCAGTGAGCTCTCCCCACTGACCTAACACTTGTTCTACTGAAGGATCGAGTGGCCGCGCCTCTTTGATGGAGGAATTGCTGAAAACTTGATGAACAAACGAAGAAGGAAGAAGAAACGGCGGAGACGCGACGAGGAAAGCTGCGGGCGCATTTCTGATTAAATAGAAACAAATGGACGGCTCAGATTGCTTTGATGAAATCCAACGGTAGATCTTGCTCTGATTTGAGCCAAACTTTTATGATGATGATCTGAGGTCAGGATCTGCCTTGTGGTAGCTCGGATCCTCTAGATATGCAACGGAATGGTCCAGATCAACTCTATCTGTGAATGGACGCTCTAGAGCCCTCCTTGCTTGATCCAACGGTTGATTTAGCTCTGATTGGGATGAAACCTTCAGATCTTGATCATAGAGCTTGATCAACCCTAACCCTAGCTCGGATTGCTTCAGATCGTCCCGGATGGCTCAGATCTAGCCGCTCTTGAATCGGACGGCCCGGATTAATCGTAGGCTTGATAATTCGATCCGGTTCACATCCGACTCAAGTTTGACCCAGTATGCCCTAGGTCCAGGATCCTTTCATGCCTACAAAAATATATCAGAAAATTAGTGGCCAAATAACCCAAAAAATGTGTAATTTTGCAATTAAGTCCAAAATAAGATAAAGTTCCAAAACCTAGGGTAAAATCATAATTAAGCAATAAAAACATGGGTCAAACATGAATTTTAGCAATGAAAATAATCAATAAAATGGTGCTTATCAGCAAGATTCGTAGGTTGGGAAATCTTCCACCACCAATGAACCCAATGGTCCATCGGCTATCAACTTTTGAATTCTACTTAGGTTAATATGACCTAACCTTAGCCAAAGATATGTTCAGTTCATTTTCGAATGTTCTTTTCTCTTATTATGATTAGACGAAGAGTTATTAATTTCTATTTGCATCGTGGGAGTTTTTAGATTAAGAGTATATAAGTTCCCAACTAATGTAGCAGAACAGTAATCTCCCTATTCCTTTTTATAACAGCTCTGTCATTAAATGAAATAGAATATCTATCCAAAAATAATTTAGAAACTAAAATTAAATTCTTTCTAAAAGTAGGTACATAAAGACAATTTCTCAAAATCAAAATTTTATTCCTATCAAAAGATAAATAAACGTCTCTCACTGCAATAGCCGCCACCTCTATAGCATTGCCCATGTAGACAGTAATCTCTCCCTCAGCTAGTCGTCTGGTTTTCTGGAACCCCTGCAAAGAATTGCAGACATGATTAGTGGCTCCCGTATCTACACACTAGGTACCGGTAGATAACACCGCTAAACATATTTCAACAACTAAACAAAAAGATATACCTTTGTTCTCCTTTCAGCGGGGACAATCCACCTTCCAATGTCCAGTCTGCTTGCATGTGAAGCACTTGCCTTTCAGCTTCTTCACTCCAACCTAAGGTCCTTAAGATCCAGCCGCCTATCCTTGTTTCTTCTTCTTCTTGCCTTTCGGCTTAGAAGTAGAAACCATTTCAGCAACAAAAGCTTTATCACTCTAACGAAATAGCCTCTCTGCCGCTTGGAGTTTTGTCAGAAGCTCCGCCAACGAATATGTTCTTTTGTTCATATTATAGTTCAGGCGGAACTGCTTAAAACTCCTAGGTAGTGACTGGAGAATGATATCGACTTGGGTTTCCCCATCGATCTCCGCTCCAAGGACATTCCATCTCATTCAAATGAGTCATCATTTTGAGAACATAATCCCTCACGGGTGTCCCCTCAATCATAGTGGTCGTTATCAAGTTTCTCATAGCCTCATGCCTGGCAACCCAATTCTGGTGTCCGAAGAGTTCCTTGAAATTGAACATCATGTCATAAGTAGTAGCGAAGGACCGCTCTCATTGGACTAACCGCCACGGGAACAAAGAAAGCTAGAGGAAGAACAATGGAAGACAAATTTGGGGATGACATCTACACTCCATCATCCTATGATCAGGAAGACTTTGAGTATTGGAAGACAAGGATTGAGACATGGTTCGGAATGGAGTGAGATCTTAGGATTACTCTTGAAGAACCCTTCAAAATTCTAAAGGATAAGCACGGGAAGAAGCTTAGGCCTAGATATTGGAATCAAGAGTAACAAGATCAATCAAAGGCGAACGAGAAGGTAATTAGTGTATTAACTAATATTTTGCCTAAGAATATTTTGAGTGGTGTAGGGGCATACCAAAATTCATATGAATTGTGGAACAAATTGAAAGAAATTCATGAGATCCCTACACAAGCTCAAGTAGTAGAAGAGCCCGAAGAAGTAAGGTCAATAGTCCAAGAAGACCAAGAGGAGGAAGAAGTGTCAACTTCATTAAGTGAAGTAGCACTAGAAAGTGAAAAATCATCAACTTCCACAAGAGAAGAAGAAGAAGTATTAATTTCAAGGATTGAGGGGGAGGAGAGACCCTCAACCATACAAGAGCAAGAAAAAGTTTCAACCTCCACCAAAGCAAAGAAAAAGGACCACATCATATATTTTGGGTGCAACGAAAAAGGACACTACAAAGATAAGTGTCCAAAAGGTAAAAAGGAGGTAAAATCTAAACCCATTTCAAGTTCCTTTAAATCTAACGTGTGTTGTAGGATTGGAGAAGCCCAAGAAAGAAAAAAGAAAATTAGATGCTTCACGTGTGGTGAGCTAGGACACTACCACACGAGATGCCCAAGGAGTGGAAAGCTCAAGAAAATAGAGCATCTAAGAAAGATGGGAGAAGGAGAGGAAGAAAAGAAGTTCCAATAAGTAGGAGCTCCAAAGGTAAGGGAGGTAATCCCTAACTTTAGATTAAAATGCAATTCAAATTCAATTTCCTCTATGCATATTAAAAATAGTGTCAGTTATTCCTCCATGCATGCTAGATTAATGAAAAATGTTTGATGGTGCATAATTTTGGATTTAAGTACAATGATTGGAATATGGTTAACAAGGTAGATCATAACCCTAGGAAAAGCATGCATCATGTTAGACCTAAGACCGATGTACTTAAGGATCAAGGCATAAATCCCAAGAAGGGGAGACATATGCCTAGAAAAGTGAATAGGTCTAGGAATGTCCAAAGTGGACATATAGACACTAAGGTTAGAAATTTGGAAAGGGAAAATCAAGCCTTGAGGGCAAGACTTGATACATTGGAGAAGATCCTAGAAATATTCACGGTTGGATCAAAGGGTTTAGACATGGTGTTGGGCAGTATAAAACCCAACTATGATAGATCGGGTTTGGGATACCGCTCTAGAGTCTCCAATGCCAACAAAAAGAAGTATGATGGGGAAGCATACAATTATGGCAAGAAGGAGAAGTCCAAGGATGGCAAGGGAATGTCATCAAAAGGTAAAAAAAACGGTAATTTACCAAAAGGCGTACGTAAGAATTGATATTTACCAAAAGGCGTACTATGATTTCATTTTCACCAAAGGGCGCATTCATTTTAGTGAACTTCCTCTTATACCCCTCCTGCTATGTACTGCCTTTCTCTTTCTCTCTCAGTAACAAATTCCGAGACGTCTACACATGCAACGTGACTTAATTATTGACTTTTATTTTAAAATAATATATTATGGAATCGGCGCTAAATTAAAAAACGTAAGGTAAAAATTAAAAAAAATATTTTACTTAAAAAATTTCTGATCCAACGTGATTTAAAAATATAAATAAATGATTTTTATATTTGATTAATAGAAATTAATATATTAAATAATATTTAATAAATATATTAATGTATAAAATTTTTTTTGAAAAAAACTGACCGTGGGCCTGAAATAAAAATATTTCAGGCCCAACGTGGACCTGAAATTTTTTATTTCAGTTGACAATTGATAGTAACTAGTCAATTCATGGGGGTCCAATCCTTAGCTCTTATAAATTTATAATCCTGAGCTCTTAACAGGCCTAGCTAGATGCCTTAGAAGAAGAAGAAATTATACCGAGGCTCGCACAAAGTGCACTAAGAGTAAGTAAGAGAGGGTCCGCAACTCTCGTTGAAAGAGGGATTAGCTATCCGCAACTATTCGATCATCAACTGTGCAACATGCAGTTCCAGCTGATCCATCCCTCACTTTAGTTCATCCTAGTTCTAAAGAAAAGAAAAGTTCTCTTGCTCGCTACTGATTTCAGGCCCAGCGTAGGCCTGAAATTTTTTATTTCAGGCCCACATTGGGCCTGAAATTTTTTATTTCAGACCCACGTTGGGCCTGAAATCTTTTGATTCAGGCCCAACGTGAACTCAAATTTTTTTCCTATTTTAAAAATATATTAATATATAAAAAAACCTATCAAAACACTTAATTTCAGATTAAAACGCAGGGTCTTAAGTCACGCTAGGAGGGCCTGAACATAGATGTGATGTCCATCAGTGGGTTTTGGTCAAAACCCACTGATATGGCTAAACTACTCCTATTGTATTGGTGATATCCAATATATAGATGGTTGGACACCTAAAACATTATCTCCTACCTCTAACCTCTATATTCATATGGAGTTTTCAGAAATCCAGATTTGGGAGGTCCATCAGTGGGTTTTGGTCAAAACCCACTGATATTTCTTAACTACTCCTATTTCATTGGTGATATCTAATATATAGATGGTTGGACACCTAAAACATCATCTCCTACCTCTAACCTCTCTATTCATATGGAGTTTTCAGAAATCCAGATATGGGAGGTCCATCAGTTGGTTTTGGTCAAAACCCACTGATATTTCTAAACTACTCCTATTTCATTGGTGATATCTAATATATAGATGTTTGGACACCTGAAACATCATCTCCTATCTCTACCCTCTCTATTCATATGGAGTTTTCAGAAATCCAAATATGGGAGGTCCATCAGTGGGTTTTGGTTAAAACCCACTGATATTTCTAAACTACTCCTATTTCATTGGTGATATCTAATATATAGATGGTTAGACACCTAAAACATCATCTCCTACCTCTAACCTCTCTATTCATATGGAATTTTCAGAAATCCAGATATGGGAGGTCCATCAGTGGGTTTTGGTCAAAACCCACTGATATTTCTAAACTACTCCTATTTCATTGGTGATATCTAATATATAGATGTTTGGACACCTAAAACATCTATCCTACCTCTACCCTCTCTATTCATATGGAGTTTTCAAAAATCCAGATATGGTAGGTCCATCAGTGGGTTTTGGTCAAACCCCACTGATATTTCTAAACTACTCCTATTGCATTGGTGATATCTAATATATAGATGATTGGACACCTAAAACATCATCTCCTACCTCTAACCTCTCTATTCATATGGAGTTTCCATAAATCCAGATATGGGAGGTTCATAAGTGGGTTTTGACCAAAACCCACTGATGGACCTCCCATATCTTGATTTCTGAAAACCCTATATCAATAGACAAGGAGAAGATGTTTTAGGTGTCCAAACATCTATACACTCTATATCACCAATGAAATAGGAGTAGTTTAGAAATATCAGTAGGTTTTGACCAAAACCCACTGATAGACCTCCCAATCTTGATTTCTGAAAACCCTATATCAATAGACAGGGTTGACCTAGGAGAAGATATTTTAGGTGTCCAAACATCTATATATTAGATATCACCAATGAAATAGGAGTAGTTTAGAAATATCAGTGGGTTTTGACTAAAACTCACTGATGGACCTACCATATCTGGATTTTTGAAAACTCCATATGAATAGAGAGGGTAGAGGTAGGAGATGATGTTTTAGGTGTCCAAACATCTATATATTAGATATCACCAATGAAATAGGAGTAGTTTAGAAACATCAGTGGGTTTTGACCAAAACCCACTGATGGATCTCCCATATCTAGATTTCTGAAAACTACATATGAATAGAGAAGTTAGAGGTAGGAGATGATGTTTTAGGTGTCCAACCATCTATATATTAGATATCACCAATGAAATAGGAGTAGTTTAGAAATATCAGTGGGTTTTGACCAAAATCCACTGATGGACCTCCCATATCTGGATTTATGAAAACTCCATATGAATAGAGAGGTTAGAGGTAGGAGATGATGTTTTAGGTGTCCAACCATGTATATATTAGATATCACCAATGAAATAGGAGTAGTTTAGAAATATCAGTGGGTTTTGACCAAAACCCACTGATGGACATCACATCTATGTTCAGGCCCTCCTAGCGTGACTTAAGACCCTGCGTTTTAATCTGAAATTAAGTGTTTTGATAGGGGTTTATATATATTAATATATTTTTAAAATAGGAAAAAAAATTTGAGTCCACATCGGGCCTGAATCAAAAGATTTCAGGCCCAACGTGGGCCTAAAATAAAAAATTTCAGGCTCAATGTGGGCCTGAAATAAAAAATTTCAGGCTCACGCTGGGCCTGAAATATTTTTAATTCAGGCCCAGAGTGAGCCTGAAATAAAAATATTTCAGGCCCAGCGTGGGTCTGAAATAAAAATATTTCAGGCCCAGCGTGGGCCTGAAATCAGTAGCGAGCAAGAGAACCTTTCTTTTCTTTTCTTTAGAACTAGGATGAACTAATGTGAGGGATGGATCAGCTGGAACTGCTTGTTGCACAGTTGATGATCGGATAGTTGCGGATAGCTAATCCCTCTTTCAACGAGAGTTGTGGACCCTCTCTTACTTACTCTTTTGCACTTTGTGCGAGCCTCAGTTTAATTTCTTCTTCTTCTAAGGCAGCTAGCTAGGCCTGTTAAGAGCTCAGGATTATAAATTTATAAGAGCTAAGGATTGGACCCCCATGAATTGACTAGTTAGTATCAATTTTCAACTGAAATAAAAAGATTTCAGGCCTAGCGTGGGCCTGAAATCAATAGATTTCAGGCCCACGGTCAGTTTTTTTTCAAAATTTTTTTTATACATTAATATATTTATTAAATATTATTTAATATATTAATTTCTATTAATCAAATATAAAAATCATTTATTTATATTTTTAAATCATGTTGGATGAGAAATTTTTTAAGTGAAATATTTTTTCAATTTTTACCTTACGTTTTTTAATTTAGCGTCGATTCCATAATATTTTATTTTAAAATAAAAGTTAGTAATTAAGTCACATTGTATGTGCAGACGTCTCGAAATTTGTTACTGAAAGAGAAAGAGAAAGGCAGTACATAGCAGGAGGGGTATAAGAGAAAGTTCACTAAAATGAGTGCGCCCTTTGGTGAAAATGAAACCATGGTACGCCTTTTGGTAAATACCAATTCTTACGTACGCCTTTTGGTAATTGCCGTAAAAAAAGACTTAACCAAGGACAAGGTGTCCAAGGTTAAGAAGGTTAGATTTGTAGGCCAAGAATCACCGGGGGCTCACCGGTGTGGTCTAGTGTGGATCGAGTCACCTAGGGAGGTGGCTAAGACTAAGAGCTCAATGGGGAGCTCTAGAAGTCTTTGGGGTCCATGGTGAATGGATCTCGGGAAATTTTCTCCTAGGAAATTAGATAGAATGTGCCAAAAGGGTTGGAAGACTTGGGTAAGTCTTAATCCTAGGGAATTGGCACATTAAAAGGAATTTTAGGGAGAAAAAGATGAAAATAAGATTATATTTGATAAAATTAGGGTTTAATGGGCAAATACTATATAATTTAGTTCTAGAAATGAATTGTGGTCAGAAATGAAAAGATATATCAAGGAAAGGCCACAATTAGGACTTTTGGGATAAGTGTAAATGATATAATTTAGGAGAAGTTGAGTTTCGTGCCAATCTTGGGATTTGGAGTACATTTATTTGGAAACATATTTTTCCCAAGTAGATATAGATTCCACAAATCTCCCCCATGAAATTTCAGATTTTTTGGAGATTTGTGGAATTAACTAGGGATATGTTAGAAAAGGTGTATTGGATGATAGAATATGACCTTAAAATCAAGATCATTGATTATACTCCTTGAACAAAGGTTTGCCTCATGGTTTAATGGTGATTATATGAAATAAAGCCATATGGATATCATAGAATTCAAGGTAGATTGATAAGTAGATATTTATCTAGGATTAAGAGATAAGAAGAAGAGGATTTGATCATATTACGAATACCTAAGGAAAAGGGGAGAATGAAAGACAATTCCATGTGTCACATTATAATAGTTAGCCTTGGCAAACACATGGAATTGTAGATAGATTTGAAAGTTGATACAAAATGATCATCTTTTGAGGAAATTAGAGGTCGTACCAAAAGTCAAGAACATTTGTTTTCTTCATAGAAACATATTTTTCTAGGATAGGGTATATCCTAGCAAATGTGCTTGCAAATCTTTAGATTTTTTTAGATTTTGTTGAGTTCTTTTTGGCACTAGGGATAAGATTGCTTAGGGGCAATCCTTTAATGGTGTCCAAGGGGAAAGAACTTGGAAGTTAAGTTGGGTAGGACTTGACTTGGTGTTATGGTGTTAAGTTGGGTAGAACTTAACCTTGGTAAAATGAAAATTGAGAGAAGACATAGGTCAAGGGGGAGGTTGCCTCTTGTATGCTTTAATTTTCATAGAAAATTTTGGATTTTGTGTCAAACATGGGAATGGTGATAGATAGATAGTTTAATGTATTTTTCCTAAGTAGGTATATGTATCACAAAGTTCTCCACAAAATTTGAGAATTTTTGGAGATTTGTGGAATTTCTGGCGCATTTCTGAATTTGGCCAGAAAAGCTGATTTTCAGAGTATCAGTCGAAGGGCTGGTGTGGGTATCCAGCAGCTGATTTGTGTCCAAATGATGAAAAACAAGTGTATGGGGGGTTAGTACACTGTGTTTAGGATCATTGGGGATTAAAAGAACCAATAAATGGGATATTGTTGGGTTCTTTTTGATGTTAGGCAAAGGGGGAGAAGTGTTGGGTTTAATTTGGGAAACCAAACACACCTTTACAAGAAACCCTAGGTTTAGGGGGAGCAGAGATTAAGGAGGAGCATGGTTGCTCCATTCTTGGCGTAAGGGGAACCTGGGAGAGGTTCTTAAAATGCCTTTGTAAATCCAATGTAGGGGGAGCTTTGGAAAATCTTTAAAAAACCCGATTTTGATGAAAAGTCCTAACTTGGAGGGTTAGGTGTGGGATGCCTTGGGATAGGATCCATACATTGTTTGCATTGCATATGCATTGGCGGTGTAAGTCCAAGATGGAGTCTTGGCAGTGTAAGTCCAAATGTTTATTTAGCATTGTTATTGCTATTGACTACTATTTGATTTCCCTAACTTAAATGTATTGTCAAACATCAAAAAGGGGGAGATTGTTGGGGCAATCTATGGTCCGGAGTGACAATGTGTTTTGATGTTTGGGCAAAGGGTTTAAGTTAGGTTTTCCCTTGTGTATTTGATATGTGTATGTGAGTGTGCAGGATGTGTAGGTTACACATATTGACTTAGCTGGACGGCCTTGGTATGGTGAAGGGTGGCATGGAGACAAGCCGCGGGCTTGTGTGCGCACCTGAGGGACTATGGAGAGCAGGGACGATGAGCTGAGGGGCGCAGACTTCGAGGCTTGCATGAAGGATGGCATGGAGGCAAACTGGAGGCTTGCGTGCATCCGAGGGACGGGAGCCGAAGTTGAAGAGGGCGCGAAGGCAATAGTCGAGGCTGTTGATGAGGAGTAAGTTGAGTCGTGAGGGTACAAGTGCTGTGTGATTGTACTCGGAAAATCCTAGGGTTCGAGTGTTGAGAGAAGTGTACTCGGGAAGGAAAACCCTAGGTGTGTGAGTGGACCAGTCGACTGCCCTTGGGGCAGTCGACTGATAAAACTCACAGAAAGGGAGTCGACCTTGGACCAGTCGACTGCTCAAGGGGCAGTCGACTGGTGGCACTCAGAATTCGAACGTTGGGTGTCAATGGTCGAATTTGAGTGGGGGTAGTCGACTGCCCCATCGGGCAGTTAACTGGTGGCGGCCAAACAGAAGGTAAGCCCTATTTAAGAGGGCTTCGTTTTGGCCGGGATCCCTGACGAATTTGGTCTTGGTTAAAGGCCAAATAGTAGTCTTGGTGCTTAGGTATTGTCGAAGTACTGTGGCGAGGTTTCTCCACCCACAAGGAGCGACAAGGGCTAGTCGGAGCTTATCTGGGGAGTGATCTACTGAATGATTCTTGGATTAGTCACCCTTAGGGGTGGATACCAAGTAAATCGGTATTGTTAGCATTGCTTCCTTATTGTTAGTTTTATTCTTTTGTATTTCTGTTTACGCAACTAACAACGTAGGAAGAAGAAGATCCGAGATTTGCTATTCACCCCCTCTAGCAATGTCATCGATCTAACAACAGTGACTTGTGATGTGTCCTCTTGTACAATTGGTCCTAAGGTTGGAACCTCCCCTCTTAACTCTTCAAGCACTAATCTACTCTTGGGCTTATGGTTTATAACATAGTCTTCCTCTAAGTATCTGACATTCGTACTAATGATTACCTATTGATCCTTAGGACTATAGAACAGACCACCCTTCGTTCCTCTAGGATAGTCTACGAACAGACGTACCTTCGTACGAGATTCCAACTTATCAGTATCTCCCTTCAGCACATGTGTTGGACTACCTCAAATCCGAACATGTCCTAGACTGGGCTTACGCCCAGTCCACAGTTCTGTGGAAGTATGAGGGACTGAGTTAGCTGGAACCAAGTTTAGTATGTACGCATGGTTTCCAGAGCGTATCCCCAAAACGAATCAGGTAAGTCTGAATAGCTCATCATTGACCTAACCATTCCCATAAGAGTCCTATTCCTTCTTTCTGCAATTCCGTTTTGTTGGGGTGCAGTTAGCTGGGACTAAATCCAAGCTTCTGATAGGTAGGTCCTAAACTCTCCAAAGAGGTACTCGCCACCACGATCTGATGGTAGTGTCTTGATACTTTTACCTCGATGTTTCTCCACATCAGCCTTGAATTCTTTGAACTTTTCAAAACATTCAGACTTGCGGCGCATCAGGTAAATGTACCCCTACCTTGAATTATCGTCAATGAAAGTGACGAAATATTCAAAGCCACCTCTAGCCTGGATTGACATAGGACCACACAAATCAGAATGAATCAGTTCTAGCATATCTTTGGCCCTATACCCCTTAGCCTTGAAAGACCTCTTGGTCATCTTACCTTCCAAGCAAGACTCACAGGTCGGGAGATCCTCCACCACCAATGAACCCAGGGGCCCATCGGCTATCAACCTCTGAATCCTACTAAGGTTAATATGACCAAGCCTAAGTTGCCAAAGATATGTCTGATTCATCTTAGAAGGCTCCTTTCTCTTATTCAAGTTAGATGATGAGCTATTTACTTCAGTATGCATCATGAGAGTCATTGGTTCTAGAGTATACAGATTGCCAACCATTTTACCCGAACAGATAATCTCTCTATTTCTTTTAATAACAACATTATTATTAAAAGCAATAGAATATCCATCCTTTATTAACTTAGAAATCGAAATCAGATTCTTTCTAAACGAGGGTATAGAAAGACAATCTCTCAGAACTAATACCTTATTTTTTTCAAATGATAAATAGAAAACTCCCACTGCAACTGCTGCCACCTTTGTAGCATCGCCCATGTAGACCACGATTTCTTCATCCGCTAGCCGTCGGGTTTCCTGGAACCCCTGCAGAGTATTGTAGACATGGTCAGTGGCTCCTGTATCTACACACCAGGTATTTGTAGATAGCACCACTAAACATGTTTCAATGACTAAGGCTGAAGAAATACCTTTGCCCTGACGACGGGGACAGTCCGCCTTCCAGTGCCCAGTTTGCTTGCATGTGAAGCACTTGCCTTTCGGCTTCTTCACGCCAGTCCGGGGTCCTTGCGATGCTGCTGCCTTCTTGAACCCTCCTTGTTTCTTCTTCTTCCTGCCCTTCGGCTGAGAAGAAGAAACCCTTT
Organism: Boesenbergia rotunda; assembly: GCA_024364735.1. Classification (NCBI taxonomy): domain Eukaryota; kingdom Viridiplantae; phylum Streptophyta; class Magnoliopsida; order Zingiberales; family Zingiberaceae; genus Boesenbergia; species Boesenbergia rotunda. The sequence goes on from JAGFNQ010002213.1 coordinate 635,617, forward strand.
GAGTCACTAAGGTCTGTGAGTTCTGACGAAAGAGGCCCTCTGCCGCCTGAAGTTCTCCTAGCAGTTCACCCAACGTATAATCCCTTTTGTTCATATTATAGTTGTGCCTGAACTGCTCAAAACTCCTAGGCAGAGACTGGAGTATAATATCGACCTGGGATTCCTCGTCGATCTGTGCTCCCAGTACCTTAATCTCATTGAGGTGAGTCATCATCTTTAGGACATGATCCCTTATGGGTTTCCCTTCGACCATAGTGGTTGACATCAGACTCTTCATCGTGGTTTGCCTAGCAGCTCGACCTTGGTGCTCGAAGAGATCTTTGAGATTCAACATCATGTCACTAGCAGTGGCCATGGCCCGATGCTGATGTTGTAGCACATTCAACATAGATGCCAGAATGTAGCACCGCGTCATTTCATCTGCCTTTTCCCACTTCTTGTAACGCTCCCTCAACTCTTCACCAGAGTCCTCTCTAGCTTTTTCTGGACATTCCTTGAAGAGTACAAATTTGTACTCCTCAGCAGTGAGGACAATGCCAAGGTTCCTCTTCCAGTCTATGTAGTTTGGGCCAGTAAGTTTATTGTCCTTAAGAATTGTTGCTAGTCGGGTAAAGGCCATTATGAAAATCCTGAGAATCACAACATACACTACTTTAGAAATCGAAAATAAATTGATTTCTCAAAACAATTAATTTTCGAAATCAACCAACACCCCTATACACCGAGAAATTCGCATGCCACGATGGTGTGGACCTATACGAATCCCTACATTCGTAAGAGTAGGTTTTACCCATCAATCATACTATCTTGTCAACCTAACTTTTTGAGAAGTAAGATCGATAGTTGGTTTACTTTGGCTCTGCGAAATAATAGCAGTGACTCCGATGGGGAGGATACTATTATTCACATCTAAGTGTGCACCATTACACGACAATAAGAAAATTAATTCGGATTGTGTGCCTTCCGATGGGGAAGTACACATGCTCTTTAATAATTTTCTATAGTCTTTTCCGACCCAGTGATCCGCAGAACAAGTCCATCCGATGGGGAGGAAGGCACTCAGAGCCGACGCGCAGACTTGTTCGCATCACTTATCGAATTGTAATGGAAGCTGTGGGACCCTTTGGGTCCCTCTCCCACTTAGTAATTTATCTCGAGGAATTTTCTAGCACTATCACATAACCAAGCACATAACCAATAACATGAAAATAAAATAAAGAAAATCCTAGATTTTCCAACTTTTATGACCCTTAGTCTCTAATGCGCCTCCAGTCGTGTCGTCACTTCGTCTGCTCCTCCCTTCCTTCTGCGCAAGCATCCTTGAGGGATCTCCGAGCCGAAATGAATAGCTTATTATTTACATTATTGTTCCTATACTCCCCGAAGGAGTGTACATGAAATCTAGATCAACTGTAAATAAAAAACTCGGCTAAACATGTGTTGTATTTAATTACAAATATTAAATACCTTGCCTCGTCAACCCCAAGGATTAATTAATTACAAAAATTTGCAAATCAATCACATAACACATATTTGGCCATGAAGTTGGAATCTCGTGTCTGCAACACAATGTTAGCCTACGCACATCCACACATCATCCAGCAAAATAAAATGTATGAAAATGCAAAAATTAACCAATCCTAAACACACAAAGCCGGAAACCTCAGCTTTGATACCAATTGTTGGGTATGGCTTGGCGGGATTCCTAAGCGAATACTTGGTCGATCCGAGAGACCTCTCCATATCTACGGATTAAAAATTAATCCGAATGGAGACCCGTCTCCCATCGATCGTCTTGTGCCGTATCGAACGATCCAAATCACAGCTCGGCCAATTACCAAAATCGGCCTTATGATTTGCTCGACCGTTCGACCGCGAAAAAGGCAACGATTTGATCGCCGACTTTTGTGTTTATGGTCGGGGGTCCAGTTAATAAATTATTCATCATGATTCGGAATCAAAATTATAAATTAACAAACATAAAATGACGAGACAAACACAACAAGCACATAATTGACATAAGGTTAATCAAAAGAGCATAGGGAAAGATATACCTTCCCAATCACTTCGCGATCTTCTACCTTATGTCCCTCCCTTCACGGACGTCGTGTGGGCGATGATCTACTGCAAACCTAGATCACCGAGGCCTCCAAAAGAGCTCTTCTTCTCACCTTGGCTGAAAAAGGAAACCCTAACCTAGGGTTTCCCTAGCCGCCGGCCTCTTCTTCCTCTCCTTTTGCGTCGCTGCCCGCCGGAGCTGCACCAAGGCCTCCGGACCAGTTGCTTACTTTGAGAGGAAGGGGAAGAAGATGAAGAAGGAGACAATTGTCCTTCTTCCTCACCCGAATAGCCCGCAACTCACCTTCTCCCTCAGCCTTGCGCCGCCGCCGCAAGCAAGGCTTGCACCGCCTTCTTCCAGCCGCCGACAGCCTCTCCCCCCACGGTGAGCACCACAAAAGGTAGAGGACTCCTCTATCTTGTCTCTATGATCCCCAGTCGAAGTATGGTGGAGGCGGGAAGAAGAACCGAGGAGAAGTTCTCCCCTTCTTCTTGTTGGCGCCGGTCGAACCCTAGGAGAGAAGGAAGAGAGAGAGAGGAGAGGAGAGAGGCTTAGGGTGTTAACTCTTGGATTAAGCCTTGGTTTCTTGATCTCATAGGGTATTTATAGGGATAAGGTAGGGACCAAGAGGAGGAGTTGGATCATGACCCACTAATGGATCTAAACTCTATCCATTAATTAAGATCCATTCCACTAAAGGATCTTAATTGAACTTCCTCACCAACCCCTATGTTTTCATATGGGCTCTACATATTACAAGTCGTTTATCCCCCCGTGTTTAAGATCTCGAATGCCTATTAATTAATTAAATTACTTGACAATTTAAATTAATTAACTTCTGGATCCTTGATTAGTACCACTCAACTTTATCATCGTGCCGGATCAAATCCACCTGCAGGGTTTAGCACGATGAACATTTTGAGCTCATCAAGGGGGCATCATCATCCCAACTAACCAGGACACGGATTCCGTCAATAATCAACGGCACATCATATTATTAATATTTTCTCCCAACTTACCAGTCCTATCGATCTAACAAAATAGATCTCGCTCTTTGGTAAATCAAAGAAACAATAATTAATAATATATATTCGTTATTATTTTGGGATTAAGGGATCGTACTCCATAATATAAACTAAGGTCCTATCTAATTATCGAGTCAGTACAAATTAAATAACCTTGGGTTTTGGTCATGCTCAACGTACTCAAAGCATACTAGTGTAATTCTATGGTCAAGACCAACCACACCTAATTGATGAGGCAATCGGTGGTCCAGAGTGACCAAGTGTTTTGATGTTTGGGCAAAGGGTTTATGTTAGGTTTACCCTTGTGTTCTTATATGGGTATGTTGACTGTGCAGGTTGTACAGGTTACACATATGGACTTGACTGGATGGCCTTGGTATGGTGAAGGGTGGCATGGAGACAAGCTGGAGGTTTGTGTGCACCCGAGGGACCTTGGAGCAAGGATGATGAACTGATGGGTGCGGACTTCGAGGCATGCGTGAAGGATGGCGTGGAGGCAAGCTGGAGGCTTGCGTGCATCCGAGGGACGGGAGCCGAAGATGAAGAGGACGCGAAGACAATAGTCAAGGCTGCGGATGAGGAGTCAGTTGAGTCGTGAGGGTACGAGTGCTGTATGATTGTACTCGGGAAATCCTAGGGTTCGAGTGCGGAGTGGAATGTACTCGGGAAGCGTAACCTTAGGTGGGTGAGTAGACTAGTCGACTGGCCTGGGGGCAGTCAACTGATAAAACTCACAGAAGGATTCTGGCTGGGGACCAGTCGACTGCCCTGGGAGCAGTCGACTGGTAGATGGCTGGTGAGCTGGCTGAAAATTCGAACGTTAGGGTTGCATTGGTCAATTTTCAGTGGGACCAATCGACTACCCTGGGAGCAGTCGACTGGTGGCGAGGGTTTCAGTCCGAGTCCTATTTAATGAGGACTTCGTGGTGGCTGAGACTCTTGACGAATCTTGTCTTGGTTAAAGGCAAGATAGTAGTCTTTGTGCTCAGGTCTTCTCAAGGTGTTGTGGTGAGGTTTCTCCACCCACAAGGAGCGACGAGGGCTAGCTGGAGGTTATCTGGGGAGTGATCCACCGACGGATTCTTGGATTAGTCACCCTCCGGGGTGGATACCAACTAAATCATTCTTGTTAGCGTTGTTTGCTTTCTTTATTATTGTTTCCGCTGTGCATCTAACAACGTAGGTACCAGAAGAATCGAAGAATCGCTATTCACCCCCCCTCTAGCAACCGTACAAGATCCAACAAGTCGTATCACAGCGAAGGACTGCTCTTGATTGGACTAACCGCCAATGGAGCAAAGAATGCTAGAGGAAGAACATGGAAGCCAAATTTGGGGATGATATCTACACTCCACCTCCCTACGACCATGAAAACCCTACATGAGTTAAATTAGTGGAAGAACCCAAGGAAGTGAGCTCGATAGTCCAAGAGGAGGAAAAAGAGAGTGAGAGATCATCAACCTCATCAAGGGAAGAGGAAGAGGTCACCATCTCTAGGATTGAGGGGGAGGAGAAACCCACCTCAATGCCGGAACAAGAGGAAGCATCCACTCCATCCAAGGTTGAAGAAGAAGTCAACCTAGCCTCTACCTCCGCCAAAGCAATGAAAAAGGATCATATCACATGCTTTAGATGCAATAAAAAGGGACACTACAAGGACAAGTGCCCACTAGGTAAAAAGGAGGTAAAATCTAAACTCATTTCAATTCCGGTTAAATCTAACATGAGTTGTAGGATTGGAGAAGCCCAAGAGAAAAGGAAGAGAATTAGATGCTTCACGTGTGGCGAGCTAGGACACTACCACATGAAGTGCCCAAAGAGTGGAGAGCTCAAAAAAATGAAGCACTTGAGAAGATGGGAGAAGGAGCAAAGGAAGAAGAGAAGCTCACAATAAGGAGGAACTACAAGGGTAAGGGAGGTAATCCCTAACTTTAAGTTAAAACGTAATTCAAATTTAAGTTCCTCTATGTATGATAAAAATAATGTTAATTATCCATCTATGCATGCTAGAATTAATGAAAAATACTTAATGGTGCACAATTTTGGATTTAGATATAATGATAGGACTAGGGATAATAATGTAGATCAAAACCCTACGAAAAGCATGCATCATATTAGACCTAAGACCTTTGTGCCTAAAGATCAAGGCACTAATCCCAAGAAGGGAAGGAATGTGCCTAGAAAGGAGGGTAGGTCTAGGAATGTCCAAAGTGGACATATGGATACTAAGGTTAAAAGTTTGGAAAGGGAAAATCAAGCCTTGAGGGCAAGACTTGATACACTAGAAAAGACCCTAGGAAGATTCAAGGTTGGATCTAAGGGTTTGGATATGGTGTTGGGTAGCTTAAAACCCAATTATGATAGATCGGGTTTGGGTTACCGGTCTAGAGTCTCCAAGGTCAACAAAAAGGAATATGCTGGGAAGACATATGATCATGGCAAGAAGGAGAAGTCCAAGGATGGTAAGGGGGTGACATCCATAGGGAGAGAAAATGACTTAACCAAAGACAAGGTGTCTAAGGTTAAGAGGGTTCATTTTGTAGACCAAGAATTACCAGTGGCACACCGGTGTGGCTTAGTATGGATTGAGTCACCAAGGGAGGTGGTTAGGGCTAAGAGCTCAAGGGGGAGCTCTAGGATCCTTTGGGGTCCATGGTAAATGGATCTCAAGAGTTTCGTTCCTAGGAAATTAGGTGAAATGGGCCAAAAAGAGTTGGAAGACTTAGGTAAGTCTTAATCCTAGGTTTTGACACATTAAAAGGAGTTTTAGGGGGGGGGAAGATGAAAATTGGAGTATATTTGATAAAATTAGGTTTTAATGTGTGAATCCCATATAATTCAATGATAGAAATGAATTGTGATCAAGTATAAGAATATACATTGAGGAGGAATCACAATTAGGACTTTTGGGATAGACTAAAATGTTACGTTTTAGAAAAAATGGAATTTCGTGCCAATATTGGGATATGGAGTACATTTGTTTGGAAACATATTTTTTCCCAAGTAGATATAGGTTTCACAAATCTCCTTACAAAATTTCAGATTTTTCAGAGATTTATAGAATTATTTAGGCATTACTGAAATTGGGTTGAAAAACCTGATATTCAGTTATCAGTTGACTGTCTCAGCCCAGAAACTCTCTGTTCATTTTGGCAGTCGATTGCAATGGGGGCAGTCGACTGATCTGTGAGAGTTTGCAAAAGGGCAGTTTGAATAGTAAGAGAATTCAAATGTGGATTATAGGAAATGACTTTGGGTTAAAAGTCTTGATTATGATTTCATATTCCTTGAATAGAGTATTACCCCATGATTTAATAAGGCTTTATTGATATTTTGAAAATCAAAGAAGTTTGATAAGTGATGTTTATCTAAGGTTAAGAGATAAGAAGAAGGAAAATTTCATCATATTATGGACACATATTGAAAAGAAAAGAATTGAGGACAATTCCTTGTGTAAATTGATAATGGTTAGAATTGGCAAACACAAGGAATCATGAATTGAGTTCAAAATTGATACAAAGTGTCCATCCTTAAGAAAATTAAAGAATTGAAGCAAAGTCAAGCGCATTTGATAATCTTATTCAAAACATATTCTTCTAGGATAGGCTGTATCCTAGCAAATGTGTTTGCAAATTCTTAGAGTGTTTAAGGTTGTGTTAAGCTCTTTTTGGCACTAGGGATAAGGTTGCTTGGGGGCAATCTTTTAATGGTGGCCAAGGGAGAAGAGCTTGGTTGTTAGGTTGGGTAAAACCTAACTTGAGTCATGGGTTAAGTTGGGTAGAACATGACCTTAGTAAAATGAAAATTAGGAGAAGGCATGGGTTAAGGGGGAGGTTGCCTCCTAGTTGCCTTAATTTTCATAAGAAATTTTTGGGTTTTGTGTCAAACTTGGGAATGGTGATAGATACATGATTGAATGTATTTTTCCCAAGTAGGTATAGGTACCACAAAGTTTTTCACAAAATTTGGAAATTTTTGGAGATTTGTGAAATTTCTGGCATAATTCTGAATTTGGCCAGAAAAGACTGATTTTCAGAGTATCAGTCGACTGCTCTAGAGGGCAGTCGACTGCCCAGGGCTGATTTGTGTATCAGCAGCTAGTTTTGTGTCCAAATGATAAGAAACAAGTGTGTGGGGGTTTAGTACACTATGTTTATGATCATTAGAGATTAAAAGAACCAATAATTGGGATATTATTGGGATCTTTTTGATGTATAGCAAAGGGGGAGAAGTGTTGAGTTTAATTTGGGAAACCAAACACACCTTTACAAGAAACCCTAGGTTAGGGGGAGCTAAGATTAAGGGGGAGCATGGTTGCTCCATTTTTTGGCGTAAGGGGAACCTTGGAGAGGTTCTTATAAAGCCTTTGTAAGTCCAATGTAGGGGGAGCTTGGGAGAAGCTTTAAAAAGCCCGTTTTGAGAAAATTCCTAACTTGGAGGGTTAGGTGTGAAAAGTCCTAACTCGGAGGGTTAGGTGTGAAAAAGCCCTAACCTGGAAAGTTAGGTGTGTGAAAAGTCTTAACTTGGAGGGTTAGGTGTGAGAAGCCTTGGGATAGGTTTTAAAATGCCCGTTTTGGAAAATTCATAACTTGGAGGGTTAGGTGTGGGATACCTTGGGATAAGATCCATTTTTGCATTTGCATATGCATTGGCGGTGTAAGTCTAAGATGGAGTCTTGGCAACGTAAGTCCAGTTGTTTGTTTTAGCATGATTTTTGCTATTGACTACTATTTTGTTTTCCCTAACTTAAACGTATTGCCAAACATTAAAAAAAGGAAGATTGTTGAGGTAATTTGTGGTCCGGAGTGACCAAGTATTTTGATGTTTGGGCAAAGGGTTTAAGTTAGGTTTACCCTTGTGTTCTTATATGTATATGTTGAGTGTGCAGGTTGTACAGGTTACACATATGGACTTGACTGGACAGCCTCGGTACGGTGAAGGGTATCATGGAGACAAGCTGGAGGTTTGTGTGCACCCGAGGGACCTTGGAGAGCAGGGACGATGAGCTGATGGGCGCAGACTTCGAGCAATGCGTGAAGGATGGCATGGAGGCAAGCTGGAGGCTTGCGTGCATCCGGGGGACTGGAGCCGAAGACGAAGAGGGCGCGAAGGCAATAGTTGAGGCTGCGGATGAGGAGTCAGTTGAGTCGTGAGGGTACGAGTGCGGTGTGATTGTAATCGGGAAATTCTAGGGTTCGAGTGCGGAGTGGAATATACTCGGGAAGGGTAACCTTAGGTGGGTGAGTAGACCAGTCGGCTGGCCTGGGGGCAGTCGACTGATGAAACTCACAGAAGGATTTTGGCTGGGGACCAGTCGACTGCCCTGGGACCAGTCGACTGGTAGGTGGCTGGTGAGTTGGCTGAAAATTCGAACATTGGGGTTGCAACGGTCGATTTTCAGTGGGACTAGTCGATTGCCCTGGGAGCAGTTGACTGGTGGCGAGGGTTTCAGCCCGAGTCATATTTAAAGAGGACTTCGTGGTGGCTGAGACTCTTGACGAATCTTGTCTTGGTTAAAGGCAAGATAGTTGTCTTTGTGCTCAGGTCTTCTCAAGGTGTTGTGGTGAGGTTTCTCCACCCACAAGGAGCGACGAGGGCTAGTCGGAGATTATCCGGGGAGTGATCCAACGACGGATTATTGGATTAGTCACCCTCCGTGGTGGATACCAAGTAAATCATTCTTGTTTGCGTTGTTTGCTTTCTTTATTATTGTTTCCGCTGTGCAACTAACAACGTAGGTACAAGAAGAATCGAAGAATCGCTATTCACCACCCTCTAGCGTACGGAATCAATCCTACACTAATTACACTACAACCATTCTAATGGGTCGTCCAATTCCATCTCGGTTGTGAGCCTCTTATTTATACTAAGCAAGGAACTGATAACATGATCTTCCGTGTGACTCTACACACCATGTTATCTACAACGTAAAGTAATTGGACTTCGTGCGTGTACTAATGTAAACGAGCACCTAGTGTAGTTGTGATTCTCTTTTCATAATAAAGATGTTCATATAAAGAAATTCATGTCTTTCAGTATACACATCTTACAAAGGATCCTTCCTTGTCTCAGTGAGTCCTAGCTGTGAGTTGGTGGAGAAGGTAAGAAGAATCGAGGTGAGGAACACCTCTTGTCCTTATGCGTCGGCCGAAACCTAGGAGAGAAAAGAGAGAGAGGAGAGGAGAGAAAAGCCTAGGTTGTTAACTCTTGTATTCAGCCTTGGTTTCATGATCCCATGGGATATTTATAGAGCTAAGGTAGGGATCAAGAGAAGGAGTTAGATCTTAACCCGCTAATGGATCTAAAACCAATCCATTAATTAAGATCCATTCCACTAAAGGATCTTAATTGAACTTCCTCACCAACTCCCATATTTTCATATGGGCTCCACATATTATGAGTCGTCCATCCCCCCATGTTTAAGATATCGAATGTCCATCAATTAATTTAAATTACTGACAATTTATATTAATTATCTTCTGGGTCCTTGATTAGTACCACTCAACCTTATCATCATGTTGGATCAAATCCACCTGCAATGTTTAACATGATGAACCTTTTGAGCTCATCAAGGGGGCATATCATCCCGACTCACCAGGACACGAATTCCATCAATAATCAACGGTACACCATATAACTAATATTATTTCCCAACTTACCAGGCCTATCAATCTAACAGAATAGATCTCGCCCATTGGTAAATCAAAGAAATAATAATTAATCATATGTTCCCGTTATTATATCGGGATTTCAGGATTGTACTCCATAATAAAATCTGAGATCCAATCCAATTATCAAGTCAGTACAAATTGGATGATCTCTGGTTTTGGTACTGCTCAATGCACACAAAGTACACTAGTGTAATTCTATGGTTAAGACCAACCACACCTAATTAAACTACAATCATCCCGATGGTTTGTCCAATTCCATCTTGACTATGAGCCTCTACTTATACTAGGCAAGGGACTGATAACATGATCTTCCATGTGTCACCACACACCATATTATCTACAATGCAAAGTAAATGACTTTTTTGCATGTACTAATATAAACAAGCATCTAGTGTTGTTGTGATTCTCTTTTCAAAATATATAGATGATCTTATATATAAAAGAAGTAAGTCTTTTAGTATACACATCTAACATGGAGCCCATATGAAAATATGAGGATTGGTGAGGAAGTTCAATGGGGATCCTTTAGTGGAATGAATCCTCATTAATGGATCTTATTTGGATCCATTAGCGGGCCAAGACCCAACTCCTCCTCATGGTCCCTACCTTAGCCCTATAAATACCCCATAGGAGTCATGATACAAGGCTAATGAATTAAGGAATTAATCCGCAATTAATCATCCAAAAACCCTCTCCCTTTCTCTCTCTTAGGGTTGCCGCAACCCTTGGTGTGGCCGGCGGCAACAATGAGAAGAAGAGCAGAGATAAGCCCCTTCTCCTTCGATTTTCTTCTTCCACTCTACTCTCCTTTGGCCGGAGCTCTCCCTAGAGTGGTTGGATTCGGCGGAGCAAAGGGCTGGTGGCTCCTTTTATCGCCGCAACTAGGAAGAAGAAGAAGAAGGAGAGCGCAGGTTGGGTTTTCATCATCTTCCTCCACTTCCATTGCTTCCTCTCCCGTGGTAGGAGTCTCCCTGAAGTCGGGAGCAAGTCCAGCAGGTTAGGGAGAAGCTTGGTCACCGACGGCACAAGTTTGATGGAGTTCTTTCCTTATTTGTGGCCGACACAAGTGGAAAGAGGAAGAAGGGTGGCTGCGGGTGAGTAAGGGAGGAAGAGGAGATTTATTCTCCCTTTTTCTTCCTTTTCTTCATCTTCACCTTCCTCTCAGTGCTGCCTTGTGGCCGGTGGACCTTGGGAGCTTGAGGTGGCCGACGGTGCATAGAGGAGAGGTGGAAAGGTGGCCGGCGCAAGGGAACCCTAGGACCTAGGGTTTCTTGTGTTGGTGCTTCGAAGAGGATTGAAGAAAGGTGATTAATTGAAGCCTTGGTGACTCCGCATCTTGGTAGCTCGTCGCCCATACGATGTCCAGGAGGGGAGGGTCATACGGTAGAAGATTGCGAGGTAAAAAACGAGGTATACCTCTCTTTAGCTCCTCTTATTTTCATTGTTATTTCATGCTTCGTTTCGCATGAGTTTAATTAATTGTCATGGACTAATTATTTGTTAATTAATATGATAATTAATTTATGTCATGTACCCCGATTATAAACACAAAAATCGACGATCCATTTATCGTCTTTCCGCGGTTGATTAATTCGGAAAGTTACAAGGCCTTAACTTTGGTTTTGGCTAAGTTGTGACTTAAATTAATTTATACGATAACGAGACGGTCATTTAGGAGACGGGTCTCCATTCGGATTAAATTTTTAATCCGTAGACATAGAGTGGTCTCTCATATTCGACCCCGTGGTTGCTTAGGAAACCCACCGAGCCATACCTTGGGTATTGCTATCTCGATTTCCATCAATTGATATCAGAGCGAGATTTCCGGTTTTATGTGTTTAGGATTCGGTTATTTTTCTGCACATTATCATGTACTTTATTATTGTTGAATAATATTTGGATGTGCGTAGACTAACTCTTTGTTGCAGACACTAGATTCCAACTATTATGGCATTAATTGTTGTTGTATGTGATTGATTGTGTGTTTTGTAAATTAATTGAATCCTCGGGGTTGACGAGGCTAAATTAGATATTTAATTTTTGTAATAAAATATGTCACCTGTTTAGCCAAGCTTTTATTTACTTTTGATCTAGAATATATGTACACTCCTTTGTGGAGTATATGATCAATGGATGTAAATAAGTAGCTAGTCATCTCGACTCTGAGATCCCTTCATGGAGGCTTGCGCATGGGATAGGGAGGAGTGGACGAGGTGGCGACACGACTGGAGGTGCATTGGAGACCAAGGCCATAATAGTTGGAAAAATCTATGATTTTTCCTTGTTTATTATATTGGTTTATGTGCTTGTCATGTGTGTGCATGTGATAATCCTCAACGTAAATAACTAAGTAGGAGAGAGACCCTATGAGTCTCATGGCCTCCATTACATTCTAACAAGTGATGCGAACAAGTCTGCGCATCGGCTCTGAGTGCCTTCCTCCCCATCGAATGGGCTGGTTCTGTGGATCACTAGGTCAGAAAAGATTATAGAAAATTATTGAAGAGCGTGTGTACTTCTCCATCGGAAGACACATAATCGGAAATAATTTTTTTAGTGTCGTGTAATGGTAAACACTTAGATACAAATAATAGTATCCTCCCCATCGGAGTCACTGCTATTATTTGTAGGGTCGAAGAGGATCAACTATTAATTTTACTTGTTAGAAAGTTTGGATGATAAGATAGTAAAATTAATGGGTAAAATCTCCTCTCACAAATGTAGAATTCGTATACGTCCACACCACCGTGGCATGCGAAATTCTCGATGTTTTGAGGTGTTGGTTGATTTTGAAAATTTATTATTTTGAGGAGTCAATTTATTTTCAAAATCTAAAGTGTATGATTGTTATGATTCTCAGGTGTTTTAAAATTGATCTAGACCCACTTGACCAAGTTCAAAGAGAAAATCAAATAAATGCCCCTAATAATAATAAGGATTGGAAATTAAATCTAGACTTTATCTCTACTACCAAGGAACCTAAATGTGATCTTATCGAGTTCTGTGCCGAAAAACCTAGCGAGATTAATGATGAAGAGGAGTGTGAATAGTTTAGGAAATGGTTAGAAGCAGACAAGTCAACTGAGTGTCATCAAAATCACAGGCTTCTTCCATTACCAGTGATAAAACATCCAAACTCGACAACACTTCGGGAATCCTAATCGAGCCGCTAGGCAAGAGGTCATGAAAAACTTGACAATGACTATCTTGGTTGAGGGTATGCCCGTAAGAGAACATGTTCTCAAAATGATGGCTTGGCTAAAGGGGATGGAAATTCTTGAAGCACAAATCGATGGGGAAACCCAGGTCGATCTCATCCTCCAATCTTTACCAAAAAGTTTTGAGAAGTTTCGCCTAAGCTACAATATGGACAAACATTCATATTCTGTTGGATCAAGAAAACCGACAGAGGGGGGGTGAATATCGGAAATCGTTCGGATTTTCGTAAAGAGCACGTACGCAGCGGAAATAAAATAAAACAATCACAGCACAAAGACACGGTCGATTTACTTGGTTCGGAGCCTGTGTTGACTCCTACTCCAAGGCCCACGGTCGTTGACCGTTTACTTTGGGCAATTCTATATACGCGCAAATCAGTTTACAATAATTTATTACAAGTAAGTGCACTAACAATAATAATAAAAAATTCGATCTTCGTTACCGACGTCCGGAGTGGATTGACTCTTTCGGGGCAGCGGGACGTCGTCGGCTCGAGTTGGAGTGTTTCCGGAGCAAGGCACGAGCGTAGAAGATCTTTGGGGCGTTGAGAGAACAGTTGTACTGAAGCCTTGGTCGAAGGCCCTTTATATAGGGCCTGGGGGCGCCCCCCACGTGGCCTCTGATCCGCAGAGCTCTCGGTCAGCGTCTATCCTCTGGATCCGCTTTGACCGGGGCGCCCGGAGCGCTCGGGGCGCCCGCATTGACCGGGTCAAAGTCCTATCTCCTTGGCTTCGAGGGGTTCGGGTTCGATGTTACGCATGGGGGCGCCCGCAGCGCAGGGGGCGCCCAGGAGCAGCGCGGGCGCCCGGGAGCACGGGGGCGCCCCTCCCAGCAGCTATTCGAACCCTTTTTCCTTTGACATGTTTTGTATGTACCTTGGGGGCGCCCGGGACACTCCGGGCGCCCTACTCAGCCTTTGCCTCTCTCCTTTGAGGCTTTCTGAGCTGCAGACACACGTTCCTTCGGTCCTGCATCTAGGGTTAGTCTAAAACACAATGCAACAATAGAATATTTATTTATACAGCCTTAGCTGTCTTGGTTCTGACTTTGGTCTCCAAAATGGAGCCCTAGGTCGAACCGACGCCTACTGTTCCCTCGATGGGGAACGCGTCCTCACCTACTCCTCTCGGGAGAATTTACCTGTTGCCAACCGCTCCTTTGGTTGGTCTTTTGCCTGACGGTCCTTTGTCAGGTCTTGGATACTTGCAGTCCTTCGCCAGTTGCCTAGCAGTCCTTTGCTAGGACTTTGGTACTGGCAGTCCTTCGCCAGTTGCCTAGCATTCCTTCGCTAGGACATTGCTACTGGCAGTCCTTCGCCAGTTGCCTAGCATTCCTTCGCTAGGACATTGCTACTGGCAGTCCTTCGCCAGTTGCCTAGCATTCCTTCGCTAGGACTTTGCTCTGCACACTTGAGTAACTTGTTAGAAACACAATTAATACTTAACTTTTGACCTCTGTTGCCATTATCAAAACACAGGTTTGACTTTGGTGCATTCTGCACCAACAGTCTCCACCTTTTTGATTTATGGCAACCCTAGTTCAAAAAGTTAAGTTTAAGCAAAACATGAAAAAGTTTTAACTTTTGTTCCCTCCCCCTGGAAGGAATCTCCCCCTAGATTTTTCAAACATTCGTGGGGAAAAAAAACTTTACTTGTACTTTAAAACTTAAGTTTTAGATACTTAGAAATCTTTTAATAACTTAAGTTAAAAGTACATAGGAAGATTTTTGAAACATGATTTTTGAGTACTTAAAAAGTTTGAGGCTTTAAGTTTCAGGGTACTCAAAGGTTTTGCAAGTTTTAGCTTAAGTACTTAGTTAACTTTGAAAACACTTTAGTACTAATTTTGAAAACTTAGTACAGTACTTTTGGAAAACTTAAGTACTTAACCAGTTTTGAGAAACTTAAGCTTAAGGTACTTTATAAAAAAACTTTTGACAAACTTAAGTTATAAAATTTTGAAAGGCTTGAGTACTTAGCAAAATTTTGAAGGTTTCAAAAAAAATTTTGAGGTTTGAATAGGCTTGAATACTTAGCTTAAGTAAAAAATTTGAAAGGCTTGAAGAACTTTAGCCATTTTTGAAAAGCTTCAGTATTTTTCAAAAAGAAAAAACTTTTGAATACTTTTTGAATAAAGGATAGAGTTAAGAAAATTAAATTTTGAAAACTTTTAAAATAAAGAAAATTTTAAAGAAAATTAATTTTATTCTCTCCTTTCCTATCTCTCTCCCTTTGCCATATATCAAAACAAATAGCAGAAATAATGGAAATAAGTAAGATTTTGCTGTACTAAATCAAATCATAATTAGACTTAACTAAATCAATCAATTTTCTCTGTTGGGACCTGTCTAACCCAATTAGCTACTTACTAACTGTTATAAACAGTAGTTTTTGCTAGGGTTAGTCAAATTAAGTGTTTCTGTTCAAGTTAGATTTTCTAAACTTGACACTTAACTTGATTGTTGTATAAGTTGTATTTAGTGCCCCAATTACTGCAGATGCACTGACTTAAAGCATCATGAATTAAGGCAAGGACCTAAGCATCTCAACCCTTTCTAGGTTATCAATCAAAAAGTACCCTAAGGTGCTTGTGAGATGCTGGCTTCTAAGTCTATAGGTGCATGCAGTTCTAGGGTTAGGGCCTAGGCTAAGTTCATTTTCGAAAAACCCTAGTTTTTAAAGGGGGTAACTTTTGAAATAAAAATAAAACTAAGTCGAAAATGAAAACTGATTTGAAATTAAGTAAAACAGTTTTTCAAATTTTACAAAAAAAATTTAAATCAGATAGAGCAAAAGAATTAAAGTTAATCTACTCTACAGAACACAATCCTAACTGCCTTCGTAGTGAACTGAACTCAGATTCAGGTAAGGGTTTTGTGAATATATCAGCTAAGTTGGATTTAGAGTCAATATGTTTAAGTACTATTTTACCCCTGGCTACATGGTCTCTCACAAAATGATGTTTGACTTCTATATGTTTGGTTCTGGAGTGTTGGATTGGGTTCTTAGTTAAATTAATTGAACTTATATTATCAATAAATACTTGAGTTTGGGTGTAGTTGAGCTGGAAGTCCTTAAGTGTGTGCATCATCCATAAAAGTTGAGCAACACACTCTTCTAAGGCCACATACTCAGCTTCAGTTGTGGATAGAGCTACACAGTGTTGTTTTCTGCTGCACCAACTAACTAGACTCTGACCTAACAGTTGGCAGCTTCCACTTGTGCTCTTTCTATCTAATTTACAGCCTGCATAGTCAAAATCTGTGTATCCTGTTAAATCAAAAATTGAGGTCCTAGGATACCAAATTCCTACATTTAGGGTGCCCTTTACATATCTTAGAATTCTTTTTAGGACTGCTAAGTGCGTTTCCTTAGCACAGGTTTGGTATCTAGCACACATCCCTACAGAAAAGAGGATATCAGGTCTGCTGGCTGTAAGGTACAGTAGACTCCCTATCATACTCCTGTAGAGTTTAAGGTCCACTGGTTTACCATCAGGGTCACTATCTATTTTTACATTAGTGGCCATGGGGGTACTTATGCTTTTAGAGTTATCCATTTTAAATTTCTTTATTAACTCTTTAGCATATTTGAATTGATGAACGTAATTACCATCCCTAGTTTGTTTAATTTGTAAGCCTAGGAGAAAGGTAAGCTCACCAACTAAGCTCATTTCAAATTCTTCTTCCATTATCTTGACAAATTCTTTTAGGAAGTTGGTGTTAGTGGATCCAAAGATTATGTCATCTACGTAAATTTAGGCAATGAATATATCTTTTCCTAGGGTTTTAATAAATAAAGTTGAGTCAATTTGACCTTGTTTAAATTCTTTAGAAGTTAAGTAAGTTGATAATCGTTCATACTAAGCCCTAGGTGCTTGTTTTAACCCATATAATGCTTTGGTTAGTTTGTAAACGTAGTTAGGTTTGTCTAGGTCCTCAAACCCTGGGGGTTGTCCTACATAAACTTCTTCTTTAATGAATCCATTTAAAAATGCTGACTTTACATCCATTTGATATAATTTAAATCCTTTATGGGATGCAAAGGCTAACAACATTCTAATGGACTCATGTCTAGCTACTGGGGCATATGTTTCATCGTAGTCTAGTCCCTCTACTTGGCTGAAACCCTTTGCTACTAAGCGGGCTTTATTTCTTACTATTTCTCCTTGATCATTCAACTTATTCCTAAAGACCCACTTAGTATCTATGATGGATTTGCCTTCAGGTTTAGGCACTAATTCCCAGACTTGGTTTCTCTCGAATTGAGCTAGTTCTTCTTGCATCGCTATGATCCAATCAGGATCAGGTAGGGCTTCTTCTATAGTTTTGGGTTCAATTTTTGATATCATAGCTATTTGGCTAAGGTTCCTATAGGAAGACCTAGTCCTGACTCCTAGAGTTGGATCACCCACAATTTGATCGGTTGGGTGACTAAGTCTGGGTTTCTTTGTTCTTCTAGAGCTTGGTTCAGCCTCAGGTCCAGCTGGTCGGTTTGGTTCACTATTTGATTCGACTCTTTGGGCTGGTTTATTTGTTGGTTCGATTCTTGGTTCAGTTAATTCATTTATTGGTTCAATAGTTAGTTCGTGTAAGGGTTCAATTAATGGTTCAATAATTTGTTCATTATTTTCTTGGTTAGAGTTTGATGAAATTAAGTCTGGATTATTAGATGTTGAATTGATTTCTTCATCGAAAATTAAGTTTGTTGTTTCTTCAATTTTCTTAGTTTGTTTGTTGTAAGCTCTATAGGCTCTACTTGTGGTTGAATATCCTAGGAAAATACCTGAGTTTGACTTGGATTGAAATTTTCCTAAATAGTCTTTGGTGTTTAGGATATGGACTTTGCACCCAAAGACCCTTAGGTAATGTAGGTTTGGGAGTCTATGGTAGTACAGTTCATAGGAGGTTTTGTTGTGTCATTTGTTAATCAAAATCCTATTTTGGATATAACAGGCTGTACTAGTTGCTTCTGCCCAAAATTGATTTGCTAGTTTAAATTCGTTGAGCATAGCCCTAGCGGCTTCTTGTAATGTTCTATTCCTTCGCTCTACAATCCCATTTTGTTGGGGGGTTCTAGGACATGAAAATTCATGTAAATACCCATTTACCTTACAGAATTCCTCAAACCGTTGATTCTCAAACTCTCCCCCGTGATCACTCCTAAGTCTTTTTATTTTAGTGTCGTTTTGATTTTCAATTAGTTTACAGAATTCAATAAATAGGTTTAGGGTTTCATCTTTGGTTTTTAGGAACCTAACCCAGGTAAACCTAGAGTAATCATCAACTATTACTAAGCAGTATCGGTTCCCGCTTAGTGACTTGGCTCCATGTGAATCAAATAGGTCAAGGTGCAGGAGCTCAAGTGTGGTTTGAGTTAAATTAGACTGGATTAGTTTGTGATTGGATTTGGTTTGTTTGCCTTGATTACATGATTCACATATTAGGTTTTCATTATTTTTGATTTTGGGGATACCTTTGATTAAGCCAAGTTGGGTAATTTTTGAGATAGTTCTCAAATTGGTATGACCTAATCTCCTATGCCAGAGGTTTGTTTGTTCTAATTGTGTTAACATACATTTGGGTATAAGGGGAAGATTTATAGTGTATACATTGTTTTTCCTAGTGCCCTTAAGTATGATTTCTGAGTCTTGTTCATTTCTAATCAGGCAGTTAGAATTGTTGAAAGTAACTATATAACCAGAATCACATAACTGACTTATGCTAAGCAAGTTAAAATTAAAGTTTTCAACCAATAGCACTTTCTTAATAATGAAATCAGTTTTAAGCTCAATATTACCTGACCCAATTACCTTGAGTGTAGCATTATTGCCAAATGCCACTGAGCCTAGGTTTTTGAGTTTGAGCTTGGTGAACTTCAATTTATCTCCAGTCATGTGTCTGGAGCAACCGCTATCCAACATCCATTGGTCCAAATCTTTATGTTCCTACGCATAAAGAATTTTCTTGATTTGGATCCAATTAGAATCAGGAATAGCTTAAATTGAGTTTCACTGCCTAGTCTGTCTCACCAAAATCTAGGGTTTTTAATCACGTTAACCTTATAGGTTTTGTGAGACAGGTTTTGATAGTTTTGAAAGTTGAAAGTTTATTTAAAAATAATTAAATTTTGAAAACTTAATTAATTTTGAAAACGATTAAATTTTAAAAAAAAACTTAATTTTTGAAAACAATTAAATTTTTCAACAGAAGTTTAAATCTACAAATAACTGAATTTTTGTGTTAGATTCGAATTTGACAAAAATTAATTTGAATTTGAATTTCAGAAATTGGCTTCCAGGTCTTGGCGAGGCACTAGGCCTTCTTTGGCCGTAGCCTTATGGGATCATCCACCCTTTCCTTGACAAAGCCTTTTAATGAAATTTCATTTTCAAAATCAATTTTTGAAAAATTTCTGGTCTAACTAGTTTGGATTTTGGATCGGTAGCTTCGACTGGTTTCACCAGTCTAAAGAGACCAAGTAAACTTGATCTTATTAGAATTGGTTTCCCCAACGTACTATCATCTCACCTCCACCCAATACTATGTTGTCAAATTTCAGCTAAGTTTGTTTAGTCCTTAAGCTAGCCTAAGTCTAAGCATGGTATATTGCAGAAATTAAATAACCAATCAATCAAGCAATTTAAATCAATAATAACAAGTTTATCTAATAATGAAAATAGTTTTCAGTTTGGCTCCCCCTGGACTAAAGCCACGGTGATGGTTAGGCAAGATGTGAATCTTGTCCTTGGGGATCCAATACTGATTTGATTCAGTGGGTTTGTTCAAGTATAGTTTAGGTACTCATGCCTGAATTTTACCTCTGGACTGATTCAGTACAGCAAAGTATGATCTTTGCCGAGATTTGGTTCTATAGCCCAATCCGGATCGATTTAGGACTGATTTCTGTTTTCCAAGGATCATGTCAAGACCTTTGGAACCAGATGTAAATCGTTCTAATGCTGATCTAAGATCCTTAACCTGAGTTTTCAGGGAGGAGTTTTCCTTTTCAAGTTTTTCAACTTGAGTAGGAGTTCCTTCCTGAACCTTCTCGGTTAAGGGTTTAGAATCAGCTCCCTCTTTCAGGAGTTTCACTTCCTGTCGGAGGGATTCGACTCGGAGTTTGGCTTTGGCCAAATCTCGAGAAAGAAATGAAATTAACTCACTTAATTGTAATCTATTAAAACCAGTTACCTTAATTTCTCCGTCTTCTGTGAAGGTCAGCTCGCCGTCCTCTTGTTCTGTTTCTGACTCAGTCTCGACTTTATCTGAGGCGGTCAGAGCTAGGAGATTGGACTGGGGTGCCTCTTCTTCTTCTTCTGAGGACGATTCGTCCCAGGTTGCTTGCAGTGCCTTCTTTCTTCTCGTCCTTTTTGTCTCCTTTAGGTTAGGGCATTCTGACTTGTAGTGGCCCTTTTTCTTGCACTCGTAGCAGGTCACATTAGGCTTGTTCGCGGGTTCAGCTGGTTCGTCCTTTCTTCGGCCGGTTTTCCGTTTGTTGGTTCGGTTCTTCAGCTCCTTGTAGTAGCTTCAAGCGAGCCGGACCAGCTTAGTTTGTTCTCCTTCTTCGTCTTCTGAGTCAGAGTTAGACTCGGGTTCAGGTTCAGGCTTCTTCTTTGTTGTCCTTCCAGTTTTACCTGCAACAAAAGCAATACCTTTCTCGACCATATTGGTGTTAGTTTGTTCGTGTAGTTCTAGTTCGGAAAATAATTCATCTAATTTTATTTTAGAAAGATCTCTAGAGACCTTGTATGCATCTACCATAGATGCCCACAAGGTGTTTCTAGGGAAGGCGTTTAGAGCATACCTTATTAGGTCACGGTTTTCAACCTTGTGACCTATTGTGTGAAGACCGTTCATTACCTCTTGGATTCGTGCGTGGAGCTGGGCTGCTGTTTCGTTGTCGGCCATCTTGATGGTGTAGAGTTTGTTTAGTAGCAGATCCCTCTTGCTGATCCGAGTATCTAAAGTCCCTTCGTGCAGCTCGATCAGTTTTGTCCACAGCTCCTTTGCACTATTAAAGGGGCCCACGCGGTTCAGCTCCTCTTTCGTCAATCCGCATTGAAGAGTCTGAGTAGCTTTTGCGTCGGCTTCTATCTTTCGCTTTAGGGCGTTGTCCCATTCAGAGTAGTTCTGAGGAAGACCTTCGGCATTTCGGGGGATCTCCAGACCGGACTGGATAATGATCCACATGTCCACCTGAGTTTTCAGGTGGACCTCCATACGACTTTTCCAGTAAGAGAAGTCTTCTCCACTGAAGAGTGGAGGTCTGGCGGTGCTAAATCCCTCTTGCATGGCCATTTAGTCTGAGAAAGAAAACTTAAAGGATTTTCCAAGACTAGGTCTTGGATTAGCAGTGCTGGATTAAATAACGAGGGGTGTTGCACCAACCTCGCAAAAAAAACGAACGAAATATTTAGCGAGAAATTAAAAAAAAATAGAAAATAAAAATCCGAAAAAAATTTCAAACTAGTGGTTGCACCAGGTTTGAACTTCCCCGCTCTGATACCACTTGTTGGATCGAGAAAACCGATAGAGGGGGGGTGAATATCGGAAATCGTTTGGATTTTCGTAAAGAGCACGTACGCAGCGGAAATAAAATAAAACAATCACAGCACAAAGACACGGTCGATTTACTTGGTTCGGAGCCTGTGTTGACTCCTACTCCAAGGCCCACGGTCGTTGACCGTTTACTTTGGGCAATTCTATATACGCGCAAATCAGTTTACAATAATTTATTACAAGTAAGTGCACTAACAATAATAATAATAAATTCGATCTTCGTTACCGACGTCCGGAGTGGATTGACTCTTCGGGGCAGCGGGACGTCGTCGACTCGAGTTGGAGTGTGTCCGGAGCAAGGCACGAGCGTAGAAGATCTTTGGGGCGTTGAGAGAACAGTTGTACTGAAGCCTTGGTCGAAGGCCCTTTATATAGGACTTTGCTCTGCACACTTGAGTAACTTGTTAGAAACACAATTAATACTTAACTTTTGACCTCTGTTGC
The DNA here is from genome assembly GCA_024364735.1 of Boesenbergia rotunda. Taxonomy (NCBI): domain Eukaryota; kingdom Viridiplantae; phylum Streptophyta; class Magnoliopsida; order Zingiberales; family Zingiberaceae; genus Boesenbergia; species Boesenbergia rotunda. Next base: position 657,595 of record JAGFNQ010002213.1, read on the forward strand.
CATTATCAAAACACAGGTTTGATTTTGGTGCATTCTGCACCAACATATTCGTGGGTAGAACTTCTGACAGAACTCGAGATGGCAGAGGCGTTTTCTCTTCAGAGCTCACAGACTTTCATTGCTCAAGAGGTTTCTGCTTCTAAACTGAAAGGAAAGAAGAAGAAGAAACATGCTGGGGCAAAGAAAGTAGCAGGATTACAGGGACCTCAGAGTTGCATAAAGAAGTCGAAAGACAAGTGCTTTGTGTGCAAGCAGTATGGACATTAGAAGGCGCGGACTATCCCCACCGTCAGAGTAATAATTCAAATATACTTTTCTCTAGTGTCGTTGTAACATGTTTAGCGGTGATATCTACCGATACCTAGTGTGTAGATATGAATGCCTCTAATCATGTCTGCATCTCTTTGTAGGGGTTCCAGGAAACCCGACGACTAGCTGAGGAGGAGATTACCATCTATATGGGATAGACTACAGAGATGACTTTTGCAGTGGGAGTTATTCATTTATGTCTTTTAGATAGGATGATAAATGTTTTGGTTTTATAGAGATTGTTTTTGTACTTAATTTTTGGAAAGAACATTTGTTCAGTTTCTGGAATAAGATATTCTATTGCTTTTATTGTTAAAAGTGGAATAGAAGGATTATCTATTAAAGTGCATAGATAGGTAATTGCTTTATTTTTAAAACCATAAACTACCATGATGCAATTAGATGTTTAATAGCTTATCATCTAACCAAAGTAAGAGAAAGGTTCTTTCCAAGATGAACCAAACATACCTTTAGGCTCTAAGGCTTGGTGTTATTCACCTTTAGTAGGATTCAAAGGTTGATAGCCAATGGACCCTTGGGTTCATTGGTAGTGGAAGACTACTCTTCTTTAAAATCTTTGAATCTTACTAGGAAGGTAAGAAGACCAAGAGACTTTTCTAAGCCAAGGGGCATAGACCAAAGGTATGTAGGAGTATGTTCAACCTGATAAGTATAGGTCCTTAATCTATCCAGAATAGAGATAGCCTTGAATACCTTGTTTATTTTATAAACAATTATTCAAGTGTCAAAGTACATTTACTTGATGTACCGCAAGACTGAATACATTGATGAGATCAAAGAATTTAAGTATGATGCAGAGAAATATCATAGTAAAAGTATGGCGACATTACGATTAGATCGTAGTAGCAAGTACCTCTTGGGATAGTTGTAAGACTTACTTATCAGAGATTGGGAATAAGTCTCAATTCACTGCACTTGGTATGCCCCAACAGAGCGGTGTAGTACAGGAGAAGAAAAAGGTCTCTTAAAGTAATGGTTCGGACAATGATAAGCTACACTGAGATTAACCAGTCTTGTTCAGGGGATATGCTCTGGATACAACAGTGTATGTGCTTGATATTATCTAGGTCAGTAGTCTCTTCACCCATTGAAATGTCGACTAAGCGAAAGTCTAGTCTAATACATTTTCAGATTTGGGCAGCTCAGCACATATGCTGAAAAGAGATACTGATAAGTTGGAATCTAGTGTACCTGTTCGTAGGCTATCCTAAGTGAACATAAGATGGTTTAGTAGTCCTAAAGATCAGAGGATATTCGTTGGTACGAATGTCTGATTCTTAGAAAAGAACTATGTAATGAACCACATACCCATGAGTAGGAATTATTCTTTAGTAACTAAGGGGGGACATTTTAACCTTAGTACCAACTGTACAAGAGGGAATACCACAAGTCACTGCACCTCGTGTCACAGAAGATACACAGGGGATACCTTATCGTAGTGGGAGGGTTGTTAGGCGACCTAAAGGTTTCATGTTCTTGGAGAGTCTTTGGACTGGGTCCTTGGTGAACATGAACCGAATCCCTAGACTTATGACGAGGATCATCCGTTTTGAAAAGATAAATCCAGTCATATGGATTTGTTCAAAGAACAGATGAGATTGTGTATATAAGTGATGTGACGGAAACGAAGTGGTATTCTTGTACTATACGCAGATAATATTTTGTTAATTGACAACAATAACGAAATACTGTCAGACGTAAGGGTATGGTTGTCCAAATAATTATGAAGGACTTGGGAGTAGTAAGACACATCTTTGGGGATCAAAGATCTAAGGGATCTCCAGAGAAGGATGATGTGCTTATCCCAAGCTTCATACAAGACACTGTCCTAACTCGTTTTAGCATGGATACCTCCAAGAAAAATTTTGTACTTTTCAGCTATGGAGCTACTCTATCTAAAGAGATATATTTAGATTATCAAAGGAGACAGAGTAGGTAATGGCGGTTCCTTTAGCATCGGTTAAAGGGAGCCTCATGTATGCTAAAAACGAGACCAATTATCTATTTTGCTGTGGGCATAGTTAGCAGATATTGGAGTAACCCAGGTCAAGGAAATTGGACTGCGGTAAAAGCATATATTAGTGCTTAAGAAGGACTAAGGATTATATGCTGGTTTATCGGGCAGACCAATCTCCTGTGGGTTATATGGATACAGAATTCCAATAAAATAGGGCCTAATATAAGTATTTCTCGGGGTTTTGTGTTTACTTTTAGGAAGTGGAACCATTGTATAGGAGAGTGTCGCGTAGCGGCTGCGTGATGGACTCTACCATGGAGGCTGAATATTTGGCAGCCTGCATGGCAGACAAGAAAACTACATGGTCCAGGAACCTCAAGATGGACTTCGATGTGATTCCTGGTTTGCTCAGAGCTATCACATTTGTTGTGATTAAAATGGTGTCGTTGCAAACTCGAAGGAATCACGAGTCCATAAGGCGAGTAAACACATAGAGCGTAAGTACCACCTAGGAGAGGAATAACTGTTGTTCCCTAGATTACATCAGAGGATGACCTAGGGAGATCTTTTCACTAAAGGCCTTGGTAGCGAGAGCTTTTAGATATGTGAAGGATCAAAGGGTCAGATGTATGACATTTTGAAAACAGCAAAGTCTTTGAGTATAAGTGGGAGATTGTTAGGATGTATACTAAAAGTCATGCTTTTGGTTAAAGTACATCTACATTTTAAAAGGGAATCGCAAAATCACACGTTGCATATTTATATTAGTATATGTACAAAAATGTCTCATACATTGCATTGTAGATAACATGGTGCGTGGTGATGCACAGAAGATTATGTTATCAAGTTCCTTGCAGAAGTATAATAAAGAGACTTACAACCGAGATGAAGTTGGAAAACCCATCGGGATGGTTGTAGTGTAATTAGGTGTGATTTGTCTTAACCATAGAATTACACTAGTGCACTTTGTGTGCATTGAGTAGGACCAAAAGAGAGGTCATCCAATTTTGTACTGACTTCATAAATTGGATTAGACTTCGGTTTATATTATAGAGTACGATCTCTAAATCATGAAATAATAATGGGCACATGTATTTAAATAATTATTACTTTGATTTACCAATGGGCGAGATCTATTCTGTTAGATCGATAGGCCGGTTAAGTTGGGTAATAATTTTATCTACATGGTGTGTTGTTGATTATTGAGGGAATCCGTGTCCTGGTCAGTCAGGATGATGATGCCCCCTTGATGAGCTCAAAAGGATCGTCATGTCAAATTTTGCAAGTGGATTATGGTCCGACATGAAGAAAAGGTTGAGTGGTACATGTCAAATCATGCAAGAGGATAATTAATTAAAATTATCAATAATTTAAATTAATTATCGGACATTCGATATCTTAAACATGGGGAGATTGACGACTCATAATAGGTGGAGCCCATATGAAAATATGAAGGTTGGTGAGGAAATTCAATGGGGATCCTTTAGTGGAATGGATCCTCATTAATGGATCTTGTTTGGATCCATTAGCGGGCCAAGACCCAACTCCTCCACATGGTCCCTACCTTACCCCTATAAATACCCCATAGGAGTCATAATACAAGGTTAATGAATTAAGGAATTAATCTATAATTAATCATCCAAATACCCTCTCCCTTTCTCTCTCTTAGGGTTGCGGCAACCCTTGGTGTGGTCGGCGGCAACAAAGAGAAGAAGAGCAGGGATAAGCCTCTTCTCCTTCGGTTTTCTTCTTCCACTCTACTCTCCTTTGGCTGGAGCTCTCCCTTGAGTGGCTGGATCCGGCGGAGCAAAGGGCTGGTGGCTCCTTTTATCGCCGCAACTAGGAACAAGAAGAAGGAGAGTGCAAGTTGGGTTTTCATCATCTTCCTCCACTTCCATTGCTTCCTCTCCCATGGCAGGAGTCTCCCTGAGGCCGGGAACAAGTCCGGCAGGTTAGGGAGAAGCTTGGTTGGCGGCGACACAAGTTTGAAGGAGTTCTTTCCTTATTTGTGGCTGGCGCAAGTGGAAGGAGGAAGAAGGGTGGCCGCGGGTGAGTAAGGGAGGAAGAGGAGATTTGTTCTCCCTTTTTCTTCCTCTTCTTGATCTTCCTAACCTTCCTCTTGGTGTTGCCTTGTGGCCGGTGGACCTTGGGAGCTTGAGGTGGCCGACGATGCAAGGAGGAGAGGTGGAAAGTGTTAGGATCTTAGCGTGTGCTAGAGGGGGAGTGAATAACTCTTTTTCGAACTTGTCTTCCTACAATGGTTAGTGCGTAAGCGAAATAATAGAACCTAAATCTAACAAACAAGAAGTACACACCTATTTACGTGGTTCGGAGATGAAACTCCTACTCGACTGCTGTCCGTAAGGTGGACGATCCCGATCCTTCGGTGGATGATTGATAATTACCATTTTGTTAATCAATTTAGACTCTTAAATCCATGTTTTGATCCCTTTTATATGCTTAATCTTGTATTTACACTGGGTTCCATGAGTTATTTCTATTTTTGATTTTGGATACGATTCTTTCTATATTTGAGATATTTTGACATTAAAATTTGAATCTAATTTTGTAGGCTTTGAATGATCATGGACCTAGATCAGATTAGATCGAGTTTGAATCAGACTTGGATTTGGATCAAGATGATCAAGCATTGGAAGAATGTGGGCCGTCCAATTAAGAAATGGGGAGATCTGGGCCATCCATCAGCTTCTGGTCAATCCGAGCTCAAGATAGAGTTAATCAAGACCATAGATCAAGATCTGAAGTTTTGATCCAAATCAGAAGTCATCTAGCCATTGGATCAAGCTCAAGGGGAGTCTTAGCCATCCATTCAAAAATCAGGGCAATCTGAGCCATCCGTTGCAGATCTGATCGATCTAAGCTGAGGAGAAGCAGATCCTGACCATTGATGGAGATCTGGAAAATTTGGGTTCAATCCGAGATGATCTGATTGTTGGATTAAGCGGGGATGATCACAACCGTTCAATTTCAAATGGAATTAATCAAAATCAGAATTCCCTCTCGCCCAGCTGAGTCGTCGCGAGTTCATCAGTTTCATCTCTGTTCTTCGAGTTCTTCATCGTTTTCTTCTCCATTTTCTCGGCGACCACATCAGATCCAGTTTCTTTTCAAGATCTCGAGTCAAAGAGGGAGATTTCCAGAGAAGTTTGCAATCAATTTCGTAGCTGAAGTGGGCTCGGGTGAGGGTTTCGCCAGAGTTCTGTTCTCACTGATTGATTCCATTTGATCGCTGCTGTCTTCATCGAACAGAGCAATCAGAGCATTTAGAGGGCTTCTTTGAAGGCTTCTGAAGGTGTCTAAGCGAAGATCGCCAGTCAGCTCATCAGGGAGGAAGAGATCGTGAAATTTTCAGATCGCACAATCATGTTGTTGATAAACTGATTTCGGGAGTCAATCCTCTGCTGATTTGTCGAACTAGAGGGTTTCTAGATGGTTCTTGTATGACGGCAAGAAGGATTTTGGTGAAGAATCTGATCTGGTGTTAATTTTTCATCAAATTTTATTTCTGAATTGTAATTTCCTTCGCTGTTTCAGTTCGTATCAGTTTCCATTACAGCATCTGATCAGTCTATTTGACCGATCAAGAAAGCATCTGATCGATCTGTCGACCGATCAGGTAAGCATCTGATCGGTCTGTTGACCGATCAGGAAGAGGTTTCAGCCCAATTACGTTTCAAACCTGCTTTGTTCTCAATTTTCAATTCAATCCTGTTCCTTTAGTAATTTTTTTGTTTCAAACTTCACATTTATGCAATTTAGCTACAGAGCTTTTGTTTCTTACATTCAATATTAGTTTTTGAATTCCAATTCCATAGTTTGAAATTTAATTGCTTAGTTTTCAAATAGGATAAGTTTAGTTTCCATAATTTTCTAGTTAGTTGTTATTTCATCCATTGTCACAAAACAAACACCCCATCTTATTTGAAAACCCAAAACATCAAACGACAAATTTCAAGCTTGAGTTGAGCATTCACAACTAGTCCTTGGAAAAATACGACTTAAGGCCCCTATACTACACTTAGTTTGTGAGCTAAGGGTTTTCAACTTATAAATTCAAATTTGAGGCTTATTTGTGACACTTGTTGTGGGTTCATCAAATTTTTGGCGCCGTTGCTGGGGAGCTATACTAGTTGAGTTTGTTTAATTTGAGCTTGTGCTTAGTTTCATATTTTCTGAATCTATTTCATTTGCTTTATCTTTCTATATACATTTGTTGTCATTTTGTTTGGTTTATGACCAGGACTGCAGGTGGTGATATTGTGGTTTTGATCCTGAGATTGAAAGGACATTCAGAGCTAGGAGAAATCAAGGAAGAGTTCCAGAAGTTATTGAAAATATTCCTATTCACTCAAGCAGTCCCATGGCAGAACATCAGTATTTTCAGAATCTTCAGCAGCATTTTCAGAATTTTCAGCAATCCTATTCACAATTTCAGCAAGGGAATCAGAATTTTTAGCCACAATTCCAGAATTTTCAGCAAGGTAATCAGCTTTTTCAACCATTCCAACAACCTTATCAACAATTTCAGCAAGGGTTTCATCAAAATCAGCAAGGGTTTCAACCAATTCAAAATTTCTAGCAATCTTTTCATCATTCACAGCCTTCAAATCAAAGTTTTCAGTTTCAAAATCAGAATTTTCAGCCCCAACAATTTCAGCCTTTCAACCAACAATTTCAGCCTCAAAATCAGAATTTTCAGAGCAATAATTTCCAGCAATTTCAACGTAGTTTCCAGCCCAATTTTTAGCAATTTCAACAGCCTATTCACTCATTTAATCAGCCCCAACAAATTCATTTTCAGAGTTCACTGCCTACTTAAGGATTTCAGCAACCTAATGTTTCATTTCAAGGCCAACAAGAGTCTCATGCTAATCAAGGAGACTTTGGGAATTCTAGTGGGTTTGATGCACAACAACAAAGGCTTGAGGAGATGTTGCAATAAATCATACAACAACAGTAAATTTTACAACAACAACAACAAAAGAATGAAGCTACCTTACAAAATATTGAGAGACATATTGGACAACTTGCAAGTGGGATGAATCAAATGCAAGCTCAAGGATCGGGTCAATTACCATCTCAAGCTACTCATAATCCTAAGAGAAATGTTAGTGTCATAACTTTGAGGAGTGGGAAAGTTTCTTCAAGTCTAAACACTCCAAGGGCTGATTTTTCTGAAAAATTTTCAACACCTTGTTTTCCAGCTCATAACAGCCTCAAAATTGATTCTACACCGGTTGATTGTGAACCTAGTTCAAGCCTAAGTCCTTCTTCTATTGATCCCGCAATTTTGGCGGAAGATGAAGAAGAAATCAGTGAAAACAAGGCACTTACAGCAGCTAAACCTATTGAAGTTCCTTCTCAAGACTCATTTCCAAAAGTTTCGGCTCAAGTGGAGGAACCAAGGGTCCCTTTACCCTTCCACAACACCCTAGAGAGGATCATTCTATCATGAGCATAGGTATTTTAGATGAGTTAGTTGATGCAGATTTATTTGCTGATAGAGTTTCATTTGGTATTCACAGAGAATATTTCAGCTCAGAGGAGGCTGAGGATGCATTAGGTATAGAGGCTGAAGATTTGAAGATTGTATCTGATTCACTTTCAGTTGAAGACGATTCTATAGGTATAGGGGATTGCACTGAGCCCCAGGGATCACCTATATTGATTGACATATCTGGAGATTCAGATGATAGGTATGAAAGTGTAGGGACTTGCATGGTGGGAGCAAGGACCCAAGAATCACCTTTTTTAGTTGTATGTCCACCAGAACCTGAGCCTGAGGTGGAGCCTTTACCTGACCAAGAGGAGGCCATAGTTACATCCACTCTTGTAGAACCTTTGGGTATTTTTCAACACGACAAGGTAAGTATTCTTCCTAATTTTTTAGGAAAATTCATAGAGGTACCTAAGGTTGATTTTATTGGATGTGATGCATTTCTTGATACATTCTATGTAGAGACTGATTGTATTTCATCTCTTTCTTACCCTGCATGCGTGCAGGAGGTATTTCCTTCTCATGGTTTTGCAGGGTGCCGTAGGTTTCTTGAGTAGGTGCTCCAACTAAATAGCCTCCAACCTCCCGGAAGGACTTCCAAAGAGCATATAGTGGGAGGAGTTGAGCTTACTTTGACTAGTAGCAATTCACCCCGAGAGTGAATTTTGCACCTTAATCGTCTCCGACCACCGGGACATACTTATGTGAAGTTGATGAGGGAAGGAGCAATGCACTATGATATTGATCATGTGAGGATAGCTCTCTTGACTCCCAAGCCACCCCACTACCTAGATGGATGCTCCATGCTCTCTACCCAACTTAAAGGGGAGTTTTATCCTTCTTACGCTTTTATTTCATTGTATATATTATTCTTATGTTTTCTAGCAGTAATTTTTTCTTTTACAATGAGTTTTTGCTAATAAAAGCTTAGGTAGTGTAGAATGAATAAAGATTCATTGTCGATACCATTTTATCCTTTTTGGCATCTTGTTTCTTGCATGATTTGGAATAAATGTATCTCTCTAGATTTTCTTTATATCATTTTAGAATACTTTGAAAGTGAATTAAATTTGGTTGTTAAAACTTAGGATTTGTGTCAATGGATGAACATTCTTGGATACTTGAGTACTATTTAGTTATGGACTCTAGATTGATGACTTGAGATGAATTCTTTTTACTTAGTGAGGATTTGACCTTATTTTTGAGATACACACGTGATTGTACTCTAGAACTTGCTTAGGTTCTTTCAAAACTATATTTCTATTATTGGGCCACATTTATAGAGGTGAATCACTTTGTTTCCTTTTTCATATCAATTTTTGCACATTCCTTGTTGATACACTCTTTATTCTATTTTTCCTTTCCCTATTTTTCTGCTCATAACCATATTTTCCATGAACTTGGGTACTTTGAGTGTTTCTTGATGTTACTTTGCCCGAGACGGTCAAAAAGCTAAGTGTGGGGGAGGATCAAGCATGGAATCAAATATTGAGGACAATCAAGCATTGGCAACCTACAAGCAAACGTGTGCCAACTTGAAGGAGTTGTGTATCAACAAGTGTAGTTGCGTGCCAAGTGGGTTGCAAGAGTTGATAGTGGCAGAAAACAATAAGAACAAGAAAAGTTATCAAGTTGAAAAGTTGAAAAGTTTCATTGAATCATGTTATCAAGTAGTGAACAAAGGATGATAACATTCCATTTTATCAAGTTGGAAAGTTCTGAAAGTCTAAACATTTCAGATTGCTGCTACAAATTGCTGAACATTTCAGATTCCATGAGTTGGAGCTAGCCACTGCTAAGGCTGGAAATGATGGCAGTGAAAAGAGTGAAGGAAGAAGTGAAAAAAAACTGAGAACAAAGAAGCTGATTCTATCCAGAGACAAGCTGAAAAACTGAGAACAATGAATCGGTTTGAGAGAGGAATAAGAACAAAGATTATGAAGAAGATGCTGATTTCTGAGAAGCTGAAACAGCAGCTGAAAAAAAAGAAGAGAAAAAGAAACAGAACAGAACATAAAAAAAGAAAAAAGAAAAAAAAAGAAAAGAGCATGAAGTGGAAGTCAAGTGCTGGACTAGAATTTTGAATTGGAAGATGTGAACAAGGAGTTAGTTGAATTTAAGAGTGAGTTCTTGATTGAAAGAAGTGAACCCTCGAAAGACAGTTTCAGATTTTGTTCAGTTCAGGTTCTGTTGGAACTCTGATCGGTCTCCAGACCGATCAGGGAAGTGACTGATCGGTCACCGTGACCGATCAGAGGGAAGCTAGACCGATCAGAAACACTCCAGTCCGATCAGAAGAAGTACAGAAGTCCAGATCGATGACCTGATCGGTCTGCTTGACCGATCAAAAAGAGTCTGATCGGTCCGTTGACCGATCAGAACCTGGGCACACTGCATTCAGTGATTTTTCTGCAAAATAAGGTTTGGTAATCAGAAGCTATTGCTGGAAATTGCTGGAAATGAAAGGAAGTGTCTTGGATGCTAGAAAAATCATTAGTTTTGAGTTTGGATGCTAGAAAAGAAAAGAATGAAAGGAAGTGTGGGAAAAGTTATCAAGTAATATTCCATTGAACAGCAGTTGAGAAAAAAAATGGCAAAGTTCATCTAGTTGCATTCTTTAGTATCCAAGTCTTCCATTTTCTTACATCTTCATCTACTACATTTCTATTTCATATTTTATCATTCCATATTTCCTAACTTGTTCAAATAAGTCTTTGTAGGTGTGGATTCAATTCAAGAATGATGGTGGAGAGTAGAGTATAAGCAAGCTTGTGGTAGTGCAAGAAACATGATGTGTTTGAGTGAGCTCCACTTTCATCAAAATTTAGAACTTAGGAAGAGAGCCACCAAAAATCTCCTTGGGAGGATTTGAGTGTTTAATTCATCTCAATTAGTCATGAAGGATGAAGTATACTTTGTTGTTGACTAAGGACAAGTCTCTAGTCCATTGAGTTTAGATTTTTAAGAATTGACAACCTTAGGTAATTCCCTTTCAATTATTTCTAACTATGATTGAGAATAATCTAGGGGGTACATCATTAGTTCACTAGTTAGTTTGTGCGAGACGCCCAAGAGTAAGTGTGGGGGAGTTGATAATTATCATTTTGTTGATCAAATTAGGCTCTCAAATCCATGTTTTGATCCCTTTTTACATGCTTAATCTTGTATTTACACTAGGTTCCATGAATTATTGCTATTTTAACTTTGGATGCAAATCTTTGTATATTTGAGATGTTTTGACATTAAATTTGAATCTAATTTTGTAGGCTTCGAATGATCATGGACCTAGATCAGATTGGATCAAACTTTTGTTCAGACTTGGCTTCAATCAAGAGGATCAAGAGAAGGATAAATGTGGGTCGTCCAATCAAGAAATGGTGACATCTGAGCCATCTGTCAGCTTCTGATCAATCCAAGATCAAGATGGAGTTAATCAAGACCATAGATCAAGATTTGAAGTTTTGGTCCAAATTAGAAGTCATCTAGTCGTTGGATCAAGCTCGGGAGGAGTCTAAACCATCTATTCAAAAGGAAGGGTAATATGAGCCATTCGTTGCAGATCTGATCGATCCAAGCTGAGGAGGAGCAGATCCTGACCATTGATGGAGATCTGGGGAGTTTGGACTCAATCCGAGATGATCTGACCGTTGGATGAAGCGAGGATGATCACAACCGTTCAAATTCAAATGGGATAAGTTAAATAAAAAACTTCTCCACCCAGCTCAGTGTCGCGTGTTTTTCCAGTTCTTCCCAGTTCTTCAGTTTTCTTCTCCGATTGCGCGCGGCCACTTCAGATCCAAGTTCATTTCCAGATTTTAGATCAAAGAGAGCGATTCCCCGTGAAGTTTGCTTATCGATCTCATCACTGAAAGGGCTCAGGTGAGGGTTTCGCCGAGGGCCCTATTTTTTTCTGATCGGATCCTGCTTGATAGCTGTCTTCATCGATCGGAGCCATCAGAGCAATTGGAGGGGTTCTCTGAGAGCTTCTGAGGGTTTTTGAGCCAATTCGTAATCCAACTTACCAAGGAGGAAGAGATCCGGAGAGGATTTCAGTTTGCGCACCAAGTTAATGCAAATTGATCGCGGGAGTTGGTTTCTTGTTTGATTTTTGAGATAGAGGGTCTCTAGCTCGACTCTTGTGTGACGGTAAGAAGGAATTCTCGGTGAAGGATTTGATCTGCCGTTTAAATTCTGTTTTTGAACTCATTTCTGTACTTGTTTCAGTTTGTATCAGTTCATTACTGTATCTGATCGGTCTGTTTGACCGATCAAGATTGAATCTGATCGGTCTATCGACCGATCAGGTAGTGATCTGATCGGTCTATTGATCGATCAGGCAGTTCTTTGCTACAATTTAACCTTGTTTTCTATATTCAGCTTTGTTTCAACTTCTTATTTCTGAAGTTAGTTACAAATCTATTGCTTTCCTGCTTTTGATATTAGTTTTGTCCTTCAATTTCATAATTTCGTATTGAATTGCTCAATTTCCAAATATGTTAAGTTTAGTTTTCACAATTTCCTAGTTAATTTCTGCTTAGCTGAGTTCAATCTATTTCAACTGTGTTTTCATTCTTTATTGCAAAACAAACCCCATTTCAATTGAAAACCCAAATCATAAAACGACAAAATTCAAGCTTGGATTAAACACTCTTAACTAGTCCTTAGAAAAATATGACTTGAGGCCCCTATACTACACTTAACTTTGTTAGCTAAGGGTTTTCAATTTATAAATTCAAATTTGAGGCTCATCGTGACACTCGTTATGGGTTCATCAAATTTTTAGCGCCGTTGTCGGGAAAATTGTGAAAACTAAACTTAACCTCAAATTTGATGAACCCACAATGAGTGTCACGATGAGCCTCAAATTTGAATTTATAAATTGAAAATCCTTAGCTAATAAAGTTAACTGTAGTATAGGGGCCTCAAGTCGTAATTTTCCAAGGATTAGTTAAGAGTGCTTAATCCAAGCTTGAATTTTGTCGTTTTATGATTTGGGTTTTCAATTGAAATGGGGTTTGTTTTGCAATAAAGAATGAAAACACAGTTGAAATAGATTGAACTCAGCTAAGCAGAAATTAACTAGGAAATTGTGAAAACTAAACTTAACATATTTGGAAATTGAGCAATTCAATACGAAATTATGAAATTGAAGGACAAAACTAATATCAAAAGCAGGAAAGCAATAGATTTGTAACTAACTTCAGAAATAAGAAGTTGAAACAAAGCTGAATATAGAAAACAAGGTTAAATTGTAGCAAAGAACTGCCTGATCGATCAATAGACCGATCAGATCACTACCTGATCGGTCGATAGACCGATCAGATTCAATCTTGATCGGTCAAACAGACCGATCAGATACAGTAATGAACTGATACAAACTGAAACAAGTACAGAAATGAGTTCAAAAACAGAATTTAAACGGCAGATCAAATCCTTCACCGAGAATTCCTTCTTGCCGTCACACAAGAGTTGAGCTATAGACCCTCTATCTCGAAAATCAAACAAGAAACCAACTCCCGCGATCAATTTGCATTAACTTGGTGCGCAAACTGAAATCCTCTCCCGATCTCTTCCTCCTTGGTAAGTTGGATTGCGAATCGGCTCAGAAGCCCTCAGAAGCTCTCAGAGAACCCCTCCAATTGCTTTGATGGCTCCGATCGATGAAGACAGCTATCAAGTAGGATCCGATCAGAAAAAAACAGGGCCCTCGGTGAAACCCTCACCTGAGCCCTTTCAGCGATGAGATTGTTAGTATTGTGAGACAAGTGTCCTAAGGCAATCGCCTTATGATTGTAATCATTTATTTTAATAAATGAATATTCACTATTTGAGTATACATGCTTGTGTATTTGATTGAGATCTTAAACTCATTTACTGAATGTCCGCAATACAATTCACAGCATGAGAGAATTCATGATGAATTCACAACTAGTGATTATCTCTACATGTGCAATTGTGAAGTATTGAAATTGTCCCTAGTCGATGAATTGATAAATACGGACACTATCAATTCTGTTGAGACTAGCATGGGTTATTCTCTAATCAGCTGATTCTCACTGGCTGGTGACATTGGGATGTCCGGAGATAAACATGAATGCTAGTTAAGGGAACTAGTTCATTGGAGTGACTGGCTGTAAAACTTCATATGGTAATCTACATATAGATATGTCAATGAAGTTCTTACTGCAGCTTAAGTGCGATGTTCCTTTGACTTTCGGTGTTCAAGTCATCTTGGTCATGGAGACTTATACTTTGACATCTTAAGCAAGCATCTCTAAGGAGGTGTGGACCCAGGATGGTTGGGTATAAGCCGAAGTGCCCGAAGATGTTTGAACAGCCTACAAAGGATTCACCACTCCTTGTGAGGAGATGTATACCCAAGGCCTATCGTCGGATTGTTACTCGAAGCCTCTGGCCAGAGCATCACATATTCAGAGTATGAATCTCTCAGAAACATGAGAGTAACTAGAATCCGTAGGACGAGAAAAACATTGCTTGGGCTAGGTGTGACGTAGTCAGCCTAGTGGGGACTGACATACATAGACCGTGTCCTGAACCAAGTGGGTATAAGATGGTGAAGGGAATGGGGCATGACTCATTATAGTTGCTGAAGGGTTTCAGAATTATTTCTGAGGTCAACCGTTGATCTTTCGATTAATTGGGGGTCATGATGTACTACTAGGTGCCACTCATGATCGTTCTATAATTGGTTGATTATAGACGACCAACATAAATCGAAAGCCTATTTAGTCACACGCACTATGAGTAGTCCGAGGGATTTAAAACGAGTTGAAAATTGGATTTTCCGATCAAGAGAGATAAGTCGAATCTGAATTTTTCAGAGACGCATCGGAAGCATAAAATGGTTAAGTCTTTTGAAGACTTATTGGACGAATTAAATGAGTTTAATTCATATGGTCTTGGCTTGGGTTTGGCCGGCCAAAGAGGGTCCCCACCCTCTTTGTTTGGCCGGCCACATCAAAAGGGGTGAACCAAATTGTTTGGTTCAATTTATAAAATAAACCAAGTGTGGTTTGTTTTATAAAATTATGGATGATATAAATTTTATAATAAACCAAGGTTTGGTTTATTTTTCATGGAAATTAAAATGAACCATGGATTGGTTTATTTTATTTTATAAAATTAATAATGGATTGATTTACCATGATAAAGAAATTTATATAAAGAAATTTCTTTCCATAAGAAAAAAACGGAGACATGGTTGCTTTTATCATAAATTAAATTATGATAAAAACTTGGCATGATGGAATAAATCATAGAAAAATTTATATGATAAATTTCTTATAAAAATTTATTCCATAAAAAGGAGACTTGGCGATTGAGAGGCTACTATATAAAGGAACCAAGGCAAGGCTTGGAAATCAATCCAAGAGATCAAGGATTCTTGCCTAGCCTCTCTCCCTCTCCTTCTCTCCCTCTCCCTCTTCTAGTGCCGCCGGCCCTAGAGCTCTTCCCCTTTGCCGTGAGCTTCCACCACCAAGAAGAAGCCGAAGAAGAAGAAGAAGCGGGCGCGACTCCTTCCCTCCTCCCGGAATCTTGATTCCGTTCTTCGTTTGGTGGTTAGTTTTCCATCTCTCTCTTGGTATTCTTGTCGTGCCTTTGGAGAATCTAGTAGTTCTTGTCGGCACGAAACTCGTGGCTTTGCGAAGTCATCCCAAAGAAAACTCGGCGTGGACACGAATAGAGGCAGAGCTTCCAAGGGACGCTACGGTTGGATCTCGTCCCTTTCTACGAGTTACGCGAGGTATTAAGTAAATTAGTTTACTTTATGCAAAATTTTAAATGTATGATCATGTCTCCACAACATAAGGTTGCATGCTAGATACGTGGTTAAAATAATTTGAGAAATTAGTTATGCTAAACCTTCCGCTGCACGTAATTAAATTTTAAAATTAGAACCCGTATCCATGTCAACATGCACCCGGTCCCAACAGAGATCGATAAGCAAACTTCACGGGGAATTGCTCTCTTTGATTTGAAATCTAGAAATGAACTTGGATCTGAAGTGGCCGCGCACGATCGGAGAAGAAAACTGAGAAGAAAACTGAAGAACTGGGAATAACTAGAAAAACACGCGACAGTGAGCTGGGCGGAGAAATTTTTGATTTAACTTATCCCATTTGAATTTGAATGGCTGTGATCATCCTCGCTTCATCCAATGGTCAGATCATCTCGGATTGTGTCCAAACTCCCCAGATCTCCATCAATGGTCAGGATCTACTCCTCCTCAGCTTGGATCGATCAGATCTGCAACGGATGGCTCAGATTACCCTTCCTTTTGAATGGATGGTTTAGACTCCTCCCGAGCTTGATCCAACGGCTAGATGACTTTTGATTTGGACCAAAACTTCAGATCTTGATCTATGGTCTTGATTAACTCCATCTTGAGCACGGATTGATCAGAAGCTAATATATGGCTCATATCTCACCGTTTCTTGATTGGACGGCCCACATTTATCCATCTCTTGATCCTCTTGATTGAAGCCAAGTCTGAACTCAAGTTTGATCCAATCTAATCTAGGTCCATGATCATTCGAAGCATACAAAATTAGATTCAAATTTAATGTCAAAACATCTCAAATAATGATTTGCATCCAAAGTTAAAATAGGAACCTAGTGTAAATACAAGATTAAGCATGTAAAAAGGGATCAAAACATGGATTTGTGTGCCTAATTTGATCAACAAAATGGTAATTATCAATGATTCCCCGGAGCACCTCCGTCTAGCTCTTGTCGCTTCTTGTGGGTGGAGAAACCTCGCCACAGACCTTGGACAATTCCTGAGCAATATAAGCTACTAACCAGCATTAACCAAGCAAGTTTCGCCAAGGAGAAATAGCCTTAAACGTGCTCCCTTAAATAGAGCTCGAGGCTGAAAATGACCGTTACCAGTCGACTGGTATTTTCAAATTCGAAAGTCATAGCCTGACTCTTTAAATTTCGGTCGCACCAGTCGATTGATCATGGATCAGTCGACTGGTCCATTCCTAAGTCTAGTGTTACCCTTCCCGAGTATATTTCTCTCCGCACTCGAACCCTTACGACTTAGTTCCCGAGTACAATTCCCTCAGCACTCGGACCCTTACGACCTGGTTGACTCTTCATCCAACAGCCTTGATCTGTTGCCTTTGCGCCCTCTTCGTCTTCGGCTCCCGTCCCTCAGATGCGCACACAAGCCCTTGGCTTGCCGTTATGCCATCCTTCATGCATGCCTCGATGTCTGTGTCATTCGGCTCATCGTTCCTGCTCCAGCAGCCTCGATATGTTGCCTTCAAGCCCTCTTCAACTTTGGCCCTCATCCCCAGATGCGCACACAGGCCCTTGGTTTGCCTTCATGTCATCCTTCACGTATGCCTCGAAGTCCGCTTCCCTCGGCTCATCGTCCCTACTTTGTCCATGGTCCCTCGGATGCGCACACAATCCCACGGCTTGCCTCTATACCACCCTTCACCGTACCTGAAAACATCCAACCAAGCCTATGTGTATCCTGCAAACCTGCACACTCACATACACGTATTAGATCACAATGAAACTATAACTTAACCATATTGACACACATCAAAACCCATGATCCTCCAGATCATACTTGGGTCGATTGCCCCAACAATCTCCCTCTTTTTGATGTGTGGCAATATGTTTAAGTTAGGTAAAACAACAACAATAACAATTGAAAATTAAAGGCATAGCACATTAAGAGACATAAACATGTTCTCCCCCTTAATCTATGTCCTCCACATAATTTTTAATTTTTCACAATACCAAGTTAAATCAAACCTAACTTAACACCACAAGTTTTCCCCCTTTGACACCATCAAAAAGATTGTCACAAGCAATCCTAACCCTAGAGTCAAAAAGAACCCAATCTATTTTTGAATACCCCTCAGAAATCAACAAACAGACGGATCAGTCGACTGGTGTCTTCATTTCACAAACCCACAGAAAGATCAGTCGACTGCTTGGGGTAGTCGACTAATACAGTCCAAAGTTGAATTTCCCAGTCAAAATTCAGAAACCCCTAGAAAATTCTACAACATTTGAATAAATTTGAAGCTTTGCAAGCATATTTGTTAAGATATAGTCTACCCTAGAAAAATATAGTTTCGTGAAAAATACCAAATATGCTTGACTTTTGACAAACACTCCAATTCTTTAAAAACCCATCATTTTGTATCAACAATCAAGCCTACATTTGATTCTATGTGTTTGCCAAGTCCATCATATACCATTTGAAATATAGAAGTGTTTTCAAATCTCCCCCTTCTTCTTGTATGAACACTCAAGTTATAAACTGTGATAAAAGCTCCCCCTTTGTATCTTAATCCCTTAATAAATGATACATATATGAAAACTCTGTTATAACCATAACAAACTTTTAACATTCCATATTAAGGTAATAACAAGGAAATGACCCTTCATATGAGCAACATTAAACATGTATTGAATACTCATAAAGCCAATATGAAAGCATAAGTAAAAAGTTTCATACAAAGCCATATTAAAGCATAAAATGTCACAAGGGCCATGCCCCGAAGTTTTCAAATATTACAAGCCAAACTAAGTGTTTGAGAGATCAAATATAAAATCCAAGTTACACACTCCCAATACTAGAACCATCAAATCAACCTAAACTAGATACCGTCGCCTGGAGGAGGAGGAGGAGGAGGGGCCTGATACATCAGGTTCCAGCTCTGCATCATCGCATACATCTCATCCTGCTGCTGCTGGAACCCCTGACAAAACTGTGTGAGACCATGAACCTCCCCTGAATGGCAGCCTGCTGCTGTTGCATCTCAATCTGCCGCTGCTGAAATGTCTGAATGTCCTCCCTCAGACCATGTACCTCTGACTGCAGGAGGGAGAAGTGTCCTGTGTGACCCCAGCAGTAGCAGCAGGAACAACCTCCTCATCAGAACTGGAGGAATCAGAACACTGTCTCCAGGCCATCACCCCCTGCCGGCACTCAATCCCCGCCAAGGATAGCTGTCATGAGCTGATCTGGTCGTAGTCCTTGGACAGACGATGTACCTGACCCCTAGTCATGCAAATACCTCTAGACTCAAAGAACTCGGTCAAGACATGACAGAAGGGCATGTAGATTTTTCCCTTGACCTCATGTGAAAAATGTACAATGGATGCAAAGACATGCAAGACGATATCAATATCCAACCGCCTCTCTAATGCATACATCATTACCAAGTGAGGCAGTCGAATCTTCGACCTTCCCTTGGTAACAATAGGTAAAATGCAATCGAGGACAATTTTGTACAATACGTTGCTAATAGGAGTCATGCGCTTAGCCTCAAAAATGCGTTGTGTAGAACATCAATGTGTTTCAAAATAATGTTGATGGATTTGGTCTAGGGTTACATTAGGAAATGTGAAAGACTCGATTACTTTTGGAAAATATGTAAATACATTGTTGGAAGCCCTACACTCTAAAAATGATCCTAAGATTGCAGATGAAAAGGGAATGATGACTCCTGCCACCATGGACTCATAAGTCCCATCATCGGGACTAATGCATGTAAGGTTGGCATAGAACTCTTTACATATGTCAAGGTTAACATAGTGCTGACAATAGACCAGTTGCTCTAGACCAAAATAGGTGATCATCTCAGCAATGTGGAGGGGGGGTTTCTCTTGGAAATATGGTCGATTAAGGTACCTACAATTCATTAATACAAACTCATTATTTGCAAATCTTCGCCGGCACTCCTCAGAACGAAACTGAGGTGCCTCAGGATCTACATGACCCTGTCGAGATGTGCAACTCTAAAATGCAATTACCCATGCATGCATCAAAAATGTCCCAAATGGAGATTAAACACAAAGAAAACTTGCAAAAGGAGAGAGTTAGTTATAAATCATAAACTAAATGTGAACAATAAACCGTACAAGTTGTTACCGTTTTCCCGCACGTTGCATGATGAGGTTTGATGGAGATTGACTCGAGAAGAGAGTTTCTTTCAACCTTAGACTTAGATTTGAGGTAGAGAGAAGCGATGAAGGTGATCTTAGGGCTTTAGGAAGGCTCGAAGCAAGAGGGGAGGTCGAGGAGGACAAGAGCTCGCAGGGGGTGGCACAGAAACCCTAGGTTCGGCCACCCCCATGCAACTTTTCTTTTTAAAAACCCTCGCGGATCAGTCGACTGCCCCAGGGGCAGTCGACTGGTATCTTCGAATCCTTAGTTTCTGATTTGCACTAGACTAGTCGACTGATTCTGAACCAGTCGACTGATGGATATTTCAACGTTTCAGTCCTAATTTCAGAAATGCATAATTAATTCCACACATCTCCAAAAAATCTGAAATTTTGTGGAGAGATTTGTGAGACCTATGTATACTGGGGAAAAATATGTTCTCGAATACATCTATCCCTAATCCCAAGATTGACACAAAATTTAAACCTATCTAATTTGTTCAAATTATCCTTAACCTAAAGTCCTAGTTTTGATCTCTTCTTGATTCCTCAACCTCAATGCGTCCTTAGCATTGATTTATGTGGCATCTAGATATTGAAAATCAATTACCAAGCAAAATAGTCTCATTTTCATATTTTTATCCATAAAACTCCCTTTTAATGTGCCAACTCCCTAGGATTAAGACTCACACTAGTCTTCCAAACTCTTTGACACATTCCACAGTCCATCTAATCTCCTAGGAGAAATCCTCCTGAGATCCATTGCCCATGGATCCCATTTTGACCTCTAGAGTTCTCCCTTGAGCTCTTAGCCTTAGTCACCTCCCTAGGTGTCTCATCTACAAAGGCAAGACCACACCGATGTACCTCCGGTGCTTCCTGACTTACAACCCTTGTTTCCTTAACTTTCCACACCTTGTCCTTGGTCAACTTTTTCTTCTCTCCTTTAAATGACTTTTCCTTGTCATTTTTAATCTTCCCTTTGCTAGAATCATATAGCATCCTTACATATGATTTTCTACCTTCATTTAATCTCCTAGATTGATATCTTAGACCTGACCTATCATTGTCATGGTTTTGACTCCTTGACACCATGCCTAAACCCTTAGATCCACTAGTGAATCTTTCTAGGATTTTCTCCAATTTATCAAGTCTTGCCCTTAAGACTTGATTTTTCCTTTCTAGGTTCTTACCTTTAGTATCACCATGTCCATTTTGGACATTTCTAGATCTACCAATTTTTCTAGGCATATGTCTACCCTTCTTTGGGTTAATGCCTTGGTCCTTAGATTTAGACATCCTAGGTTTATCATGGTACCTAATTTCCTTAGGGTTATGAGATACAACATTAATCATATTCCTATCATAATATTTAAAATCAAAATTACACATAGGCAAATGATTTTCATTATTACTAACATGCATAGAGGAATTTGAAACATTCTTAAAGTTAGAGATTACCTCCCTTACCCTTGTAGATCTCCCTTGATGTGAGCTTCTCTTCTTTTTCTCTTTCTCCCATCTTCTCAAATGCTCCAATTTCTTGAGCTCTCCTTTTCTTGGACATTTGGTGTGATAATGCCCTAGCTCTCCACATGTGAAGCATCTAATGTGCTTTTTTCCTTTCCTTTTCCCTACAACCCACATTAGATTTCAAAGGAATTGACTTGGGTTTAGGGTTTATCTCCTTTTTACCTAATGGACACTTGTCCTTGTAGTGTCCTCTCTTGTTGCATCCAAAACAAATGTTGTGGTCTTTTGACTTTGCTTTGGTGGAGGTAGGAACTTCTTCTTGCTCCGGCATTGAAGAGGGCTTCTCTTCTTGAAGTGGTGCCCTCCTCTTCTTTCCTTGATGAAGTGGATGATCTCTCACTTTCTTGTGTCACTTCACTTGATGATATGAATGAATTTTCACTTTCTTCTTTCTCTTATTGGACCATTGAACTTATTTCCTTTGACTCCTCTATTATTTGAGCTTGTGTAGGATTTTCATGAAATACTCCCATCTTGTTCCATAACTCATGTGCATTATTGTATTCACCTACACCACTCAAAACGTCATTAGGCAAAATATTAAGTAATATTCCAATTACCTTCTCATTTGCCCTCGATTGTGCTTGTTGCTCCTTGGTCGAATATCTTGGTCGAAGCCTTTTTCCATGTTTATCTCTTGGAGTTTCGAATGACTCTTCTAGTACCACCACACAATCCCAATCCATGCCAAACCACGTATTCGTCCGCATCCTCCAATAGTCAAAATCCTCATGATCATAGGGAGGTGGAACGTTGATGTCATCACCCAACTTTTCTTCAATCGTCATCTCCTCTAGCATTTTGCTTTCTCGGCGGTTAGTCCGTAGATGAGCGAACCTTTGCTCTGATACCACTTGTTAGGATCTTACCGTGTGCTAGAGGGGGGTGAATAGCACTTTTTCGAACTTGTCTTCCTACAATGATTAGTGCGCAAGCGGAATAATAGAACCTAAATCTAACAAACAAGAAGAACACACCTATATACATGGTTTGGAGATGAAACTCCTACTCCACAGTTGTCTATAAGGTGGACGATCCTAATCCTTCGGTGGATGATTCACCGGAGCACCTCGGGCTAGCTCTTGTCGCTCCTTGTGGGTGGAGAAACCTCGCCACAGACCTTGGACAATCCTGAGCAATATAGGCTACTAACCTGCTTTAACCAATCAAGTTTCGCTAAGGAGAAACAGCCTTAAACGAGCTCCCTTAAATAGAGCTCGAGGCTGAAAATGACCGTTACCAGTCGACTGGTCCATTACCAGTCGACTGGTATTTTCGAATTCGAAAGTCACAGCCTGACTCTTCAAATTCCGGTCACACCAGTTGACTGATCTTGGATCAGTCGACTAGTCCATCCCTAAGTCTAGGGTTACCCTTCCCGAATACATTTCTCTCCGCACTCAAACCCTTACGACTTAGTTCCCGAGTACAATTCTCTCAGCACTCGGACCCTCACAACCAGGTTGACTCTTCATCCAGCAGCCTTGATCTGTTGCCTTCACGCCGTCTTCGACTTCGGCTCCCGTCTCTAAGATGCGTACACAAGCACTCGGCTTGCCTCCATTCTATCCTTCATGCATGTCTCGAAGTCTGCGTCCCTCGGCTCATCGTTCCTGCTCCAGCAGCCTTGATCTGTTGCCTTCAAGCCCTCTTCGACTTTGGCCCTCGTCCCTCAGATGCGCACACAAGCCCTCAGTTTGCCTTCATGTCATCCTTCACGTACGCCTCGAAGTTAACTTCCCTCGGCTCTCTCCCTGCTTTGTCCATGGTCTCTCAGATGCGCACACAAGCCCATGGCTTGCTTCCATGCCACCCTTCACCGTACCTGAAGACATCCCACCAAGCCTATGTGTATCCTGCAAACCTGCACACTCACATACACATATTAGATCACAATGAAATCCTAACTTAACCATATTGACACACACATCAAAACCCATGATCATCCAGATCATACTTGGGTCGATTGCCCTAACAGAAAGGTGGACGGCGCAAGGGAACCCTAGGACCTAGGGTTTCTTGTGTTGGTGCTTGGAAGAGGATTGAAGAAAGGTGATTAATTGAAGCCTTGTTGAGTCCGCTTCTTGGTAGCTCGTCGCCCACACGTCGTCCAGGAGGGGGTCATACGGTAGAAGACTGCGAGGTAAAAGATGAGGTATACCTCTCTTTAGCTCCTCTTATTTTCATTGTTATTTCATGCTTCATTTCGCATGTGTTTAATTAATTGTCATGGACTAATTATTTGTTAATTAATATGATAATTAATTTATGTCATGGACCCGATTATAAACACAAAAATCGACGATCCATTCATCGTCTTTCCGCGGTTGATTAATTCGGAAAGTTACAAGGCCTTAACTTTGGTTTTGGCTAAGTTGTGACTTGAATTAATTGATACGACGACGAGACGGTCGTTTGGGAGACGGGTCTCTATTCGGATTAAATTTTTAATCCATAGACATAGAGAGGTCTCTCATGTTCAACCCCGTGGTTGCTTAGGAAACTTGCCGAGCCATACCTTGGGTATTGCTACCTCGCTTTCCATTAGCTTCTTCTCATTCAGGGAGCAGCTAAACCTCCTCCTTGTCTTCCCGCAGTTCAACCCAGGGTGAAAGATGCATCATGTTGCAGCTGGCGAGCGGTGCCCTAAATCTCTTCCGTACCTCTGTCCGGACGTCATCCACATAACAACGTCGTGCTATCCTCTGATCTCCCAGGGCCTCTCCCACTTGATCCCCAACAGGGAAATTGACTTTCAGATAGAAAGTAGACATGACTGCCCGAAACTTATTAAGAGTCGGTCGACCCAATATAGCATTATAAGTGAACGGGGCGTCGATTATGAGGAAGATGGACCATCAGGTCCTCTTTAGGGGCTCCTCTCCTAAGGAAATGACCAGCATAATCTGTTCAATCGGTTGTGCTTCATTGCCTATGAATCCGAACAAAGGCGTGGCCACCGTTGCAATTCTGCCACGTCGATATACAGCTAGTTAAATGCTCTCTTATATAGTATGTTGACTGAGCTGCCCATTTCCACTATGGTTTAGTGGACCTGATAATTGACTATTACCACTGATAGGACTACAACGTCATCATGGGGGATCTCCACGCCTTACAAGTCTTGGGGCCTGAAATTGATCTGCTAGCCTTGGGCTTAAGTTGCACTAATCCCGACCTGATGAATTACCAGTCGACGCACTTGAGACTTATGGGCCCGATTGGAGTCCCTGTACGTGGCCCCTCTTGAAATGACGTTCATGTCCCCCTACACCACGTTCTACTGGTTGGCTTGCTCCTCATTGGCCTCTACAACATCAGGAAGACCGGCTGGTTGGAATAGCTGTCGGGCCATAGGTGTCTCTGTAGGCACTACTACCGATGCACCTCCCGTTGGTCCCCAGGAGCCCAGGTGTCTCTGCAGGCGTTGCTACTGGGGAACCTCCCAGTGTCTATACGGAGCCGACCAGGCTGCTCCTCGGTCGGCGGAACCCTGCCCTCATCCCAACTGTTAACACTTCTGGTGGCCTACGTGTGACTCTGGTGGAAAGAGCAATAGGGCCTCGATCTGGTCAGCTGCATCCCTGGGTCACTTGTTGCACCTGCTGATATTCTGACCTTGGCCTATTGGGGGCTGTCTGGAAACTTCAAATGGGCCCTCCAAGAGGGGTGGCCCTTGGAGCCGAAGAAAGGGTCGGAGTTGAGCCTACCTCCTTTCGCCGGGTGGCCTACGCCTCATCCACATCGACGTACTTGACCGCCTTCTCCAAGAGGCCGTCAATGCTTTTGGGCGACTTCCTGATTAGCGAACGAAAGAATTCCCCATCTCGTAGCCCATGGGAGAAAGCACTGATCATTACCTCTGAAGTGGTTGTTGGCATGTCCATCGCCACCTGGTTGAACCTTTTAATGTAGTCCCTTAAGGACTCCTTTGGGCCTTGTTTAAGGGCAAAGAGATTAAGGCTTGTCTTGTGGTGTCTCTGGCTGCTCGCAAAGTGCTGCAAGAAGAATTTTCTAAAATCCTTGAAGTTTTGTATTGAACCACTAGGAAGCCAATCAAACTACCACTTAGAGGGATCAGAAAGTGTGCTTAAGAATGCCTGGTACTTGATGTCATCCGTGTACTGATGCAGCAGGGCTGCATTTTCGAATTTGGTCAGATGTTCCTCTAGATCTGTGACCCCTCAATATTCCGGGATCGTCAAGAGTTGAAAATGCTTGGGAATGGGGTCTTGAAGGATGTGGTGAGAGAAAGGAAGGCCCAACCTATCCGGAGACGTTTGATCGGCGGCAACCTTGCCCTTGGTTGGGTTGTGGGGAATCACATGGCTGGAGGAGGAGATCTCCATATGATCCGACTGAGCCTCAACTTCCCCGGGTTGGAAGAAGGCTCTGGGGAAATAGGCGCTTGCACCCGGGTGAGTACCTGCTCCCGCCTGGGCGGCCATGATGGACTACCCAATATCAAGTGTCATGAATAAGCCTCAAATTTAGATATTTATAAGTTGAAAACCCTTAGCTCACAAAAGTAAATGTAGTATAGGGGCCTCAAGTTGTATTTTTCCAATGACTAGTTAAGAGTGTTTAATTCAAGCTTGAATGTGTCGTTTATTGTTTTGGGTTTTCTAGTAAAATGGGGGTTTTTGCGATAACGAATGAAATAACAATTCAGAACAAAATAGATTTAATAAGCAGAAATGAATTAAGAAATTGCGGAAACTAAACTTAACCTATTTAACAACTGAGCAATTAAATTCAAACGAAGACATTGAAATTTAAGAACTAATTGCAGGGAAATAATTGCAGGAAACTAATTGCAGAATAATGAAAACTAGAACAAAGCATTGCTTAAGAACTTGACTTGAAGTATAGTTGGAAACAATCTAAAACAACTTGAAGAAATAAGAGCTTAAAACCAAAATTATCCTAATTTGAACACCAAATCAGTTCATTGTCAAGACTTCCCTTTGCCGTCACACAAAAGTTGAGCTAGAAACCCTCCAACTCAAAAATCAGTGAAGAAAAGCTCCCTGGATCAGTTTGCTGCGAATTGGCCTTCCTGATCGGTCAGCTGACCGATCAGATCTTCTGCTGATCGGATTGGGAACCGATCTTGAACTCTACTAATCGGTCTGCAGACTGATCATTAGGGTCCCTGTCCGATCAATTGGTCCTATCAGTAGCTGAAATCATCCGCGATCTCCTCCTCTTTGATACGTCGAGTGCCGATCTCGCTCAGATACTCTCAGTAACCTTCGGAGAACCCCTCCTGCCGCTCTGATTGCATCCGCACGAAGAAGACAGCAACGATCAATGGAATCAATCAGTGGACAGAGCTTCGGGCGAAACCCTCACCTGAGCTCCTTCAGCTGCGAGATTTTGGAATCAAACTGAACAAGAGAACGACTTTGATGATCTGAAAACTTGAAAACAAACAGGTTTGATGTTGGCCGCGCGATCGAAGAAGAACAGACGAAGAAAAATGAAGAACTGGAAGAACTGGAAACAGATCTCGCGATGCTGCGACGACCCAGATCTGAGCGGAGGAGTTTCTGTTTTATCAGTTAGAAATGAACAGCTGTGATCGTCCTCGCCTCATCCGACGGTTGGATCATCTCGGATCTGAACCAAACTTCCTAGATATCCATCAATAGTCAGGATCTACTTCTCCTCAGCTGGAATCGATCAGATCTGCAACGGATGGCTCAGATCTCTCTACCTCTTGAATGGACGGTTTAGACTTCTCTTAAACTTCATCCAACGGTCAAATGACTTCTAATTGGGATCAAAGCTTCAGATCTTGATCTACGGACTTGATTAACCCAATCATGAGCTCGAATTGACCAGAAGCTGACAGATGGCTCAGATCTCACCGTTTCTTGATTGGACGACCCATATTAATCCAATGCTTGATCATCTTGATCCGAATCCAATTCTGACTCAAGTTTGATCCAATCTGATCTAGGTCCATGATCCTTTAAAGCCTACAAAATTAGATTCAAATTTTAATGCCACAATATCTCAAATATAGAAAGAATTTTATCCAAAATCAAAAATAGAGATAATTTATGAAACATAATGTAAATGCAAACTTAAACATATAAAAAGGGATCAAAACATAGATTTGAAAGCCTAATTTGATCAACAAAATGATAATTATCAGGCCACCGCTATAGCCGAGACGCCCGACAACCCGGCGAGTAGGTTGCCACTTAGCGGTTGCTACTGCGTCAGCTTTTGGGCCTTGGCAGCGACCAACAGCTCAAAATCCTCTGGTGAAATGGTGATGGTTATCTTGTTGGAGTCGCCCATCATTCGTCATCCGATCAGGCAAAACTTTCTCACAGACAACATCAATTTTGATCCCGACGACAAGCAAAGGGGGTCACCCTGTAATGATGCGCTTGAGGGCAAGTGAAGGAGATGAATTGGGCGGATCTCCGGTGAGGGTACTCCGACAAGTCTCTTTGGACTCCGGCGAGTAGAGAATAAGAGGAAAATTGTAGGATAATTCTTCCGCCTCCCCTTCTTCTGAAGGGGGGGGGGTGCCTTTCTATAGGCAGGGCGACAGGCAAACCCTATTAAAATATCTTGTAAAATTTAATGTGAATCCGGTGACAGACCCTGCTAGCTAACAAAGGGGTTGAATCTGACATCCCCCAACCTAACAACCCGACCTAGCAGTACGACCACCCACCTTTATTAATTGGCGGATACATTAGTGGGCCTGCGTCGCATCACTGCTCCCTAAAAAGATTCCCCAAATATCTTTCGTACTCTCTTGGCGCATAAATGATATCCTCTGTACGGAGTGTGGGCTTCTTAAAGGATAGCAGCTCCGCCATACTTGGTCGATCGGTGGGTCGCGACGTCACTTCTCCAGGAGTCTCATCGAAGCAAACTAGCCTCCGCGAAGCCACGACCACACTTACTTGAGTAAACCTGACCATGATCATGTGGCTGAGTGGGCCTCCCCGCCCAGCGAGTTAATGGTCGGGCTCTGCCGGGCACCACCAGGCACCACCTAGCCTCGGGGCTGCCTCATGTCCGAGCAGCCTTCCGACTACCTTTTAGCTTCTGGTGGGGGATTACCTTGACCGCTGACCCAGCCTTTGGGTCGAGCCCTCCACGGCCAGGTCATCCCTAGGGCCTGGTTCGAGTGGGTCCCGCCTCTGCCCAGATCACATCGCCCCCGGTAGGGAATAACTACTTATAATAGTTAGAGCTCTGATATGCTCAAGGAAAAAACTCAAAGAATGACGTGACAGTTAATATGCACACGTTTGATTGCTGCTTGGACACCATCGACGGCTTTCGGCCGCCGCCGCGAATCAAACTATATCTTGGGGCACAGTGAACCTATCGAGGATCGCTGCAATTGCAATGTTACATCATTCCTTGAAATTTTTCTTGAATTTTTTTCTTGAGCATAGTATGTTTCTTAAAGTTATACTATGTTGTTGTTACAATGTGCTAGAGTAATTAGTTTATATATTTTAAATTTATCATTGGAGGGGGCTAATGATGATATCCTATTCGTTTGACAATTATTTTTATGTTGTACTTATGGGGAATAGTTGCTACAATAATATTGCCTTTTTGATAATTAATGAAACATTACAAAAAAATAATTATTCAGGGACGAATTTTTAAAAAAAAATCGTCCTAGAAAATTTAGGGACGAATTTGGCAACAAAAAATATTTTCGTTGCAGATTTACCGTCGCCAAATTCTGGGACAAAAATCTAGATTCGTCCCTGAATTTGGTGACAAATTATTTTTTTTGTCCCCAAATTCGTTGCTAAATTGCAACGAAAATAAAATTCGTCCCAAAATTCGTTGCCAAATTGCAACAAAAACAAATCCGTCCCACGAATTTGATTATTCATCCCAGATTCTGGGACGAATATATATTCGTCCCAAAAATGTTATTTAGTTAATTTTGTAAAATATCATTTCTCATCTCCGATTCTGGGATGAATCAGTGAATTCGTCCCTGATTTAGAGACGAATCCAATAATTCATGCTGGATTCAGGGACGAATCAGTAAATTCATCCCTGATTTTGGGACGAATTCACTGATTCGTCTCAGATTCAGGGATGAATCTATGAATTCGTCCCTATTTTGGGATGAATCCAAAAATTCATCCCTGATTCAAGGACGAATCATTGTATTCGTCCCAGATTCAGGGACGAATCTATGAATTCGTCCTTATTTTGGGACGAATCCAAAAATTCGTCGCTGATTCAGGGACGAATCATTGTATTCGTCCCAGATTCAGGGATGAATCAGTGAATTCGTCCCAGAATCTAGGACGAATCAATGAATTCACCCCAAATTCAGGGGCGAATCCAAAATTTGTCCCAAAAACTGAGAGATCATGATAAGTTAGGGACGAATTTTTTTCTTTACAAAATTCATCCCAAATCGTTCAAATTTTTTTGAATACAATGAATATTATCAATTTAACTACGTTCAATATATCGATACAGATATAAAATAGTACAAATCAATACATATCATTATATCCATACAAATATAAAACATCCAAATATCCATACAGATATAAAACATCCAAACGAAACATACCATCATATTCATATGATACAGATAACATCCAAATATAGTACAAGATAAATGATCACATACAATCCATAGAAATCCATAAAGTCATGAAAAAAACTACAAGAACATCAAAATATCAACCTTTTCCATTTGCAATCTTGCTTCTTTCATTTTCTTCTTTTCCTACATAAACAAACAAATAACAAAGTGAGTTATTTAGGAAATATAGTTGACATAAAAAAATGTGCTTTAACGCTAGCAAATGGAAAACAAGACAAAATCATATAAGACAACTATAGAGAAATATGTGTATGGATATGATACAACAATTGATCTCTATACTAGCTTGTTTCATATAGACAAAATTCAAGAAACTCACCTGACCATAGTTACCAAATATTTCAGCAAGCTTCTCTTCAGCACCGGCTGCATGTAACAAAATAATGATATTAATAAAACCAAAATTGGTCAGAGATGAGAAGAAGAATGCTAGTTCGAGGAAAACTACACTTAACATTTCATCATACAGAAAAATAGCCAAGGACATCTCTCAACTTGCTTCCTTTGACATCTTTTGACGAAACTACTACAAAAGCAAGGACCATATTTTCAAGAATTGAAGTCAGAAGTAGCTATCAGTGTATCATATCTAATCATTCATGAATAACAAACATAGCACATTTTAATGTGCAATTATGAGATAATTAAAAGCAATTAGAGTTTCCTATACTCTTGACTTCCACTGATAAAGAGCATATATAGGAGAAACCCAATGGTTATTAACATAACTTCTAATGCTATTGGATAAACAACTTTTAGTCTCTAGAAGTATCTACCCAGCCACCCACCTACTATCTGAACTAATGCCACAAATGAGGAATTAAAAGAGTACTGAGAGTGAAAATGAACTTTATTGGCTTAATATTAAGTTTGTCGCTTCACATGATTTCCAATGCATGAAAAGTTTCTACCAATAACAAGTGTGATATCCAAATAATCTGAACACATAACACTGATATTATCATACTTGAAGTACTTACAAGGTCCATTTGCAGATAGTGGTCAATCTCTGTATATTCCATTAATCTGCAACATAAAATGTAGCAACAAATCAGTAAATATAAGATGTCCTTTAGTATAAAAATGTACTATATTTGTATTCTCTCACACGGCCAGCAATATAAGAACCATGATGAACAACATGGAAAATAAGTGACTCTCCAAAACCATAGACATGGACAAAAATCAGTGGCTCAGTACAATGTCTGTAAAGAAATGGGAAGGCACAAAACACAAATTCCATGAAAACAAAGTGAACCGCAATTCCAACCAATGGAGTTGTAAAATATACATTGGCCTGGCATCAAAACACAAGATCTTTGGGAAAATGTAATTTTCTGACATTGTAAATCCTCAATTGCTAAGCCCACATGATGTTCAACAGCCAACAATAGCTACATGAATCAGCACAAACATTAACAAAAATTGCACAAACAAATATTAATATTCAAAAATAGTAATTATGAGATAAGTAATATTCATACCTAATAAAGTCACGAACAATCAACACCATGATTTACATCATCGTCGCCACCATCATCACCTGAACGGGGAGGATTCTACATTGGAGTGGAGTTTAACTGAAGATGTCGCATGATCATGTCCTGTTGCCAACGTAATTCTCTAATTTCTTGATCCCTTTGCGACATTTCTTCTTCTCTTTGGAATATTATACCTTTCAAATGGGACACCTCTTTTGTCAAGCTAAGTATTTGAGAAGAAACTACTGGTGGGGTAGCAGAGGAAGATATGCCAACAACTTTTTGGGTTCTGCTCAAGGAACTCATTCCTAATATTCTTCCCCCTTTGGGTCCCCCACTAGCCTCCAACCATAAATTCATGTTGTTGCCAACAGAAGGTTCAGAGCCGCTAGTGTTTTCGCTAGGTTACGAATTTATCAATGTTAGCTCTAACTCATCATATTTGTCCTGTATTGTCATAAAAATTATAAAACAATGACAATAATAATATTTTAAAATCAAATAAAAATTAATCCTAACCTTTATTAATTTGGCTCTATCCCCACTCCAAGTCTTGTCTTTTTTTGTAAAAGCATGAGTGAATGTTTCAATGAATACGGGCTCCTTCCCCATTTCCTTAGTCTAAAATACACCATTAGAAATAATAAAATAATTTGATATAAATTAAAAATTAGTGAGAGAGTTAAATAAATTACCAATCTGCGTCTGTGCTCATCTATATTAATAGACCCTCCCGCATATATAATATATGCGTCTCCAAAATTAAAAGATTGATTTATCTTATTCTGATAACTCCTTTTGCTCTCATCCGTTTCCCAAACATTGCAGATTTTGACCCAATTTTCATCAATGATGCATGGTGGCTTTTTCCCCCGAGTCTTGGCATGATTCAGTACAAGCCTAATATGATCACCACATTTTTTTAAAAATATTTTTTTTATTTCCATTTCTACACTCGGCTCCCAATTGAATGCCCGCTGAAATGAAAAAGAATAATTAATTACATACTAACTTTAATTTCATAAATAAATAAAAGGCAATATACCTTGAACTCATTCCACCATAACTCCTTATTAGCAGATGGAGTGCTTGAATGTGACATTGAAGCACCTCCCAAGTGATTATTCACGATTCTGTTAATATCGTGAATAATCCGTACAGAGTTTTCAAACCTATCACAACATTTTAAATAATATATATTAAATAATAAGATAGTTGAAAAAATAAGATATTTTACAATACTTACGAATCTCCGATCGGAACTATAAACTCTCGAGCGTCTATCAACTCAGTGGCTGAGTTTCTGACCGCTTCAGTATTTTGCATAGGTACCGGAGATTGGACTAGCGAAGGTACTGGTGACGGTGAATGAGAAGGTGCGTGTGAAGGTCCCGCACCTGAATGAGAAAGTGCATGTGACAGTACTAGCGATGACAAATGATAAGGTTCATGTGAAGGTCCTGCACCTGATACTGGCGACGGCAAATGAGAAGGTGCATGTGAAGATCCTGCACCTGACAGTGGCGACGGCGAATGAGAAGGTGCTGGTGAAGCTCCTACATCGGGTGCTGAAGCAGAAGGGCCAAGAGAAGACCGTTTACGTCCACGACGGCCAAACTGTCAAACAAAAGTATGGTGACGCATAAATAAAATGGTTCATATCATAATGAAAAAAATGAAAAAACTTACCATTTTTGCTATCTAATCAGAGAGTGCACAACAAAATAACCGTATATTACCTGTAATGACCTATAAAAAAATTACAGTGCATTAACAGATAGAATATATAATTTAAAAAAATGTCATATGTAAACAATTAAGAATAATTTATAAATTTTATAAATTTGCATATCCATCACTGTATTTATCAGATTATCAAAAACATTCTTCTCAATATGCATTACATCAAGATTATGATGAATCAAATGATTTTGCCAATACGATAAGTCCCAAAATATACTCCGTTTAGTCCATTTAAGTGTGCTTCCATATTCATATGGTGTACCATATGGCTCTTCAATAACTGATGGAAAGTCACAAATTCTGAACCAAATCTGTTCACCTGTTAATCTCAATGGCGGAAGTGTTCTTTCAATTCTATTCTTTGTGAATTCATCTTTATTTTTTCTGAAATTATGATTTGGTGGCAAAAATTGTCTATGATAATCCAAATAACTTGGTTTCTTCCCGTGTTTCAATCTTATTGACTTAGATCTCTCTACATATTGGGCATCCAAAGATCCCATCGGTACTCCAACCCGATAGCATAGCATAAGCTGGAAAGTCATTTATCATTCAAAGAAGAGCAGCCTTTATTACAAACATCTTATTAGTATGAACATCATAAGTAGGAAAACCTTCATCCCATAGTTGTTTCAACTCTGCAATCAAGGGTTGCATATAAACATCTATTAACTTCTTCAGATTTTGAGGGTCAGGCACCACTAATGTTAAAAACATATAAGGAGTTTTCATACACATCCCAGGTGGAAGATTATAAGGAGTTAAGATAACTGGCCAACATGAATAATTTCTTCCAGATTTGCCAAACGGAGCAAAATCATCAGCACATAAACCTAATCTAATATTTCAAATCTCCTTTACAAATTCTGGATATGTTCTATCAAAATGCTTCCATACCTCTACATCGCTTGGATGACACATTAGATCCTCTTCTGTTTGATGATTTGCATGCCAAGTCATGTGTTCAGCAGTTGCCTTTGATGCATAAAGCCTTTGTAACCTAGGGGTTAAAGGCAAATAAAACATTTGCTTGTATGATTTACATTGTCATTGATTTCTTCTATTGCTCTTATACCTAGTTTGTTTATAGAATTTACAAATATATGCATCTTCATAAACTCCCCAATATAACATACAACCATCTCTGCAAACATCAATTCTTTGCACCGGAAGACCCAATTCTTTCATGAGTTTTTTCATACTATAAAAATCATTAGGCAGTATATGATCACGTGGTAATGCCTCTCCAATAACTTAAACAAAATCATTAAAATAATCTTGTGACACATTATACTCTACCTTAACATTCAACAGTCTTGCAGTGAGAGATAATTTAATGTGACTGT
This sequence comes from Boesenbergia rotunda, assembly GCA_024364735.1. Classification (NCBI taxonomy): domain Eukaryota; kingdom Viridiplantae; phylum Streptophyta; class Magnoliopsida; order Zingiberales; family Zingiberaceae; genus Boesenbergia; species Boesenbergia rotunda. Next base: position 692,069 of record JAGFNQ010002213.1, read on the forward strand.
CACAACCAGCCCATAATGGTTCATCAGCAGCCTTCAACACTTCTTGAAATTGAAGATATGTTTATCTATAGGTGGTACTTCTACTTCCTCCAACGGTGATGTATAAGTAGTAAACATTTGTTCAACTATTGGAGGATAACTAGAACTTGCACCATGTGTGTCAGGATTGAAATTCTGACCTGTTGCATCAATTACCATCCTCTGATATGGATTTAATTGATTATCATAACTCTGATCACCACCAACTGAAACTTGTATATTTCGTTCAAAATCATCATCAGATATAAACGGTTCACCATGAGATGTCCAGTTATAATAATTCGGGGTAAAACCCAATCGACAATGATGTTCTTCAACTTGATCACTAAGTAAGAATTTGCCATTATGATACTTTTTACACGGACACCTTATTTTATTGTCATTCATATACTCAACTTGACTAGATGCAAAATTTAAAAATTGGGTCAACCCAATTTTAAACTCATCAGTTAAACCCCGTCGGTTAGGTAAATTCTTTGTATACATCCACATTCTTTCATTCTGCATTTTCTCTGTTTCAAATTTATAATAACATAAATAACTAATACTAAAAAAACTATTTATAAAACTAACGATTAATTATAATAAGCAGCAAGTAAAAGAACTATCATATTTCTTCAAATATGATTAAATAATTCTTCAATAGTTCTTTAAATATGATAACATCTGCTTGACATAATTGCACTATCAGACAAAAAATGAGGAGTTAATAAAAGAACGACACTATCATATTCTTCTAAAGGAAGATAATAAAGGAAGTTAATAATCAGTATCCTTATTTTGTGATCATATTATTCTGCTTGAAAATTCAGAATATAATAAAGGAAGATATCAACCAAATGGTATATATATTATTTATTCTAAAAGCCTTCCATACTATATGGATTAGAAATAGTAATTTTTCCAAAATATCACCATATATCTTAAATGGTAGGACATTTGAGCAATTAAATTAACTAAGCAGAGAACAAATGAGAAATCATACTTGAATAGACACATACTAAATGTTGCTAGTTTGAAGCTAAATATAGCAAACAACCTTAAATTTAAAAATAAAAAGTGTGTTTGGTAGTAATTGGAACACTAAAAATAAATTAACTAGAAATAATCAAGTGACTAGTCACAGCTCTAGAAGTAATAACACATAGCCTTAATTGAAGTTGACGAAACTTGAAAAGAGAAACAAATATGTAGTTTGACATAGGCTAAGTGAAGAAAAATAAGTAGCTAATTAACTAGTATAAGTCAATTTGCAGGTGATCTCATGTTCTTTCTAATGGTATGCATGATAATAGCATTCGAAAGGATAGAACTGGAATCGTACATTAAGCTTGAGTGCTAATGAACTCGAACCAGAAGGAAAAGAACTCTTTCAGTCTCCTGGGCACAGTACCTAACCACAAAACAAGCAGAAGAGACTCAAATGGAAGCTACTCCACGTAGATATATGATATAAGCTACTCCACGTAGATATACGATATAAGCTACTCCACGTAGATATAATTATCGCAGCTGGCTAGCACCTGGAACCAGGCACCAAGTCGTTCATGCCCGCTGCCGGCGCCGCCAGCGCCCCACAACCTGCTGTCAGCACCGCCAGAGCCCCGCTGCCAGAGACTCGTGGCCTGCTGCCGGCGCCACCAGCGCCCCATAGCCTACTGTCGCTGCCGCTAGAGCCCCGCTCCCCTCTGCCGGCGGACACCAGCGGCCAGCAGCTCGAGGGCGACGCAGCCAGCGCCCCTCGGCCCGCTGCCGCCACCCGCCAGGGGCCAGCGGCTCGAGGGCGACGTCAGCGACACCAACGGCTTGAGGGCGACGCCGGCGATGCCAGCGGCTCGAGGGCGATGCAGCCAGCGCCCCTCGGCCCGCTGCCGCCGCTCGCCAGCGGCCAACGGCTCCAGGGCGACGTCGGCGACGCCAGCAGCTCGAGGGCGACGCAGCCAGTGCCCCGCCGCCGCCGCCCGCCGGAGGTGTAGAAGGTGAGAAAAGAAGAAAAGAGAGGGTGAGAATGTACCTATGTCACTGCTCCAAATCCACGCGCACGCCCCCTCTCCAACATCAAAATTTCAGATCTAGGGTTTTGGCCAAATGAGGGATGGGATGGTTTATATAAAAGTCATTTTGGGACGAATCTTTTTCGTCCCCAAGTTCATCCCTAATTTAACAACGAATATTACTTTTCGTCCCAAATTTTGGGACGAATCATAAAATTCATCACAGAATCTGGGACGAACTATAGGATTCGTCCCAGAATCTGGGACGAATTCCTAGATTCGTCCTAGAATCTGGGATGAATCCAGGATTCGTCCCAGAATTAAAATTAATTATAAATAAATAAATTGAGTTCAAAACCCTACCTAGAGATATTGGAATTACAGGAAATCGATCCCTACGTGTTCGTCTACTTCTCCTGAATTTATAAGTCCTCTCAAATATAAATTTAAATTAATATATCAAAACTAATGATCTTTTTATCCGAAGTTGATTTTTTAAATAGTTTAGTACTAAAAAATTTATGTTAATAAATTAAATATATTTAATTTGGCCTCAATAATGTTTGATAACATTTTTATAATCAGGAGAGCTACACAAACACATAGAAGTAGTTTTATATCATTCCGAGAACTATCCTCTAACATCAATATTAACTCTGACTCATATTGAACTTATGATAATTAGCTGTATATACATTTACATATTTAATTTAACTATTAATATAAAAAATATTTGATCAAAATATGATATATGAGGATATATATTATTAGGAAAAGGGGATAAACAGGTACGAATTGGTTTCGTGTAATTCCGATATCTCTAAGTAGGGTTTCCGATACGGTTAAAATTTTATAATTATTTTTCATTCTAGGACGAATCCTAGATTCGTCCCAGATTCTGGAACGAATCCACAGATTCGTCCCAAAATCTAGGACGAATCCATTGATTCGTTCCAAAATTTGGAGCGAATCCACAGATTCGTCCGAGAATCAGGGACGAATCAAGGATTCGTCCCCGAATTAAAATTAACTATAAATAAGTAAAGTGAGTCCGAAATCATACCTAGAGATATCAGAAATATACGAAATCGATTCCTGCGTGTTCATCTACTTCTCCTGAATTTATAAGTGCTCTTAAATATAAATTTCAAATAATATATCGAAACCAATGATTTTTTTAACCATATTTAATTTTTTAAATAGTTTAATGTTATAAAAATTAAATCCATAAATATATTTGACCTTAATAATATATGATAACATTTTTATAATTAGGAGAGCTATACAAATATATAAAACTAATTTCGTAACATTTAGAACACTCTCTGATATTAATTTATAAATATAATAAACCTATATTAAAACATTTGCATGTTTATATGTGTTCGTCTACTTCTGTTGAATTTATAAGTGCTCTGAAATATCAATTTGAAATAATATATCGAAACTAGTAAATTTTTTTTCCGAATTTCATTTTTTAAATACCTTGTATTAAAAAACTCTCATCAATAAATATATTTAGCATTAATAATGTTTGATTACATTTTTATAATCTGGAGAGCTATACAAACATATACAATTAATTTTGTGTCGTTCTGAACTTCATTAACGTTAATTTGTAACTAATTTTGTAACTATATATCAAGACAAGGGAACTAACACGTAGGAATCGATTTCGTGTAATTTAGATATCTAAAAATAGGATTTTTTACTTGATTAATTTTTTTTAATTTTTTTCTAGGACGAATCCTAATTCGTCCCAGATTTAGGGACGAAAATGTATATTCGTCCCTGATTCTGGGACGAATCCACTGTATGTTCGTCCTTGAATCTGGGACGACTCCTTGATTCGTCCCAGAATATGGGACGAATCCTGTATTCGTCCCTGAGTCTGAGACGAATTCACAGATTTATCCCAGAATCTGGGACGAATACAGGATTCGTCCCTGATTCTGGGACGAATCCTGGATTCGTCCCTGATTTATAAAACTTAATTATAATTATTATTATATTTTTGAGGAATTCTAGGACGAATTTATTATTCGTCGCAAATTTTATAACAAATATTAAATTCGTTGCAGATTCGTCGCAGAATTAACAACGAATATTTAAATTCGTTGCTGAATTACAATAGTTTTTTGAACGAAAAATATTTTGTTGTTAAATTGCGACGAACGTATTTCGTTGCTAAATTCGATCCTAATTTGCAATAAATATTTTCTTTGTCACAAAATGTATTGCAATTTTGGGACGAAAAATATTTGTCCCAAAATTTCGTCCCTAAATAACTGTTTTTTTTTGTGTAGTGAAAAAGAAGGGCTCTTTAAACACGATTTTCATAAAAAAATGTCTTTTTAATTTTTGCTAATTAGATTTTATACTTGTTACTACCATAATTATGAAATTATGTATTATAATTATTGTTACATAAATACTCGCTTATTAATTCTTTCATTTTTTCAGGACACCCTTGCGAGCATATGAGTATAATATATTAGAATAAATAAAGGGTAAATTTTCTTAAACTCCCCACTTCCAAATTTACATTTGCATATAATCCCTACTCAAACTTTTATTTGCATGCAGTCCCTGATGAGATTGACAAGACAGCTTTATGAGTATTATTTGAAGAAAGTTCAATATAAAAGTTAGAAAATTTAGTATATAAGGTTGCATCCATCATATCAAGAAACTGCATACTCAATTTTTACTCTTTTATACTCACTTTCCACTCTTTTATACTCATTTTTCACTAATGTATACTTAATTTTCACTCTTTTATACTCAATCCATTAGGGAGTTAACACAAAGAAAAACTCAAATGGGGAGAGAGTTAATACAAAGAAAAACTCAAATGGGGAGTGAATATAAAATTTGACTTGCTATTAGGAATTTAAAGTAAATTTACCGTTAGAATAAATGCCAAGATTGTTTCTAATTAATGTAAAATTGGTTGGATGAAAGTTAATTAAATGCGACTAAATAATCTCCGTATTTAATGAATATATACAAAACAGAAAGAAAACGCATGCAGATTTGCGTCATCAATCTGTTTGACATGGGAACACAAACAGAAACAATTTGTGTCAGAAAATAATGATGTAATAATTAATTCTTTTGATAGCAAGAAATATAAAGTTCGAGTCTTAATTATAGATTAGATTGATGATCTTCAAAATTAATCAATTTAAATAATTAAATATTTTAAATTGTATATATATTATTTATAAAACAATATATTTTTTAGGAAAAGAATCATTTTAATAGAGTAAAATGTATTCATTATTTATTTATTTATATTTAATCAAAAAATTAATTGAAAAATTATCTGCGTTTAGTCGAGAAATGAATGATACTGAACTCGATCAGAGCAACGTTATTATTTTGGCTCCATCAAATGGGAAAATGCATAAAACTAAAAACGGTGAAAAGAAATTAGAGAAACTTGTTTCTACGCACGCGTCGCCTTGCCAAGCGCCTGGCTAGTTGTCCGAAGAACCTTCCAAGTCTCCCATCTCATCTCTTTTCCTTTCCTTCCAAGTTCCAGTTTCCAATTGCCTTCCCACCCACCCACGCCACCCGCAAAGTCATATATTGGGAGGACCCGAAGATGGGAAAGTGTGGCACAAGATGGAAGATTAATTTATGAAAGAGAGAGAAGAGAGAAGAGAGCGAGGGAGAGAGTTGCATATGGGGCAGAGGAAGAGTGGCGCCGCCGCCGCCGCCGCCGCCACTTCCGGTGGTGGAGGCGGAGGGCCGGCGCCGTTCCTAGTGAAGACGTACGAGATGGTGGATGAGAAGGAGACGCAGGAGGTGATATCGTGGGGAGAGAAGGGGGAGTCGTTCGTGGTGTGGAAGCCGGCCGAGTTCGCCCGCGACCTGCTTCCCCTCCATTTCAAGCACAACAACTTCTCCAGCTTCGTCCGACAACTAAACACCTACGTACTTTAATTTGCTTACTGCTATCCATCTCTCTTTTTTCATAATTAATTATTTGCACTAGCTCCTTCCTGATCAGGAGCTAGCTATGAGCTAATAAATCAATCAGAAGTCCAGTGAAATTTGCAAAATTATAATTTTAATTCCTTGTTTAATTTCTAGGCTTATAAAATCAAATTGGACAATATTTTCTGTTTTATTTTTGCTCTGATTCAATTAGATGCGGCACTATTTTCTATTTGCTACTAGAGATCGAGTTATTATTATTCCATTTTTAAAAATGTATTGGAAGGGCGATCGTACACGGCAAGTTGAACGACCAATGACTTTGAAGCTTTTTACTAAACGTGTTTGTCTCCCTGGGAAAGAGTGATTAGATTACGTTTACTTTCTCCATGCAATTTCCTCCTCCTCGATCGATCGAATAAGATTCGATTTCTTTGTTTTTAGATCAATTATTATTTATTCATCTGATAGATTGATTAATTGCCTGCGTATACTAAAATTAAGAAACTTCTGGATGCAGGGCTTTCACAAGGTGGTCCCCGACCGATGGGAGTTCACCAACGAAAACTTCCGGCGAGGCGAGCAAAGTCTCCTCTGCAACATCCGCCGACGAAAGCCGTCGACGGCGCTTGCATCCGCGTCCCACCTTTCCACCCACGACAAGGCTACTGCAACTACCGCTCGTCCGCCTCCCCCTCCTTCGGCGGCTAATTCCGGCCAACTACACGCCTCATCCTCCGCCTCCTCTCCGCCGCCTGCCGACCGGCTTCTGCAACTCGCCGACGAGAACGAGAAGCTCAGGAAGGATAACCACGTGCTCAGCGCCGAGCTTTCGCAAACCAAGTGCCGCTTCCGCGAGCTCCTCGGCTTCCTCTCCAACTACGTCGACGTGACCAAGCTCGGGTTCGGTCGGCCAACCGCGGCGGTCGACGGCGGTGGCGGGAGAGAGGAAGACACGGTAGCGGTGGAAAAATCTGGAGGCGTGAAGATCTTCGGCGTGCTGCTGCAGGGCATCGGTGGGAAGCGGAGGAAGAGGCGGAGGTGCGATGATGCATGGCAGGGGATCTCAAAGCCTCTGTTTCTGCAAATGAAAAACTAGGTGGCATTATATATATTCAAAGCTAGCAATTCCAGATGATCACCGGCAACAAATTAAAATGAATTAATCAGTAGGATAGTAAACAACAAGGCATCAATCTCTCCGCTCCAAAGGATTGATAGAAATTGATGTTAATTTCAAACAGGCAGCTGAAATTCAAATTAAGCTAGCTTTATGTTTTCTTATTGTGACTTTTCCCATCCTTTAAATAGTATCTTGTGTATTAATTGGTGCTTTGCAAAATTAATCAAGTGTAAATTAATGGAGTTTTTTTTATTAATTATTATTTGCATCGAAAACAAAACAGGGATGCATGAGAATTAGTGTGTTTCTTCGAGGAGATGGAAAATGGAGCAGTCGTGCAAATTGAGAAGGGAAAAAAACATTTTTTTAATCAAAGGAGAAGAAAATTTTTCAAAGGTGATGGATAAATAAATTTATCACTCTTTAATTAATTGAGGACCTCTGAAAATTATAATCATACTTGATTAAGACGATGGAAGATATAGATGTCCTAGAGAATAATAATAATAGACAATGAAAAATATTTATTTTTAGATAAAATTAGTCAATTAGAAATATATTTGATACGATGAAATAGAATAAATTAATATAAAAAACTCTTATATTTGATAGGATAGCTAGTAACTATGATATTGACAAAATATTTTATCAAGTAAAAAATACTTATTCAGAAAGTTTGCTAATCCACTTTGTCAAGATCTAATAGGCTCTTTTTTTTTTGCTCTCAGAAGAGATCGACACTCATACTCCATAATGTCTCATCTAAGAAAGTAACATATTGCTATAAGAAAAAAACAAGAAATAATAAAATCATATTATCGAGATACACAACTTAATGTGAAAATAAATCACATAAACACTAAGACCTTGTACACCACGTAGACATCATCATTATGACCTAGCATCACAAAGTCAAACTTGATGATTCATACTTTTGGATGAATTTTGACGAGAAGTTCCATCTTATAATTCAGGTCAATGACCTACTGCTGAAAATTTTAAATCACATGACCATGGAAAAATTTTTATATTATTTTTTCAACCTTTTAATTTATTTATTAATTTTTTTGGTAATATTTTTCTTTATCATGCACTCTTATAAGCTTTCACAGAATTATAAGAATACCCGATGAATAATTGATTGAAATAATAGCAAGAATTGTGATCAATATGAATTACGTAAATAATCACAATTATGATTATTTAATCATAATAAAATAAAAAAATATGGGTGATATAATAGAGAAATAAACCATAATAATGCATGTCATTTAATAAAATAATATGGGTCATTTAATAAAAAAATAAAAATTATTTCTCACATTTAAAAAAAAATTATTTCAAATATTCTCCCACTTGGCCCATTTCTCTAAACATAGTAGACCAAATGTAGGCTAAATTTTTTCTTAAATTAGTCAATCATAAATTATTATTAAGCAAAATTAATAAAAATCATGGCGATTGTACACATCATTAATTTGGCATACTTATCTACATATATCATAATATACTCCTATACTTAACATGAATTAAAACGAGATATAAACATAATGGTCCATTAATAGTATTCTTATTAGAGACAAATCCTATCAATAATTGCATAATTCATTTATGTTTATATACTAACAAAAAAATAGGATGCATTTGTAGGATCGGTATGGTGAGATAGAGAAGTGAAACTCGATCTGTTGATTTTCTCGAATTCATCATTCGTTCGTCATTCGGTCAAAGTTAGTATGCAGTGAAATAATGATAAACAAGATATAAAAAGGCACAGACAATATTTTACTTGGTTTTCAACCCCTCAGGGTCAATACCTCCATGGTGTTGGATATAATGTGAATGAAAAGGGAGAAAAGAAACTCCTTGGTGAGTGGGACTTTAGTCCCACATTAGGAGTTTCATGTGAATAGAAAGGGAGGTGAAAAATAAAGGGACTCCATTGTGAATTAGACTTTAGTCCCACATTGGGAGTCTTAAGGCATAATTATTGGTTTATATTGTTTCACAAGTATGTTAGTTGTGAACAAATGCAAAGGGAGAGACTCTCTCACGCATGGGTGCGCAGGAGGGGTGTAAATTCAGGGCCCGAATTTGTACTGAATCAAGTGGACTCGTGTTGGACTGGTCGGGGCAAAATTTGTCCAAGCAGATAAACCAATGTTTTGCCATTTTTTGCTCAAATATAATTGATGTATTAACTATTGATTAATGCAAAATCAGTAACCCCTAGACGTTTGAATCTGGCCGATTAATTTCCAGTAAATGGCGTAAATTCAGTCATTGATTACTGCGGGGGTCTAAGTCTATATAAAGAGGCTATGACCGAGAGCAAAATATATAGAGAAGAAATTATCTTCCACCTCCTTCCCGACCTCCCTTGATAGCGTTCGGGTACTTTCTCAGTTCGCCACGAGCAACGAGTACTTCGTTGTGCCCGTGGTCCCGTTGTTGTATCCTGAGAGACAGACGTCCATCAGAGCCTTGAAGCACCGCCGGAGGAGGACAAATCTGTTTCAAGGAAACTGTGTAACGAAGGCCTCAACAACTCTCCAATTCCGGTTGAGGCAGAGTTTGGGAGACCCTGGTCGGGAGACGTCCAACTACTGCTCGGGAGACCTATTCGGGAGATACTGGTCAGGAGATTCTGCTCGGGAATTCCAGCTCGAAAATTCTTCTAGGCAGACTGCAGTCTGCATAAAAGGTAACTCGGGTCACTCAACAGCTAAGTTGAAATTATTTTTTGTAATTTCACTTTATTGTAAACTCCCCCAAAAAGGAGTATATCCTCCAACACATGGTTTACGCACTCAAGCGTGAGATCACTAGTTGTCTTTTTTTCAGAAGCTTTCTAGAGGCAGAGGAAAACTACAAGAAAAATAGTCTTTAACAACACTATGTTTACAACGGGGCTAAATCGTTGTGAATTTTGCAAAATACAACGATTTTAGTTAAAATCGTTGTCTATTAGCAAACACTTGGTATCAAAGACAATGATTTTACACTACCCATTGTCTTTAACATAACGGTTTTTATAAATAACAACTAATTTCACTACAATTTTTCAAACCATTATCTTTCAAAGATATTTTTTTATTATCTTTAACAACGGTTGGGACAACGATGCATAAAATCATTGTTATTTTGTTAATAAGACAACGGTTTTAAACCATTGTAAATAAATATTGGACCGTCGTCTTTTTTTCCAGCTAAAAAATCATGTCAGAATGTGTGAAAATATATTTTTGAAACTCGATAATCTATTTTCGTTGCTCGATAACCAAAACCCACAAACCTTCGCCTTCGTCGGTGAGATCAAAAAATCTTCCTCCATCGGTGAGATCCCAAAGAAACCCTATTAAAAGGTTGCCGCTATCCTACCGCTTCACACCTACCCTTGTCTCTTCGCTCTAGATTCTCTCTACGGACTCGAGAGGTCGCCTCGACGTGAGTTCTACAAAACTTTCTAACTCCGCTCATCCCCATCTCACCCTCCTCTCCGTCCCCTCCCTCTGTAGCGACCCGCCTTCTCTCTACCTTAGACGGATCGTTACTTTATCTACTTCTTGACTCTAATAGTCCACCAAACTTATAGTTTCAAGCCATACAAAGACACAACACCATTTCTACACTCTATACTAGTTTCCTAAACATTTTGGCCAATCAAAACAACTTCATAAACTCAAAATTAGAACTTTTGCGGAAGAAATTAAGTTATGGAAATCTATATGAAGTTTAAACTAGAGTTTTGTACCAACCTTAACTCCTATGCATTCATAATACCAAAATACATGTTCTACACCTTACTAAAGCATTTTGGAATGTAATGCAACTTTTCTAGGCATATTTCTAGCAATAAAAACTTGATTCAAAGGGAACTCACAATATCTTGGCACATGCATCAAATAGCTCCATCAAGTATCAATACTCAAAACTACTCACACTTATACTCATCCAATGCAATCATAAGGATATGTATGCTAAATAAAATGACATGGAATCTTTACTCATGGTTTTAGGATATGCAAAATATCTAAAACGCAAATACTTGGATAAATGCTATATGATCTAACTTAAACTAAAACTTTATAATAAATGCACTTTAAGTCCTTCATTCATCTTGTCTCAAGGATCTCTCCAAGGTCAGCCACCACACACACGTCGCTCAGCACCGCCTCGTCACCTTCCTTCAGAATTGCTTGTCTTTACCTTTATCTACAGTAAGAGGAAATGCATCTATAAGCATAAAGCTTAGTAAGTACTATCTAGCTCACAAAATCTCAAAATGTGCAAACATGCTTTTCCAACAATGAAAAATCTCATGAAATACTTTTATGCTTAAAAGAAACACTAAAACATGTATAACTCATAAACATGCATACTCAAGCATTAACAAATCTTAACTTACTTTTCCTTGGCTTAACTTGAAACTTTAGCAATTCTTGAACTTTAAATCTTTCTTTAACTTTTTGAAAACTTTCTTAAACTTTAGAAAACTTTGCTAAAGCATATACTTGAAAATAATAATCACTTGGATCCACTTAAGACGTAAGTACCATCTTATGCGCGTTCCCTAAAAGGTTGGGGTAGCGAGCCACCAATCCTAATAGAGCAGACCTTGGTCTACCAGGGCCAAGACCTTGGAATTGGACACCTGGATTTCTTTAACGACGCCCTTGGACGCCGGGTACTGGCCTTAGAAAATAAAATAGCTTTTCTTTCTTTTCTTTCTTATCTTTAAATGCCTTGGCATTTTAACGAGCACCTTGTGTGCCCAAATCCCTAAGTCTTGACTTTTAGGGATTTCTTAAGGCCTTGGCCTTTTCTTTTCTTATCTTTATCTTCTCTTTTCTTTTCTCATAGCTTTTCTTAGACCCTAACTTCATATAGGGTACTTAATCAACTTATACAAGCATGAATTAAACTAGAAATACATGCAAGATCTTAAACTAAAACAAACTTTGCATTTTTAACTTTCTACGGAAAAAAAGTTGCGGAAAACCGCCTCTTACTGTAGGTGAGCAGTACTTACATTGGTTTCCTTAAACTTACAACCAAAATTGACGTCGAGGGCTCGGGAGAAGCTTGAAATCTCTACGAACCGTCCGCGCCTACGTGTTCTTCTCGTCGAGACGGACGAAACGTTCCGTCTCCTTGGTTCCCTCTTGGCCGGCGCCCCCTTGGAAGAGGAGAGGAAGGCTTGGGAGGTGGCGTGCGTGCGTGAGGAAGAAGAGAGACGGCGCGCGTGGGGTTTGGGCGAGAGGGTTTGAGAGAAATAAAAACTTCTCCCTTTAATTTTCTATTTATACTATCTTTATGGAAAAAAAAACGTAACTACTTCATAAATTTATTTCTCTCCATGTTTTGTTGTGCTTGATACCCTAGCCCAGCCGGTCGCGCGCGCGTCTGGTCTCCTGGTGGTCGCGGATTCGAACCTCGTGCTGCCCTTACACGTTTTTCCTTTTTTAAAAATACTAAACGGACTCGGAAAATTCCATAAAAATATTTTAAAAATTCCTAAAAATATCTAGAATATTTCTAAACCATTTTTAAATGGTTCTAAGGACTTTAAGAACTAAAAATGGGAATTTTGGGGCGTTACAATCCCCCATACCTTATAAAAAGTTCATCCTCGAACTTAGAATAATTCTGGATATCTTTCTCTCATGCTGTCCTCACGTTCCCAAGTAGCCTCCTCATGCTTTTGATTCTGCCAGATGACCTTCACTAGTGGCACTTCTTTGTTTCTTAATCTTTTAACTGCTTTATCCACTATCTGTGTCGGTCTGCTCTCATAGCTAAGATCTTCTTGGATATGTACTGACTGAGGCTGAATCACTTGGCTAGGGTCGTGAATACACTTCTTTAGCATAGAGACATGAAAGGTACTGTGGATAGTTGACATATCCTCTGGCAAGTCCAGCTCATAGGCTACCTTCCCAACTCTCTTTATAATCTTGTAGGGTCCTATGTAGCGAGGACTCAGCTTGCCCTTTTTGCCAAATCTCATCACTCCCTTCATAGGAGCGACCTTGAGGAATACTGAATCTCCAACTTGGAATTCCAGGGGTCTACGGCGTGTGTCAGCATAACTTTTCTGTCTACTCTGGGCAGTCTCAATCCTCTGGCGGATCGTCTGGATAGCCTGAGTGGTCTCATCTATAAGCTCAGTCTGGCTGCCTAGTCTTGACTCCATCTCCTTCTTCTCACCACCCTCTTGCCAACATATGGGTGATCTGCATTTTCTGCCATACAATGCCTCATAAGGCGTCATCCTGATGGTGGCCTGATAGCTATTGTTGTAGGCAAACTCAGCTAAGCACAGAAATTTGCACCAACTACCTTTAAAGTCCAATGCACAAGCCCTGAGCATGTCTTCTAAAATCTGATTTACTCTCTCTGTCTGTCCATCAGTCTGGGGATGGAAGGCTGTGCTGAACTGAAGTCTGGTGCCTAGGTCGTCCTGAACACACCTCCAAAAATGGGAGATGAACCGCCCATCTCTGTCAGACATGATCGACCTCGGAACTCCGTGAAGCCTGATCACTTCTTTCACGTACAGCTGTGCTAATTGCTCTACCGAATGCGATAACTTGATGGCTAGGAAGTGGGCAGACTTGGTCAATCTGTCCACTATCACCCAAATTGCATCGTGTCCATGGGTGGTTCTTGGAAGACCCGTGATAAAGTCCATGGATATTTCTTCCCACTTCCACTCTGGAATGGGAAGTGGCTGTAGAACTCCTCCTGGTCTCTGGTGCTCTGCTTTGACTCTCTGGCAGGTCAAGCAGGTACTGATATATCTGGCCACGTCTCGCTTGAGTCCAGACCACCAGAACCTTTGCTTTAAATCTTGGTACATCTTGGTAGAACCAGGATGCATAGAGTACGGGGTACTGTGGGCTTCTTCTAAAATATTCTTTCTTAGTTCCTCATCATTGGGGACGCAAAGGCGGTCTCCAAGATAGAGGATGCCACTATCTGATACTCGAAACTCTGAATTTTTTGCCTCTTGGATCCCCTGCTTGATCTTCTGGATTTCTGGGTCTTGATCTTGCTTTTCTTGTATATCTATAAGCAGGGTTGACTCTAGGGTCAATGCAGAAAATTGCCCAATTATTACCTCGACTCCAAAATCTTTTATTTCTTTCTGAAGTGGTGGAGACAGTGATGATAGGGACATCAGTGCTGCACAGGATTTTCTGCTCAGTGCATCTGCCACTTTATTAGCTTTACCTGGGTGGTAGAGGATTTCACAGTCATAATCTTTGACCAACTCTAGCCACCTGCGCTGCCTCATATTCAGATCCTTCTGAGTGAAGAAGTACTTCAAACTCTGATGGTCTGTGAAGATTCTGCACTGCACTCCATACAGGTAGTGTCTCCAGAGCTTCAGTGCAAAAACCACAGCTGCTAGCTCAAGGTCGTGTGTAGGGTAATTCTTCTCATAGTCCTTGAGCTGTCTGGAGGCATATGCTATTACTTTACCGTCTTGCATGAGGACAGCTCCAAGGCCCATCTTGGATGCATCACTGTAGATGTCAAAGGCCTTGTCACTCTCTGGAACCGTCAGGATGGGAGCACTAGTCAGTCTCTTCTTCAGCTCTAGAAAACTGTGCTCGCATTTATCTGACCATTCAAACTTCTTATTCTTTCTGGTCAAGGCTGTGAGTGGAGAGGCTATTCTGGAAAAGTCCTCCACAAATTTTCTGTAATATCCTGCCAGGCCTAAGAAGCTTCTGATTTCACTGGCATTCTTGGGTCTACACCAGTTGCTGACTGCTTCTATCTTGGCTGGATCAACTTGAATGCCTTCTTTGGATACAATGTGACCTAGGAAGGTCACCTGATCTAGCCAAAACTCACACTTTGAGAACTTTGCATAGAGCTTCTCCTGCTGCAGGATCTGCAGCACTATCCTCAAGTGTGTAGCATGGTCCTCTGGAGTCTGTGAGTATATGAGAATATCATCAATAAATACAATGACGAATTTATCGAGATACTCCCGGAAGATGTGGTTCATCAGCTCCATGAAGACTGCTGGAGCATTGGTCACTCCAAAAGGCATCACTACAAATTCGTAGTGGCCGTATCTTGTCTTGAAGGCCGTCCTGGGGATGTCACTTTCTTTAACCTTTAGCTGATGATACCCAGAACGCAGATCTATCTTCGAGAACACTGTAGCCCCTTTGAGTTGATCGAATAAATCATCTATTCTTGGAAGGGGGTACTTGTTCTTAATGGTTACCTTGTTCAGAGCTCTGTAGTCTATGCACAGGCGCATAGACCCGTCCTTCTTCTTGACGAAAAGTACAGGAGCTCCCCAGGGTGAATGACTCGGGCGGATGAAGCCCTTGTCTAGTAGCTCCTGGAGTTGCTCTTGTAATTCTTTCAGCTCTGCAGGAGACATACGATATGGGGCTTTTGAGACCGGACCGGTACCTGGCACCAGCTCAATCTCAAATTCCACCTCCCTGTTGGGCGGTAGTCCAGGTAGTCCTTCTGGAAACACTTCTGGATATTCGCAGACTACCCGTACATCCTCCTGCTTGAGCTCTCTCTTTGCTTCTGAGTCCACTACGTGTGCAAGAAAACCAGCACACCCTTGCTCTAGCATCTGGTGGGCTACCAAGGCTGAGAGGAATTTCTGAGTCTTCCTCTTTGGGGCTCCTTGAAACTCGAATGGTGGTTCTCCTTCTGGGCTGAAAACCACCTTCCTTCTATGGCAGTCCACTGAAGCGCTGTACTTACTGAGGAAATCCATCCCTAAAATGACTCCCTAATCCTTCATCTCAAGGACTGTCGAGTCACTATAGAGCTCTCGGTTGGAAATCCAGATTGGTACTGCCCTTAGCCTCTGAGTAGAGGCCATCACTTCCCCTGACGGTAAGGTTGTTAAGAACTTCATCGTTCAACCTTTCTGGTGGCCTTTATACTGTTTAAGTAGTGCTCAGTGATCAAAGCACTACTTATTAGTTCTTCGGAGGTTTGCAGCCTCTTAACACCGCTAGCCCCCTTTAACGCTATCTCAGGCCTTAACATCTTGAGCATTAGCCTAACTATCTCTTTTTCTGTGCTAACTAGCTCTGGGCACAGATGAGCTAACCGCTTAAACATCTTCACTGCTTCATCCACGAATAGTTCTCCTTGTCTGAACTTCGTGAATTCATCATGATGCTTGTTGGTTACTTGCATGTGAAAGTATTCTTCGAAGAACTCAGTCTCGAAGTCGGCCCATGTCATCTGGCTGACATTTCTCTTGGCCTTGACTCTCTTCCACTATATTCTAGCATCTCCCGTAAGGCAGAAAGATGCACACTTTATCTTCTCTACCTCATGCCAGTCCAGTAGCCCTACTATTCTTTCCAACGTTTTGAACCATGCTTAAGCATCCCATGGTTTGCTTGTGCCTGGGAAGTTCCCTGGCTTCAGTTTCTTCTACTGAATGAGGTACGCTTCTTGCCTTACCCCCCTTGCCGGACTACAGATGTAATCGATGGGTCTTCGATCACAACTGGTGCCACTACATTCGCCACCGGCGAGGTAATAATAACGACCTGCTAGTTAGCCATCCTAGTGGCAATAACTTGCTGTTGTTCTGCTAACTGTCTCTGTGACTGAGCCACCACGTCTAAGAGATTTGGTGGGGGTACTGACTCTGTTGCCTCTTGCCCTCTAGGAGCTTGCTCCTCGTTTTGGGCCTTTCTAGGACGTCCTCAAATGTATAACTTAACACTTAATGGTAATGTTCCCAAACTTGCTTTAGGACATAACAAGACCTTGGTCTTGATTCTTATCTCATTTCTTAGTCCTAGAATTCGTTCTAGGGCTTAGTAAGACCTTGGTCTTACTCAAAACTTTTATCAAGCACCTTGCGTGCCATAATCCCAAAACTTACTTTTGGGAAAATCAAGTAAGTACTTAAGCATTTCTCTAATATCCATTCTAGGGATTAAACATGATTCCGTGATACTAAGGTATTAAACATGCTTCCTTGTTCTATGCACATATGAGTAGTACCTAAGCATTTCTCTATACTGCAATTAAATAAAGGAGCAATAGAAAAACTGAAACTTAAAACTTTCTTACTTGAAGACGGCAAGGTTGATGCTGATGTGTGTGTGATGCTGGAGAATGGGAACTGCTCTGATACCACCTGTAGCGACCCGCCTTCTCTCTACCTTAGACGGATCGTTACTTTATCTACTTCTTGACTCTAATAGTCCACCAAACTTATAGTTTCAAGCCATACAAAGACACAACACCATTTCTACACTCTATACTAGTTTCCTAAACATTTTGGCCAATCAAAACAACTTCATAAACTCAAAATTAGAACTTTTGCGGAAGAAATTAAGTTATGGAAATCTATATGAAGTTTAAACTAGAGTTTTGTACCAACCTTAACTCCTATGCATTCATAATACCAAAATACATGTTCTACACCTTACTAAAGCATTTTGGAATGTAATGCAACTTTTCTAGGCATATTTCTAGCAATAAAAACTTGATTCAAAGGGAACTCACAATATCTTGGCACATGCATCAAATAGCTCCATCAAGTATCAATACTCAAAACTACTCACACTTATACTCATCCAATGCAATCATAAGGATATGTATGCTAAATAAAATGACATGGAATCTTTACTCATGGTTTTAGGATATGCAAAATATCTAAAACGCAAATACTTGGATAAATGCTATATGATCTAACTTAAACTAAAACTTTATAATAAATGCACTTTAAGTCCTTCATTCATCTTGTCTCAAGGATCTCTCCAAGGTCAGCCACCACACACACGTCGCTCAGCACCGCCTCGTCGCCTTCCTTCAGAATTGCTTGTCTTTACCTTTATCTACAGTAAGAGGAAATGCATCTATAAGCATAAAGCTTAGTAAGTATTATCTAGCTCACAAAATCTCAAAATGTGCAAACATGCTTTTCCAACAATGAAAAATCTCATGAAATACTTTTATGCTTAAAAGAAACACTAAAACATGTATAACTCATAAACATGCATACTCAAGCATTAACAAATCTTAACTTACTTTTCCTTGGCTTAACTTGAAACTTTAGCAATTCTTGAACTTTAAATTTTTCTTTAACTTTTTGAAAACTTTCTTAAACTTTAGAAAACTTTGCTAAAGCATATACTTGAAAATAATAATCACTTGGATCCACTTAAGACGTAAGTACCATCTTATGCGCGTTCCCTAAAAGGTTGGGGTAGCGAGCCACCAATCCTAATAGAGCAGACCTTGGTCTACCAGGGCCAAGACCTTGGAATTGGACACCTGGATTTCTTTAACGACGCCCTTGGACGCCGGGTACTGGCCTTAGAAAATAAAATAGCTTTTCTTTCTTTTCTTTCTTATCTTTAAATGCCTTGGCATTTTAACGAGCACCTTGTGTGCCCAAATCCCTAAGTCTTGACTTTTGGGGATTTCTTAAGGCCTTGGCCTTTTCTTTTATTATCTTTATCTTCACTTTTCTTTTCTCATAGCTTTTCTTAGACCCTAACTTCATATAGGGTACTTAATCAACTTATACAAGCATGAATTAAACTAGAAATACATGCAAGATCTTAAACTAAAACAAACTTTGCATTTTTAACTTTCTACGGAAAAAAAGTTGCGGAAAACCGCCTCTTACTGTAGGTGAGCAGTACTTACATTGGTTTCCTTGAACTTACAACCAAAATTGACGTCGAGGGCTCGGGAGAAGCTTGAAATCTCTACGAACCGTCCGCGCCTACGTGTTCTTCTCGTCGAGACGGACGAAACGTTCCGTCTCCTTGGTTCCCTCTTGGCCGGCGCCCCCTTGGAAGAGGAGAGGAAGGCTTGGGAGGTGGCGTGCGTGCGTGAGGAAGAAGAGAGACGGCGCGCGTGGGGTTTGGGCGAGAGGGTTTGAGAGAAATAAAAACTTCTCCCTTTAATTTTCTATTTATACTATCTTTATGGAAAAAAAAACGTAACTACTTCATAAATTTATTTCTCTCCACGTTTTGTTGTGCTTGATACCCTAGCCCAGCCGGTCGCGCGCGCGTCTGGTCTCCTGGTGGTCGCGGGTTCGAACCTCGTGCTGCCCTTAAACGTTTTTCCTTTTTTAAAAATACTAAACGGACTCGGAAAATTCCATAAAAATTCCTAAAAATATCTAGAATATTTCTAAACCATTTTTAAATGGTTCTAAGGACTTTAAGAACTAAAAATAGGAATTTTGGGGCGTTACACCCTCGATCCACTCCGCCTCTTACCCCCTATCCAAACCCTCGTCGCCCACCTCGACCCCCTCCCCCTCCTCCCTCTCCCTTTCATCTGTTGGTGCCTTCCCTTCCTCCTCCCCCTCAAACGCCGAAAAAGGTGGAGGAGGCATGCTCTTCCTCACCCCTACCCCATCCACCGCCCTCCTCCACCTCCACTCCCAAGTGTGTGACGCCCTTGACAAGGAAGGGATCAAACCACTTGAGGAGTTCCCTCCTGATTCATAGGTCCCACATTGCTTCGTCGCCGTAGGATGTGCCACGGAACTACATCGTTGATGCTTTTTTGCATCCTTTGGGACATCAAGTTGTTTGTCTCCAAGTACGCCATGGGCATTGGACTCGTTGAGTTCTCTCCTGTGTATGAGATATTCTCCTTCCCTCTCGAAAGCTGCCTGAATCTTTTTTAATGCAGGCTTGTAGTAGGTATGCAGCTGCATGGGGTGAACTTGGTGCTCCTAGTATGTTGCTTTGTTTTACCCACCATTGAGAAGTCTTCTTTGAACACTCATATTCTAATTGGTTAATTGGTCCTATTAAAATAACTTTTCTCATGTAGCTTATGCACTCTATACTTGAGTTATTGTCATCATCAATTCTAGCTAACATCAAAGTGCTGCCCTGTATAATTTAGATCATGCTATTACTTTTTCATTCATTAACCATTATTATATTGTCTAATGCTATATATTTGATTCCTTAAACCCCACTTAATAAGTTCACTATCAAAGAGTTGTAAGATTTTCAATAATTATATTTTACAACTTTTAAAGAAAATATTAAGTTCTTGCCATGAAATAAAGGAGCATTGTAAAATTTATCCACATACTTCATAATTGCTATCAATCATGCTTCCACTACAAGAAAATTATGATTTCACAACACTTGAAAGACAACATTTTTTTTATAAAAGCGTTGTCTTTTTTTTTTAACAACGCTTTTAGTGAAAATCGTTGTCTATGTTTTTTTATTTCTTATTAAAGACAACGCTTTCAAATACGCATTGTCTATTGGCCTTTTTTTTAGATCAAAGACAATGCTTTTCAAAAAGTGTTGTGTTTGAGTATTTTTTTAGTATATAACTTTAGCAAGTTTTGTCTATGTAAAATACAGTGTAAAAAAAATAAAATAAACTTCGGTACTAATCGGTTTTTTTTAAGTAATCGTAACACTTCTTCTCCCCAATATACTCGAGCCGAGCCCTAACTATACAACTCCTCATCTTCTCCCGACGACCCGCCGCCCCCTTTTGCCCGACGACGCGCCTCCGTCCCCTCTTCACCGCGCTTGCATCTCCCCCTCCCCTCGACGCACATCTTCAACCACGCGCTCACTAGGTTCCATTGGCGTTTTCATCTTCTTTTCCTTTCAGTTTTCTTCCCTCTCCCACCCTCTTCTTTCCTTTCCTTGCAGCGCCGCTAGTTTTCTTCGTCTTTGAGGTTTCCTGGCCACGAGAAGAAAAGGCAAGGTTTCCTGGCCTCGACGCATATCCCTGTTTGGCTGTTCAATGTCTTTTGTTAATTACTTTTAATGCTTGTGATTCTATTTAGGTCCATGCTTGTTAATTACTTTTAAATCTTGTGATTCTATTTAGCTTGTGATTCTAGTTATCAAATGAAATTGATAAGTTAGGTCCATGCTTTCTTCTGACTTTTTTTTTTGCATAACAGAAAACATACTTCTGTTATCAGATTGAAGGATTTTCCAAGTTCTCATTGTTATCAGATGATTTTCCACTTTCATTGCCAGCATTTTGATCCTCAGAGATATTTCTAATTTTGATTCGAGTGCCTCCTCATTAGACTTTGAATCTTCCTTTTCTTCAGCATCATTTTTGACACCATCCAAGGCATGTTCGTCAAGGAATTTGACTGCGTCTATAGATTCTTTGTCTGTTGACACTTCACTTTCTTCTTCAGGAAGGGATATGCGTCCATCATGTGTGTTTGCAATGTCTTCAGGAAGGGATATAGATCTCTACACTGTATGTGGTCCTTTTTGCCCAGTTTAATGTTTGTGATTTTGCATAAGTTACAGCCTCTCTTATATTTCAGGTAGTTCAAAGAATTGTTTGTTCTTTACACATAGTTTATCTTCTTTTTTGACATACTTATCTGGATTGTCAGGTAGTAGATTTAGTCACTAGCATCACATTTACAAGAGGCTTGTGAATTTTCTAACATGTATACATACATTGAATACAGAGTCATGATTTTTCATTCAAAACCATTGACTTTTTTAATTGTATCCTACAGTCAGCATCATCAACTTTCCCTCAATTTAGGGTTTATATATGCAATATAACTGTGCTTGCAATGCCAACATGGTATGCTCTGTATATTTTAGATTTTGCAAACAGCCTTCCTACTTTTAAATTTCAAGTTTCTGGACCACATACATCATTTTTTTTGTGAATCTCTCACTACTTTTCTTAGATGAGATAGGCTGATATTTTAGTGTGAGGATACACTGGATGGAACTCGAGATGTGCTGTCCATGTGCTTGATAAAATTTTCCCAAAGGTAAATGGCAGAACATTATATGTTTGAGATAATTTCCAAAAGGCCTGCTTACAATGTGTGTCAAAAGGTTCTAGGTAATATTAATTCTTTACTTTGTGTTGTCCGTAATACTACTTTACTTTTTTCCCCTTCTCCTCTATGACTTTATCAGTGATCAAACTACCTGCTCATACTAGATGCTGCATCAGGAATATGAATTTGACTGTATCAATGTTCAACCTTGTCTGCTTTGCTAACTTCCATTATCCTCTAAATCTTAGCAGCTTGATTAATTGTTTTAGGAGAGCTTTTTTTTTCATGTTACATCTTAGACATTGTATGCTACTATGCTTTAAAAACTCGAGAAGAAATTGATGAGGTGCGGTCCAAGTTGGCGGAATGTATACAAGATCATATTTATGAGTAGGTATGTAATGATGGTTGCCATAATTCTATTTAGATTTAAGTTTATGGAATGATGACCATCATTTTCACATTCATTTAAAGCAAACATATGAATTGTGAAATGTATGTTGTTACATGTTTCATTTTGAGATCCATGTTTCATAAATCCTTTTCTGTTTTATTAGTTACAAGTTTATGCTTGCTATAGTGCTGATTTTTTTTCCTTGCTCAGATGATGTTCATCCAATATTGAAGAAGCTATCAGCAAAGTTCACCACGGATCGAAAAGTAAGTACCTTTGACGACTATTTCACCACGGATCCAACATTTAACTTGCTTATGGATTTTATCGATGTCGTTTATCTCATTCACACAGAATCTCTAACACGAATTTTTATTTTGATGCAGTGTTAAATCATAGTTAAAGAGCTTGAGAAGTTGAGGCCAAAGAAAAGTGTCATAGCTACCGGTGAAGGATGTTTTGATGATGATCTTGTTAAACTTAATATGGATATAAAGTTAATTTGAGGATTGTGCGACCATATATATTTTTTGTTTGGATAATATGAAGTTGTATCTTTTGTTAAATAGTTATATTTTAAAAAGGATTGTGGTTGCTTTTATTTTTTGTTTGTGGATATTCATATTTACTGTTTGTGGATATTTTTTTGTATGTTTTGGTAAAATATTTATGTTTTAAAAAACAAATACTTTTTATCTATTTAAAAAACGTGTTATTTGTTAAAAAAGACAACGCTTTTTAAGCATGGTAAAAACTTTGACCTTGTAGTAAATGACAACGCTTTTTAAGCGTTGTAAAAGCTTTGTCCTGGAAAAAATGACAACGCTTTATAAACCTTGTAAAAGTGTGGTCTTTGTAAAAAACAACAACGCTTTTTAACCATTACAAAAGCGTTGTCTTTGCACAAATTGACAACGCTTTTTAAGTGTTGTCTTTGAATAGACTTTTAACAACAGTGCTTTTAACAACGCTTTTTAAGTCACATAGACAACGCGAAAAAAGCGTTGTTGTTTAGCTTTTTTCTTGTAGTGTTCACATCTTGATGATGATTGTTAAAGAATTCCTTTCATCGAATATTACAAGATATAAACCTTATTTATGTATAAAGTTAGAACATATTCTAAGAAATAATTAGAATTCTATTCTAGAAAATAAATCAGAATTTTATTTTAAGGACTAATTTATATTTTAGATAAAATACAAATTAGGATACATCAAATTATCCCTAGCTATATTTATAATATTCTAATACTCCCCCTCAAGTAGGAGAATATAAATCATATGCACCCAGTATGTAACATATGTAGTCAACTTGGGACCTTCTATGTGGCTTAGTGAATATATCTGCTAGTTGATCATGTGAGTTGACATAACTAGTAGATATTTTTCCTGATGCAACTTTCTCTCTGACAAAGTGATAGTCGACTTCAATATGCTTTGTCCTCTCATGAAAAACTAGATTTGAGATGATATGCATGGTGACCTGGTTGCCACATATAAGTGACATTTGTATAATCTCTCCAAATCTTAGTTCCTGAAGCAACTGTTTGAGCCATATAAGCTCTTGACTGGCTATGGTCATAGTTCAATATTCTACCTTTGCATTGTATCTTGCTACAGCATTCTGCTTTTTTGCTTTTCCAAGAAATAAGATTATCTCCGACAAATATACAAAAACCAGAAGTAGATCTCCTACATTGGGAGAAACTGCCCAATCTACATTAGAATATCCTATGACTCGAGTATGTCCTTGTTGGTGCCGGAAGCAACCGATCAAACCTTATTTTGATAAGTGGCAAAGGGTTTAAGTTAAGCTGGTTTGTTTGTAATGATGAACTTGTGAAGTTGCAGGAAAGTCCTAGGTAAGTTAGGCAAGAAGTTTTGACTTGCAAGGTTGAGCACGAAGTCCTAGTCAGGGATCGGGCAACGAAGACTTGGTGAGTGAATCCGAGTACGAAGTCTTGGTCTGGGGGATAGAGCAGAAGACTTTGCCGAGCAGGGATTGCGGACAGGAGTCGAGACGGGTCGAGGTTGAACGCCATCGAGTTTTGAGTCCTCGGAGGCCGAGAAAAAGTCCAACCGGAGGTTCTGGTAGGTAGCAGGTACACTCTCCTGAGAGGAGTAGGTGAGGACGCGTTCTCCGGGAGGGAACAGTTGGCGTCGGTCCGAGCTAGGATTTCAGGTGAAACCTATAAGTCATGACCAAGACAACACTGGCTATAAATCCATATTTGCATTTATTCTATATATATTATTGTATAGAACTGACCCTTGTTGCAGTTGAAAAGTTGAACCAGTTCGATTAGGGCGCCTGAATGGGACTCAGGTGCTTGGGAGCTGGTAACGGGTGGCTGAGCTAGTGCAATGGTTAAGCTTACATGACGAGTGCCGAGTGGAGGAGCCACGTCAGAACTTAGACGCTTGAAAGGGACTAGGGCGCCTCAGCCAGGATAAAAGTTTAATTGTACAGTGGATAGAATTGTTTCTCGAGATGCTGTGACCAGTGAGCCTAAATGGCCTTTTAGGTGCCTGAATGAGTAATATATAAAGCGGTTGAGAGTTGCACTTCTGAACAACATTTTACATTCTACGATCATTCTGTTCTCCTATGTGCTGCGCAATCAAAGCTTTGACAACATCGAAATGTCGTCTGACTCTCTGAGTGAAGGTTTTCTATTCATTCAAAAAGGAGTCGGTATACTTGTTTCTTTTAATTGCACACTTATTCTGTAATCTGTATAATCTTGCGATTATTAGTGATTGCCCAAAGTAAATGATCAAGGATTGTGGGCCTTACAGTAGAAGCCAGTCAAGACTCTGAAGTAAGTAAAACTAACTTGTGTTAGCGTGTTGTATTTTGTTTTCCGTTGCGTACTCAATCGTTCTAAAATCCGAAGTTTTTTATAAAGCGATATTCACCCCCTATATCGCTCTATCTCGATCTTACAATTGGTATCAGAGCAGGGGCTACTCAATTTGGTGAAACCACCACTTGAGTATTTTTTTTGGATTTTCTTTGTTTTTTTCTTTGAGCGTATTTTCTTTTTATTCCCGCACTACTAATCCAAGACAAAAAGTCATGGTACTTGTGTCTTTCTTTGTTTTTGCAAGTCGATTCTTTTCACTTCTTCCTAAATGGCTATGTAAGAAGGCTACAACACTGCTGGTCCCCCCCCCTCCTCTTCTCTGGAGAAGATTTCAGTTATTGGAAAAGTCGGATGGAAGTCCACCTAAAAACTCAGATGGGCATGTGGATTATAATCCAAATCGGATTCAATCTTTCATGAGACGAGCAAGGGACGATGCTGAGCTATGACAAATGGGACACATTTGCCAAGAAAAGAATTGAAGCTGATGCAAAAGCGACACAAACTCTTCAGTGTGGACTTACAAAGGATGAGTTGAACTGCGTCGGTCTTTTCAGCAGCGCCAAATAATTATGAAACAAACTGATAGAACTCCACGAAGGAATATCCGACACCAAGGTAAACCGTCATGATTTATTATTAAATAAATTGTATAATTTAAAAATGCAGGACGGAGAAATTGCTTCCCAACTGCACACCCAGATACATGAAATCATGAACGGGCTCCACATCATAAGGCACACAATTGAAAACAGGGATATCTGGTATACCTTGAACTCATTCCCTAGAAACTCACTGTGGGCATCGATGGCTGATGCTTACAAAGTTTCTACAGATTTATCTAAAATAAAATTAGATGAACTGTTTTCAGAATTTGAATTACATGAGCAGATTAATGGTGTCCTTGTAGAGAAAGGTATAGCTTTAATTGAAGGAAAAATCAAGAAGAAGGCACCAGAACCAGAACTGGATTCTGACTCGGAATTCGAAGAAGAAGAACTGGCGGAGATTGTGAACGCCGTCCAGAAGTTGTTCAAAGCTCGGAAAGCCCAAAAGAAGAAGAAGATGGGACAGCCAAAGGACGATCCGGCTGGACCAAAGAACAAGGCAGACCTCACCTATTATAGGTGTGGAAAGAAGGGGCACTTCAAATCCGAATGCCTGATAAGTGTTATTTTATTGATCATTTCAGATTCTTAAATCCATGTTTGACCCATATTTTACTTGCTTAATATTGAATTTAGCCTAGGTTTCATGAATCTATTCTATTTTGGGCTTTATTGTAAATCTTGATACATTTGAATTATTTTGCTACTAAATTGTTGATCTACTTTTGTAGGCTTGGAAGGATCATGGACCTAGGTCATGCTGGGTCAAACTTGAGTCAGAAGTGGACCCGGATCGAGTGATCAAGCATCGACTAATATGGGTCGTCCGATTCAAAAACGGTTAGATCTAGGCCATCTGAGAGCATTGAGGCAATCCGAGCTGAGGTTAAGGTTAATCAAGCACTTGGATCAAGATATGAAGATTTCATCCAAATCAGAGATCATCTAGCCGTTGGATCAAGATCAGAGGGATCTAGACCGT
Source organism: Boesenbergia rotunda (assembly GCA_024364735.1). Taxonomy (NCBI): domain Eukaryota; kingdom Viridiplantae; phylum Streptophyta; class Magnoliopsida; order Zingiberales; family Zingiberaceae; genus Boesenbergia; species Boesenbergia rotunda. The sequence continues at coordinate 718,821 of JAGFNQ010002213.1, forward strand.
CCATTCAAAGATCAAGTTGATCTGAGCCATCCGCTGCAAATCTGGACGATCCGAGCTATTGAGAGGTAGATCCTGACCCTTGATCAAGATCTGAGAAGTTTGATTCAAATCTGAAGAGATCTAGCCGTTGGATGGAGTTAAGTGAATCTCGACCGTTCATTTCTGAAACTATATTAACTGGTGCTCTGCTCAGATCGGCTTGTCGCGTCTTCGCCGAGTTCAGCTGCTGTTTTCATTTTCTTCGAGTTTTCCACCGTTCTTCTTCAAGATTTCTTCATCTGAGGGCGTGACCACATCGATTTCGATCTTAGATCAAGTTCTAGATCGTTGGGAAGATTTCTTCGTGAAGATTCCAGCTCCAATTCGGCCAAAAACAGAGCTGATTGAGGGTTTCATCAGATCTGTGATTTGATTGCTTGGATCTCATTTGTGTGCCATTTCCATCCATTTGAGCTATCTGGAGGGTCCTCTGGAGTGCTCTGATCATCCCAAAGCCATCATCGCAACCCGACACAATGAGATCGAAGAGATCGGATGACTTCTTCAGATTTGAGCAGAGTTGAGTTGGATTGATTCGCAGAGTTAAATTCCTAGCGATATGTGGATCTAAGGGGTTCGAGGCTCACTCTTGTGTGACGGCAAGAAGAACTGGAGCTAAGGGAAGAGATCGATGCTAGTTTTCTTAATGCATTTCTGTTATTAGCTGTAATTTCGATTTCTGCAAACCATTTCTATTTCTGACTTTGTATCAGCTGCTTAGTTTACTTTTCTGAATCGTTTCTGCCATAATTAGGTTTCATTTCTGCAAGTTAATTAGACATATTGCTTGTTAGTGAACAATTGTTCTCAATTTCAGTTTATTTCATAAGTCAGTGCTTGCGTATCAGTTTTTCTTGTTGCGTATCAATTTTTCTCCTGCGTATCAGTTTTTATCTTGATGTCCTGATTTTTGTATCAAGTGAACTTAGTTGTTATCTTTTGAATTCACTTTGAAGATTGTTTCATTTGCATAGCAATTGATTTAGAGTTCTGAATTTGTTTTCCCTAGCCTGCAAATCAGCTGCTTGTGTTCTAGTTTCCTTTCGGCAATGTTCCAGTTTATTGTTTCTAAAATTTTTGTTAAGTAAACATAAGTTTTCCTAGCTCTTTTCTGAATATTAGGTCTGTTCACTTTGTTGGGACCGGGTGCATGTTGACACGGATACGGGTTCGTAAAATTTTATAATTTTTACGTGCAGCGGAAGAATTAGCATAAAATAATTTCCTAAATTATTTTAACCTCGTATCTAGCATGCAACCTTATGATGTGTGGACATGATCATAAATTAAAACTTTGTGGAAAAGTAAACTAATTTACTTTGTACCTCGCGTAACTCGAAGAAAGGGACGAGATCCAACCGTAGCGTCCCTTGGAAGCTCCGCCTCTATTCGCGTCCACGTCGAGTTCTCTTCGGGATGACTTCGCAATGTCACGAGTTTTGCGCCAACGAGAACTACTAGATTCTCTAAAGCACAACTAGAAGATAAAGAGAGAAGAAAAGGAAACTAACCACCAAGAGACGGAATCCAAATTCCGAGAAGGAAGGAGATGTGATCCGCTTCTTCTTTTTGTCGGTTGGCTTCTTCTTCTTCTTGATGGCTCACGGCAAACCCTAGGATGAAGTGGAGCGCCGGCCCTAGCTCTCAAGGAAGGGCGCCGGCCCTAGGATGCCCTAAGGGGCACCGGCCCTAAGGGGAGGAAAGAAGAGAGAATGAAAGAGAGAGAGGGAGAGAGTTTATCTCTTGCCTTTGGTTCCTTTATATAGTGGCCTCTCCCTTACCAAGTCTCTCTTTTAACGGAATTAGTTATCATAAGAATTTTATCTTATAAAATTTCTTAGGACTTATTCCGTTATGCCTAGTTTTATTATAACTAACTTTATAATAAAACAAATTCTTCTCTCCTTTAATTATGGAATAAATTTATAAGAAATTTATAAACTTTCTTATTATGAAAAATCAATTCATAATTGATTTTATAAAATTAAAATAAACCATTCCATGGATCATTTTAATTTCCATAAAAAGAATAAATTTCTATAAATTTATTTATATAAATTTCTTTATACAAATTTATTTATCCATAATTTATAAAACAAATCGCGCTAGATTTATTTTATTAATTAAACCAAATAAATTGGTTTCTTCCCCTTGTTGTGGCTGGCCAAACCAAAGGGGGTTATCACCCTCTTTGGCCGGCCAAACCGAGCCGAACCGATCGCGAATTAAACTCATTTAATTCGCCCAATAAGCCTTCAAAAGACTTAGACATTTTAAGTTTCCGTTGTGCCTCTGATTAACTCAGATTCGACTTATTTCTCTTGATTGAAAAATCCAATTTTCAACTCGTTTTAAATCCCTCGGATTACTCGTAGTGCATGTGACTAAATAGGCTTTCGATTTATGTTGGCCGTCTATAATTAACCAATTATAGAATGGTCATGAGTGGCACCTAGTAGTACATCATGACCCCCAATTAATTGAAAGATCAACGGTTTGACCTCAGAAGTGATTCCGAAACCCTTCAGCAGCTCTAATGAATCGTGCCCCATTCCCTTCACCATCTTATACCCACTTGGTTCAGGACACGGTCTATTTGTGTCAGTCCCCACTAGGCTGACTACGTCACACTTAGCCCAAGTAGTGTCTTTCTTGTCCTTTGGATTTCTAATTACTCTCATGTATTTAAGAGACACGCACTCTAAACATGATATGCTCTGGCCAGAGGCTTTGAGTAACAATCCGATGATAGGCCTGGGTATACATCTCCTCGCAAGGAGTGGTGAATCCTTTGTAGGTTGCTCAAACATCTTCAGGCACTTCGGCTTATACCCAATCATCCTGGGTCCACACCTCCTAGGAGATGCTTGCTTAAGATGTTAAAGTATAAGTCTCCATGACCAAGATGACTTGAACACCGCAAGTCAAAGGAACATCGCACTTAAGCTGCAGTAAGAACTTCATTGACATATCTATATAGATTACCATATGATGTTTTACAGCTAGTCACTCCAATGAACTAGTTCCCTTAACTAGCATCCATGTTTATCTCCGGACATCCCAATGTCACCAGCCAGTGAGAATCAGCTGATTAGAGAATAACCCATGCTAGTCTTAACAGAATTGATAATGTCCGTTTTTATCAATTCATCGACTAGGGATATTTTCAATACTTCACAATTGCACATTTAGAGATAATCACTAGTTGTGATCCCATCACAAATTCTCTTATGCTGTGAATTGTATTGCGGACATTCAGTAGATGAGTTTAAGATCCCAATCAAATACACAAACATGTATACTCAAATAGTGAATTATCATTTATTAAAAATGAATATTTACAATCATAAGGCGATTGCCTTAGGACACTTCTCTCATATCACTAACAAACTCCCACTTGGCCTAATGCCAATCGCTACGGTATCCAATACCACAGGCTCTAACATGACCCTCAAACTTGTTCTGAGGCAAGGCCTTAGTTAAAGGATCCGTTAAATTCCTTTCAGTGGGAATTTTCTCAATTTGTATGTCATTCCTACTTATAATCTCTCTGATCAGATGATAGCGGCGAAGCACGTGTTTGGATCACTGATGAGACCTTGGTTCCTTTGCTTGTGCAATAGCTCCATTGTTGTCGCAATAAACCGGTATTTCTTCATCAATGGTTGGAACCTCACCAAGTTTTGAGACAAACTTCTTGATCCAGACTACTTCCGTGGTAGAATCCGCTACGGTGTCTTATTTGGAACTCTTCCAACTTATTGCGCCTCCATTCAAAGTAAATACGTATCCACGTATACCCACGTATTACCATATCTCCTTCTCCATATATTAGGAACACATCCTTAGTTCTTCTTAAGTACTTAAGGATTGTCCTGACAGCCGCCCAATGATCCATTCCTGGATCCGACTGGTATCTGCTTGTGACGCTCAAAGCATACGATACATCGGGCCTTGTACATAACATAGCATACATGATAGATCCTATCGCGGATGCATAGGGAATCTTATTCATGCAAATTCTCTCGTCTTCTGTGCGCGGACACATAGACTTTGAAAGGTTGATCCCATGCCTGATGGGAAGGTAACCTTTCTTGGATTCCGACATGCTAAACCCTTTTAGCACTCGGTCTATAAATGTAGACTGCGAAAGACTAAGCAACCGTTTTGATCTATCTCTATAGATTCTAATCCCAAGGATATAGGTTGCTTCTCCCAGGTCTTTCATGGAGAAAGTTTTGGACAACCAAATTTCAACTGTCTGTAAAACTGATATATCATTTCCTATAAGTAAAACGTCATCGACATATAATACTAGGAATACGACTGCACTCCCACTAACCTTCTTGTACACACAAGGTTCGTCATAATTTTGTGAGAAATCAAACTCTTTGATTGTCTCATCAAAACGGATGTTCCAGCTCCTAGATGCTTGCTTCAGTCCATATATGGATCGTCGAAGCTTGCATACTTTGGTTTTATCAACCGATGTGAAGCCTTCAGGTTGTATCATGTATACATCCTCAAGCATGTTTCCATTAAGGAAAGCTGTTTTCACATCCATTTGCCATATCTCATAATCATAATGAGCCGCTATGGCTAGGAGCATCCGAATGGATTTAAGCATAGCTACTGGCGAATAGGTTTCGTCATAATCAATTCCTTGTTTTTGACGGTATCCTTTTGCCACTAATCTAGCCTTAAAGGTAACTACATTACCTTCCATGTCGGTTTTCTTCTTGAAAACCCACTTGCACCCTATGGGCTTGATCCCTTCAGGTGGGTTAACCAAGTCCCATACTCGATTTTCGTACATAGAATCCATTTTCGACTTCATGGCTTCGAGCCATTTGTCCCTTTCTGAACATTTCAGAACATCTTCATAACTGATAGGTTCGTCATCGCTTATGAGTAACACGTCGTTCGATTCACTTATGAGAAATCCGTATCTCTCTGGAATATTGCGTGTCCTATCAGACCTACGAAGAGGTGGTGTCGTTTTAGGTTCAACTGATAGCTCATCATTATGAGGTATTGGTTGTGGGTCTAGACTAGGTGTCTCTGTAATGTCTATTGGAGTTTATTGAACTTCATCAAGTTCAATGCCACTCCCATTGTTTTTTTATAAAAGAAATTCTTTTTCTAGAAATACAACATGCCTTGAAACAAACACCTTTTGTTCCAAGGGATGATAGAATTGGTAACCCTTCGTTTCCTTAGGGTATCCAATAAATAGATATTTATCAGACTTAGCATCCAATTTGTCTGATACAGTCCGCTTCACATAAGCGGGACAACCCCATATTTTAAGGTGAGTTAAGTGGGGTTTCTTACTATTCCATGTCTCATATGGAGTAGTAGAGACTACCTTGGTCGGGACTCTGTTTAGCAAGTAAACAGCTGTCTTAAGTGCATAGCCCCAAAAGGATTTTGGAAGAGTTGCATGATTCATCATCGACCTAACCATGTCCATCAAGGTTCGGTTGCGCCTCTCAGATACACCATTATGCTGTGGTGTATATGGCGGAGTCCATTGGGACAATATCCCGTTGTCCCTAAGATAATCTTGAAACTCTTGACTTAAGTATTCACCACCCCGATCGGATCGAAGTATCTTAATACTTTTGCCAAGTTGTTTCTCTACTTCATTTCTGAACTCTTTGAAATTCTCAAAGGCTTCAGATTTGTGTTTCATCAAGAACACATACCTGAATCGTGAGTGATTATCGATAAAGGTGATGAAGTAGCTATAGCCTCCTTGTGCAAGAGTTGACATTGGTCCACATACATCAGTATGTATCAGACCAAATAATTCTTCCACTGGATTACCTTTTCTAGAGAAGGGTAATTTGGTCATCTTGCCTTTTAAGCATGATTCACATGTATCAAATGAACCGGGTTCAAATGATTCTAGAATTCCACATCGGTGTAATTCGGTCATGCGTTTCTTACTTACATGGCCAAGACGGCAATGCCAAGTGTAGGAGTCTATTCGATTATCTATTCGAGCACGTTTGTTGCTAACTTCGATATTGAAAACGTCACCGGATAAATCTAACGTGTAGATACCATTGCATAAAGTTCCATTCCCATAAAGAACGCCATTTAAAGTTATGTAACAACAATTGTTACTAAAAGTTAAATGATAACCCTTTTCATTCAAACATGAAATAGATACAATGTTCTTTATTAACGAAGGAACGAAATAACAATCATCCAATTCTAAGACACGTCCAGTGGGGAGCTTTAGCAAATATGTTCCGATGGCAACAACAGCAATCTTTGCTCCATTTCCAACTCGCAAATTCGCTTCTCCTTTGACGAGTCTTCTTCTATTCCTTAGCCCCTGTATGTCATTACATATATGTGAGCTACACCCAGTATCAAGTACCCAGGTATTTGAGGAAATAGAGTGACACTCAATAACGAAGATACCTGAAGAGGATGGGGCATCGGATGCCTTATTCTTCAAGGACTCAAGATAAACCTTGCAGTTTCTTCGCCAGTGACCCTCCTTGCCACAATGATGGCAAGTTCCTTTTGGTTTCTTTTCAGTCTTCATGGCCCTTTTCTTCTTTCCCTTATTCTGTTCTTTGGCCTTCCTCTTAGAACCTTTCTTCGAGGAACCAACTAACAGTATCGTCTTTTGATCCTGCTTCACAGAAGGCTCTACAGTCTTTAGCAGGTTGAGCAACTCAGGAAACTGGTCTGGAGTTGCATTTTCAGGAGAACGGTTGGCAGGTTGATCTTCAAGGACATAAGCAAACTTCTCTGCCTTGAGGACTATCCTCAGGTTTCGAGGCCAGTCCATGAAGTTTGGCCCAGTCAGTTTATTAGTGTCCAAAATAGAACGCAAATTCAGAGAAGACATGATCGAGTGATTATCCTAGAAATATAAATTGAGCTTATATAAGAAGATTGATTAAAGAATGTATCATCATACATTAATAAAATCCTATTTATTTTTCAAATTGAATAACCCTTTTTTTTCAATTCGGGAGATTGTAGGAACATCTCCAAATAGGTTGATATCCAACCATAGATAAGAACAACCATGGCTGTGGTCATCAAGTTATTCTTAGCTATGAAGGTGGGTAAATATACCGATTACGTATCACATATATGTAACTATCATTTTATGCTATCAACTAATTGAATGTTTGCATAAATCATTGGGTTGTTAACTCATTAACAAGTATGCAACATTATACATAGCACCCAACTGCACCTCTCTTTACATCGACCTTGGCTGTGGCACAACAAATCGATGCTCCAAGCTTAAGGCTGACCCATTAATCAAGAAATAGTTTTAATATGGTTGGAGCTCATTCAACCGTTTAGTCAGGCTTGGATGTGTCCAACAACCAAAACTAAGGATTGACCTCTGACTCCAACTATATTATTCATAAACTAATTCCACGGTTTGAACATGTTGAGGTTCAAGCTGGGCATGGATGTGTCCATCAACCCAAACGAGAAACAAAACTCCGATTCTAACCATATTAATGGAAGGTGTTGGCCTTAATATTTTGTAAGGGGTTTTGGGTCTCATCCTTTCCTTTTAATGCACATTCATGACATATAATTATGTCATGACTAACGATTTTCTTAATAAAGTATGTATGTGACTTAATTTATCAAGTCTCATTAATTGGATTAGGAACCGGATTTCCTAATTCTAATTTCATACTTTATTGAAGGAATTGTTTTGGGAAATAATTTCCTAAATTGTCATAATCAATTTCGGAAATAATATGTTTAAGACTTTGATTTCTCTAAATCAAATCTTATTAAATTAAGAGACATGAGTCCTTAATTCAACCACATATTATTTTCATGAAAATCTCATTTAAGAAAACTCTATAGGAAACCATTTTCCTAATCAATTTTGGAGACAACAATATGTAAGAGCATCACCTCTTAAATCATATTTTATTCATGGATTTAATTAATTACAACAAATCATTTTCTAAGGGTGGCTCCCCGAGGCTCAGATACCCAAAGAAAAGTAATTTGTCGTAAATCCAATTTGGTCCGCTTCGGAAGCATAACCAAATTAAACGTGACAATTTCATTAAAAAATTGGGAAATTAAATTACAACAACTAACTTTAAATTGGACGGCTCCCCAAGGCTCAATCCAAAATAAAGAATTTTGTTGACAATTTAAAACTCAATTCAAATTTAATTGTCAATTAATTATCCATAAATTTGTCTAGACTTTCTCGAAAGAAAGTGCCCAAAATTGCGAGATTTCATAATAGGTTTTCAGATTAATTGTAAGTTTCTGGTACAAAGAAAACTTACATATTTCCAAAGTTGGAAAATTTCTAAATTAGAAAATTTCCAAGATTGGAAAGTTTCCAAAGATGTGAAGTTTTCACAATTATTATAAAATTTCAGAAACTAGGAAATTTCAAACGTTTGCGAAATTTCATGAGGATTTCCAAACTTTGAAATTCCTAAATCTAAAATTTATTATAATTGGAAAGTTTCCATAATTGAAAAATTTTCCAAAATTGAGATCATGACAAAGTTTTCCGCAAAACAATTTTATGATTATGTCGAAGACTAACTAGCTCTGATACCACTGTTGGGACCGGGTGCATGTTGACACGGATACGAGTTCGTAAAATTTTATAATTTTTACGTGCAGCGGAAGAATTAGCATAAAATAATTTCCTAAATTATTTTAACCTCGTATCTAGCATGCAACCTTATGATGTGTGGACATGATCATAAATTAAAACTTTGCAGAAAAGTAAACTAATTTACTTTGTACCTCGCGTAACTCGAAGAAAGGGACGAGATCCAACCGTAGCGTCCCTTGGAAGCTCCGCCTCTATTCGTGTCCACGCCGAGTTCTCTTCGGGATGACTTCGGAAAGTCACGAGTTTTGCGCCAACGAGAACTACTAGATTCTCTAAAGCACAACTAGAAGATCAAGAGAGAAGAAAAGGAAACTAACCACCAAGAGACGGAATCCAAATTCCGAGAAGGAAGGAGATGTGATCCGCTTCTTCTTTTTGTTGGTTGGCTTCTTCTTCTTCTTGATGGCTCACGGCAAACCCTAGGATGAAGTGGAGCGCCGGCCCTAGCTCTCAAGGAAGGGCGCCGGCCCTAGGATGCCCTAAGGGACGCCGGCCCTAAGGGGAGGAAAGAAGAGAGAATGAAAGAGAGAGAGGGAGAGAGTTTATCTCTTGATAGCTCTATATCGATTAAGAATTCAAGGCTTGCCTTTGGTTCCTTTATATAGTGGCCTCTCCCTTACCAAGTCTCTCTTTTAACGGAATTAACGGAATTAGTTATCATAAGAATTTTATCTTATAAAATTTCTTATGACTTATTCCGTTATGCCTAGTTTTATTATAACTAACTTTATAATAAAACAAATTCTTCTCTCCTTTAATTATGGAATAAATTTTATAAGAAATTTATAAACTTTCTTATTATGAAAAATCAATTCATAATTGATTTTATAAAATTAAAATAAACCATTCCATGGATCATTTTAATTTCCATAAAAAGAATAAATTTCTATAAATTTATTTATGTAAATTTCTTTATACAAATTTATTTATCCATAATTTATAAAACAAATCGCGCTAGATTTATTTTATTAATTAAACCAAATAAATTGGTTTCTTCCCCTTGTTGTGGCCGGCCAAACCAAAGGGGGTTATCACCCTCTTTGGCCGGCCAAACCGAGCCGAACCGATCGCGAATTAAACTCATTTAATTCGCCCAATAAGCCTTCAAAAGACTTAGTCATTTTAAGTTTCCGTTGCGCCTATGATTAACTCAGATTCGACTTATTTCTCTTGATTGGAAAATCTAATTTTCAACTCATTTTAAATCCCTCGGATTACTCGTAGTGCGTATGACTAAATAGGCTTTCGATTTATGTTGGCCGTCTATAATTAACCAATTATAGAACGGTCATGAGTGGCACCTAGTAGTACATCATGACCCCCAATTAATCGAAAGATCAACGGTTTGACCTCAGGAGTGATTCCGAAACCCTTCAGAAGCTCTAATGAATCGTGCCCCATTCCCTTCACCATCTTATACCCACTTGGTTCAGGACACGGTCTATTTGTGTTAGTCCCCACTAGGCTGACTACGTCACACCTAGCCCAAGTAGTGTCTTTCTCGTCCTTTGGATTTCTAATTACTCTCATGTATTTAAGAGACTCGCACTCTAAACATGATATGCTCTGGCCAGAGGCTTTGAGTAACAATCCGACGATAGGCCTGGGTATACATCTCCTCGCAAGGAGTGGTGAATCCTTTGTAGGCTGCTCAAACATCTTCGGGCACTTCGGCTTATACCCAATCATCCTGGGTCCACACCTCCTAGGAGATGCTTGCTTAAGATGTTAAAGTATAAGTCTCCATGACCAAGATGACTTGAACACCGCAAGTCAAAGGAACATCGCACTTAAGCTGCAGTAAGAACTTCATTGACATATCTATATAGATTACCATATGAAGTTTTACAGCTAGTCACTCCAATGAACTAGTTCCCTTAACTAGCATCCATGTTTATCTCCGGACATCCCAATGTCACCAGCCAGTGAGAATCAGCTGATTAGAGAATAACCCATGCTAGTCTCAACAGAATTGATAATGTCTGTTTTTATCAATTCATCGACTAGGGATATTTTCAATACTTCACAATGGCACATTTAGAGATAATCACTAGTTGTGATCCCATCACAAATTCTCTTATGCTGTGAATTGTATTGCGGACATTCAGTAGATGAGTTTAAGATCCCAATCAAATACACAAACATGTATACTCAAATAGTGAATTATCATTTATTAAAAATGAATATTTACAATCATAAGGCGATTGACTTTGTATTAGTTTGTCTATAAATTGCATAGCATTTGGTTTGTTTTGAGTATTAATTCTGGAAGCAAATCTCTGCGTTAGTATCAATCGAAATTAGGTTTGACTTGATATCAAATTTGTTCTCCAAATTCGGCTAAGTTGCATTGGTTGATTTAAGTTTCCAATTATTTGAGTTCATTAGTTGCCATTACCTTGTTTAGTTCATTTAGTTAAGTTTCTTTCTTTTCATTGAGTTTTCATTTCTAATTGAAACCAAACTCAAGTTTTATTTGAAACCCAAAAATAATCAACGGCACATAAACTCGAGCTTGAATCAAACAACCTTAACTAGCCCTAGGAAAAATACGACCTGTGGCCCCTTTACTATATTTTTATCCTTGTTAGCAAAAAGGGTTTCCAGCTTTACAAATATCTAAATTTAAGACCCACATTCGTGACAGCCTCTTTTGGGTCCATCAAATTTTTGGCGTCGTTGCCGAGGAACACACTAGTTGAGTTTGTTTGTTTAAGCTTGTGTGCTTATTGCATATTTTTCTTGATCCATTTCTGTGCTTATCTCTCTTTATCTTGTGATTTACTTTATCTATTTCATTTTTCCATTCACATTTGCTGCGATTTGTTTATTTTATGACCAGGTCAGCAGGTGGTGATCTTGAAGAATTTGACCCTGAAATTGAGAGAACTTTCATAGCAAGGAGGAACCAAGGCATATTTTCAGAGGCTATTGATATTCCTCCTCTTCAGTCTATTCCTACTCATTCAGGCAGTATCATGGCATACCACCAGAAGACCATGAAAGAACTTGCAGCACCAGATGACACATTTCAGTACTCCAGTATTGCTTATCCAGAGCTGACGGGTGATTTTGAGCTTAGATCTGGACTCATCCACTTGTTACCTAAATTTCAAGGACAGTCTGGGGAGGACCCCAACAGACACTTGCATGAGTTTCACATTGTCTGCTCTACTATGAAACCTCAGGGTATTTCGGAGGAAGACATCAAGCTGAGGGCTTTTCCATTTTCCCTGACTAGAGCAGCAAAGGATTGGTTTTACTATTTACCTACTGGGCACGTGTCTAGCTGGATTTCCATGAAGAAGGCATTTCTAGAAAAATATTTCCCAGCCTCCAGAACTGTAATCATCAGAAAGAGTATATGTGGTATACAACAAGTGGTGGGGGAGACACTTTATGACTACTGGGAGAGATTTAACAAGCTTTGTTCCAGTTGCCCACAGCATCAGATTAGCGAGCAGCTCCTCATTCAGTATTTCTACGAGGGATTATTGCAAATGGATAGGATCATGATAGATGCCGTAGCTAGAGGAGCCCTAGTTAACAAAACGCCAGATCAAGCTAGGGAGCTTATTTCAAACATGGCAGAAAATTCTCAGCAGTTTGGAAGCAGAGCATTATCTACCAGAGGAGTGAATGAGGTCCAGGTGGCTTCAAATGAGCAGAAAGAAATCAAGAATTCATTGGTAGAGCTCACATCATTGATAAAGCAAATGAATCTTAATAATGCAAGATAAAATTCCAACTTTTCGGTACTTCCACAATCAAGCCAAGTGGTGAGGGTATGTGGTATTTGCTCTAGTCAAGAACATAATTCAGATTCATGTCCTAACCTCCAACAAGATGAGACAATAGCGGCATTGGTTAGGGGACAATTTCAAGCCCGAAATAATCCCTACTCCTCTACGTATAACCCTAGTTGGAGGGATCATCCAAATCTTAGGTATAAGAATTCTTTCTACCAACAGAACCCGCAACAACAACAATTTCAGCAGCCGCAACAAACCTTCCAGCAACCACAGCAATCTCAACATCAAAATATGCAATTCTAGCCCCAAAATCAGCAATTCTAGCCAACATTTCAAAATTTCCAGCAATCGTTTCAAGGGAATCAACAAGGTTTCCAAGGGAATTTGAATTTTCCACAGCAATATCAACCGTTACAGCAACATTTCCAACAACCGCAGCAGAGTTTCCAGCCTTTGAATCAAAATTTTCAGCCACAAAATCAAGGATTTCAGCCCACTCAGTTTCAATCTTCACCACAACCATTCCCACTTCAAAATCAAAATTTTCAAGGCTATACTTCTCAGCAAGTTCAACAATCATTCCAGCCTAATTATCAACCATTTCAGCAATAATTTCAGCCCTCCTATCAGCCCCAACAGTCCCAATTCCAACAATCACAGCAAGGCAATATTTTTGGCGCCTTACAAAACATCGAAAGGCAAATTGGACAATTGGCTAGTGGGATTAATCAAAGTCAAGCTCAAGGATCAGGCCAACTACCTTCTCAAGCTACTCCCAATCCAAAGGGAAACGTTAGCGCTATTACTTTGAGGAGTGAGAAGGTTACTTCAACTAAAAAAGGTCCAAGAGCAGTTTTTTTTTTGAAAACAGGGCAGCACCTACAATTTCAGCACCAATCATCCCTAGAATCACTTCAAAATTAGTTGGTTCCACCCCTAGTCCATGCTCAACTCCCTCACCAAGTAATCCTGTGATTTTGGTGGAAAATGAGGGAGAAATCATTGGCGAAACAAATCTCACAACAGCTACATTAAGTGGGACAGTAGCTCAAAATTCAGCCCTTCCACATTCGGTTCAAGAGGAAGAAATGAGGGTTCCCTTGCCTTTTCCACAGCGGAGAACTCAAGCCAAAAGATAAGTGGAGGAGGAGAAAACCAAAGAATATAATGAGCTTGTAAAATTGTTTAGCAAAGTAGAAGTTAATGTACCCCTGTTGACCATGATTAAACAGATTCCTAAGTATGCAAAATTCCTGAAAGATTTATGTGTTCACAAGAAGAAGCTTAAGGAGAATGAGTTGGTCAGCTTGGGGAAAAATGTTTCAGCACTCATCCATGCCATACCTCAAAAGTGTGAAGACCCTGGAGTTTTTACTGTATCATGTGAGATAGGGAGGACTATGTTTCATGATGCTATGCTAGACTTGGGAGCCTCCATCAATGTAATGCCCGGATCAGTCTTCCAGATGCTTGGCATTGGTCCTTTACAGCCCACTGGAGTTGTAATTCAGCTAGCAGACAGAAGCCAGACCCATCCAGCAAGAGTTATTGAAGATGTTTTGGTAAAAGTTAAGGAGTTGATTTTCCCTGCAGACTTCTACATTCTAGACATGGAAGGAGACTATCTTGCACATAGATCCCACTCATCCTTGGGAGGCCTTTTCTGAAGATTGCCAGAATCAAAATTGATGTTTATGCTGGCACACTCTCGATGGAAATGGGGGACACAGTAGTCCAGTTTAGTATTTTCGATGCTATGAAGTACCCTAGGGAAGATCATTCTATTATGAGCATTGACATTCTGGATGGACTGGTTGATACAGATTCAGTGGTTGAGGGATTTTCACATGATTTTTCTGGAGGAGATATATCTGCAGAGGAGGCTGAGGGAGTACTTGCTATTGAGACTGAGGATATTTCAGAGTTTATTTCAGATTCACTTCCAGCTGGTGAAGATTTTCTATGTGTAGGGGATTGCATAGAGCCCCAAGGATCACTTACTTCTACTGAGATTTCAGAGGACTCAGAGCACAGGTATGGTAGTGTAGGGGATTGCACAGAGCCCCAAGGATCACTCATACCCACTGAGCAGGGACAGATTGAGCTTAAACCACTTCCAGACCATTGAAGTATGTGTACCTAGGAGAGGAGCAGAATTTTCTAGTTATTATTGCACAGCATTTGGAGTCAGAGCAGGAAGAGAAATTATTGCAAGTCCTGAGGCATTACAAGAAGGCGATTGGGTGGACTTTATCAGATATATCAGGTATTAGCCCAGCTCTCTGTATGCACAGGATATTTTTGGAAGAAAATGTAAAACCCGTGAGGCAGCCACAAAGGAGACTCAATCCACTCATTTTGGACACTGTAAAGAAAGAGGTGACTCGACTTCTTCAGGCAGGTATTATTTATCCTATTTCTGATAGTCAGTGGGTTAGTCTCATACATGTGGTGCCCAAGAAATCCGGGTTGACAGTGGTGGAAGATGGAAACAATGAACTAGTGCCCACCAGAGTTAAGAATTCCTGGAGAGTCTGCATTGATTACAGAAAGATTAACAAGGTCACAAGGAAAGATCACTTCCCTTTACCCTTTATTGATTAGATGCTTGAAAGACTGGCAGGGAAGTCCCATTACTGTTTTTTGGATGGTTATTCAGGCTACTTTCAGATTTGTATAGATCCAGAAGACCAGGATAAGACTACCTTCACTTGCCCCTTTGACACTTTTGCCTACAGACAGATGCCTTTTGGACTCTGCAACGCACCCGGGACATTTCAGAGATGCATGGTAAGTATATTTGGTGAGTTGCTAGAGCATTGATGGAGGTATTTATGGATGATTTTTCAGTTTATGGCACGTCTTTGGATTCATGCTTAGAAAATTTGTCTAGGGTTTTACACCGTTGCATTGAGACTAACCTTGTGCTAAATTTTGAAAAATGCCATTTCATGGTGGAGCATGATATTGTACTTGGACACATAGTCTCTAGGAGAGGTATAGAGGTAGATCCTGCAAAAATAAGTGTTATTTCTTCATTATCTTACCCCGTATGCGTACAGGATGTTCGTACTTTCCTTGGACATGCAGGTTTCTACCACAGATTTATTAGAGACTTTAGCGACATTGCTCGACCCTTGACAAAACTTTTGCAAAAAGATATTGAGTTTTGCATTGATGATAAGTGCAAAGAAGCTTTTCACAGACTCAGGGAGGCTCTTACCTCTGCTCCTATTATTAAATCACCTGATTGGAATTTGCTATTTGAATTAATGTGTGATGCCTCTAATTTTGCAGTGGGAGCTGTTTTAGCACAGAGGGTGGAGGGAGCACCTCATGTCATATGCTATGCCTCCAAGACCCTAGATGCCGCCCAAGCAAACTACACTACCACTGAGAAGGAGCTTCTTGCCATAGTTTTTGCTTTAGACCATTTCAGATCTTACTTATTGTGCTCACATGTTATTATTTTTTCTGATCATGCAGCTCTAAAATACTTGTTGAAAAAGCCTGATGCTAAACCTAGACTGATCAGATGGATACTCCTGCTCCAAGAATTTGACCTGGAGATCAGAGATAGAAGTGACAAAGAAAACTTAGTTGCAGATCACCTAAGAAGAATTGAAGGAGATGGATCTTCTACCACCATTAACGATGATTTTAGAGATGAGCACCTTCTTGCAGTACATGGTGAGACACCTTGTTATGCAGACCTAGTTAATTTTTTAACTGCACATGTTTTCCCTACACACTTTTCTAAGACTCAAAAAGATAAACTTAAAAGTGATGCAAAATTCTATATGTGGGACGACCCGTATTTATGGAAGTTTTGTAATGATCAAATAATTAGGAGATGTGTACCAGACCATGAGTTTTCTTCAGTTCTTACATTTTGTCATTCATCAGCTTGTGGGGGACATTTTGGACTCCAAAGAACTGCTAGAAAGGTGTTAGAGTGTGGATTGTATTGACCCACCCTATTTCATGATTCATATGTGTTTTATAAAAATTGTGATAGATGTCAGCGAACTAGGAACATAGGAGCAAGGAATGAGATGCCCCAAAACACTATACTTTTTGTGAGATTTTTGATGTTTGGGGAATAGATTTTATGGGACCTTTTCCTGCATCATTTGGTTATCTGTATATTTTACTTGCTGTGGATTATGTTTCAAAATGGGTGGAGGCCATTCCCTCCAAGACTGACGATTCTTCTGTTGTTGTTAGTTTTGTTAGGTCACACATTTTCTGCAGGTTTGGAATTCCAAGAGCCATAATAAGTGACCAAGGATCTCATTTTTGCAATAAACACATGAAGGCCTTACTTGGCAAATATGGGGTTGTACATAAAGTTTCTACATCCTACCATCCCCAAACAAATGGACAAGCTGAAATTTCTAACAGAGAGATCAAATCAATTTTGGAAAAGACCGTTGGGCCTACTAGAAAAGATTGGAGCAAAAGGCTAGATGATGCACTTTGGGCTTATAGAATGGCATACAAGACCCCGATTGACATGTCTCCTTACCGTTTGGTTTATGGAAAAGCTTGTCATCTTCCCGTGGAAATTGAGCATAAAGCATATTGGGCAGTAAAAGCATGTAATTTTGATGCTACCAAAGTGGGAGAAGAAAGAAAACTTCAACTTCAAGAACTTGAAGAGATTCGGCTAGAGGCATTTGAAAATTCAAGGATCTACAAGGAAAAGACCAAAAACTTCCATGACAAGCATACTTTGAAGAAAGACTTCCAAATTGGTGACAAGGTATTATTGTACAAATTAAGGCTCAAATTGATAAGAGGTAAGTTAAGGTCAAGGTGGGATGGTCCATTTATTGTAACCAATATTTTTCCCTATGGAGTTGTTGAAATTAAAGATGAATGTAATGGTTTTGTTTGGAAAGTCAATGGCCACCGGCTCAAAAACTATTTTGAAGAATTAAAGGAGCTAGAGGTGGATGATTTGGACCTCAAGGACGCTATCTACCCAAATTAAGGGGAGTTTACTTTTCTTGCACTTACATTTCATTGAATATAACATTTTCATGATTCAGAAGTAAATGTTCATTTTTGAAGCAAGTTGTTGATAATAAATTCCTAGGTAAAAGAGGATGAATAAATAGACATTGTAAATACCATGTTATTTTTTTGGCAAATTTTCTTAATGAGTAGGAATAAATGTATCCCTCTAAGTTGTTTTCATGTCATTTTAGAGTCTCTTGAAAATAAATTAAATTTGATTGTTAAAACTTAGGGTTTGAGCTCATGGATGAAATCTTGGATGCTTGAGTACTACTTGGCTATGGATTCTTAATTGGTGACTTGAGATGAATTATTTGTATCTAGTGAGAATTAGCCTTATTTTTATGACACACATATGTGATTGTACTCTAGAACTTGCTTAGGTTCTTTCAAAACCATTTTTCTATGATTGGATCACATCTATAGAAGCTAATCAATTTGTTTTCCTTTCCATATGAATTTTTGACAATAATCAAGTTTATTCTATTTTCTTTTCCATACTTCCTATTCTTAACCATACTTTTCTATGAACTTGTTTGTTTGGGATGTTTCTTGATGTTACTTTGCTCGAGACGGACAAAAGATCAAGTGTGGGGGAGGTGGCTAGTGTTTTGGAATCATTTTGTAGCAAGGATGCATTTCATTTCAAAGAGAAAAATTTTTTGCGGTTGATTCAAAAAGGTGCCAAGTTGAGTTGAGTTTGGTATCAAGAACAAGTGGGAAGAAGTAGTTAAGGAGGAAAGCAATTGAAGCATCTAGATTCTTGATCATAATTTGAAGATCCAAGAAAGTTGTGCCAAGTTGAATTCGGCTGAGAAAAAAATCTGAAATGAAAACAAATGGCACGCAAAAAACAGAAAAAAAAATCTGTGCCAAGAAGAAAAAAAATCTGAAATCAATGAAGTTTGTATCACAAATGGTTTGGATCAAGAATTGGGAAGTTGGAATTATGGAAGTTAAGATTAGCAACACTTTGCTAAAGTCTGAATAAAGGTTGCATAAAGGCTGAACAAAAGCTGATCTGTAGCTGGAAAATTTGAACTGCATTGCAAGCACCTTAAATGAAAAAAAAACTTGGAATCTGAGACAGTTCGATTAGGAGTTGCTGAATGATACAAGATGAGTTCGAAGTAAGCTGCAAAGTGCTAAAAAAAATCTGTGAAGAGCTGTTGTTGAATTTGCAAGATAGAAAAAAAAAATCAGAATGGAATGTTTCCATACAAGCAGTTTGTATCAACTTGGGACTGAATCTGGTTTTTCTAGGCTATGAATCAGGGAACTTAGTATATAAATGTATCAAAAAGTGTTGAGTGCATCCATTGCTGATCAGAACAAAGGAAAATGTGGCTACTTGGATGTTCTATTCAGAACAGAGAAAGAAAAGAAAATTCAGTGAAGCTGGAATCTGAAACATCTTGGGATCAAACAGAAAAATGTAGTAAAGTTGATGCTAATTGCTTTGAGAAATCAGAGAATTGCATGGTCTAAAATTAGCTGCGTGGAGCTGGAATTGGAAACTTGAAACAGAAGAAAAAAATGCAGCTATGAAAAGGAAAAAAAAAAGCTAGAAACTAAAGGCACAGCAGCTACACTTCATTTAGAAGATCACAACAGAGTTGGATTGGAGCTGATTCTGATAAGGATTTGGGAGCTGAACACATTATGACTGAACAAAATGAAGACTAAAAACAGAAAAAAAAACAACCGACCATAAAAAGAAAAAGAAAGAAAGAAACACAAAGAGACACAAATGGCACGCAAGAGAAGTTTTGGCACCATGAAAAAAAAGTGAAGTTTTTCTCATCCAAATCAAAGCCTTGCTCCATTACATTTCTGACTTTACTAGAGGACCATATAAAAAAAAAGAGAAAAGGAAACAAGGTTGGCACGCAATAGCAAAATTGGCACAATGAAGTCTTTTTCATCCGAATCAAAGGCATTATCCAAGTTTTACTCCACCACACTTTTGACTTCCATAGAAGACTATAAAGAGGGCAAAGTGCATGGGAAATATTCTTGAGCATCCAAGTTTACCAATTCATCAACTTCTCTATTTTTCTTAGTTTTCACTTCATTCTTACCATTTCATATGCCTCTAATTTGTTTGAATAAACTTTTATAGATGTGTATCCAAATCATGAATAATGGTAGAGAGTAGATAACAAGCAAGCTTATGGTAGTGCAAAAAACATTTGTGTTTAAGTGAGCTCCACTGTCATCATGAACATAGAACTCAAAAAGAGTGCCACCAAAAATTTCCCTTGAAAGGCTTAGTGAGTTAAATTTATCTCAATGAATCATGAAGAATGAAAATGCTAAGTTGTTGATTTAAGGACGAGATACTAATCCATAGAGCTTAGATTTTTGAGAATTGATAACCTTAGGTAATTTTTTTTTAATTGCTTCTAACTATGTTTGGAAAGAATCTAAGGGATACATATTTAGTAGTTTTCGCGAGACGCAAAAGCTTAAGTGTGGGGGAGTTGATAAGTGTTATTTTATTGATCATTTCAGATTCTTAAATCCATGTTTGACCCATATTTTACTTGCTTAATATTGAATTTAGCCTAGGTTTCATGAATCTATTCTATTTTGGACTTTATTGTAAATCTTGATACATTTGAATAATTTTGCTACTAAATTGTTGATCTACTTTTGTAGGCTTGGAAGGATCATGGACCTAGGTCATGCTCGGTCAAACTTGAGTCAGAAGTGGACCCGGATCGAGTGATCAAGCATCGACTAATATGGGCCGTCCGATTCAAAAACGGTTAGATCTAGGCCATCTGAGAACTTTGAGGCAATCCGAGCTGAGGTTATGGTTAATCAAGCACTTGGATCAAGATATGAAGATTTCATCCAAATCAGAGATCATCTAGCCGTTGGATCAAGATCAGAGGGATCTAGACCGTCCATTCAAAGATCAGATTGATCTGAGCCATCCGCTGCAAATCTGGAATATCCGAGCTACTGAGAGGTAGATCCTGACCCTTGATCAAGATGTGGGAAGTTTGATTCAAATCTGAAGAGATCTAGCCGTTGGATGGAGTTAAGTGAATCTCGGCCGTTCATTTCTGAAACTATATTAACTGCTACTCTGCTCAGATCGGCTTGTCGCGTCTTCGCCGAGCTCAGATGCTGTTTTCGTTTTCTTCGAGTTTTCCACCGTTCTTCATTAAGTTTTCTTCATCTGAGGGCATGACCACATCGATTTCGATCTTAGAATAAGTTCTAGATCGTTGGGAAGATTTCTCCGTGAAGTTTCCAGCTCCAATTCAACCAAAAACAAAGCTGATTGAGGGTTTCGTTAGATCTATGATTTGATTGCTTGGATCTCGTTTGTGTGCCATTTCCATCCATTTGAGCTATCTGGAGGCTCCTTGGAGTGCTCTGATCATCCCAAAGCCATCATCGCAACCCGACACAATGAGATCGAAGAGATCGGATGGCTTCTTCAGATTTGAGCAGAGTTGAGTTGGATTGATTCGCAAAGTTAAATTCCTAGCGATTTGTGAAGCTAAGGGGTTCGAGGCTCACTCTTGTGTGACGGCAAGAAGAACTGGAGCTAAGGGAAGAGATCGATGCTAGTTTTCTTAATGCATTTTTGTTATTAGCTGTAATTTCCATTTCTGCAAACCATTTCTGTTTCTGACTTTGTATCAGCTGCTTAGTTTACTTTTCTGAATCGTTTCTGCCTTAATTAGGTTTCATTTCTGCAAGTTAATTAGACATATTGCTTGTTAGTGAACAATTGTTCTCAATTTCAGTTTATTTCATAAGTCAATGCTTACGTATCAGTTTTTCTTGTTGCGTATCAATTTTTCTCCTGCGTATCAGTTTTTATCTTGATGTCCTGATTTTTGTATCAAGTGAACTTAGTTGTTATCTTTTGAATTCACTTTGAAGATTGTTTCATTTGCATAGCAATCGATTTAGAGTTCTGAATTTGTTTTCCCTAGCCTGTAAATCAGCTGCTTGTGTTCTAGTTTCCTTTCGGCAATGTTCCAGTTTATTGTTTCTGAAATTTTTGTTAAGTAAACATAAGTTTTCCTAGCTCATTTCTGAATATTAGGTCTGTTCACTTAGTCTCAGCTCATTGTCTGTTTGGCATCTCATTTGCTGCTGCGTATTGGCATTTTTCAGTTCCCATTTCTGCAAGTTAGCCTCATTTATGAAATTTATAGTTATCACTTCTGAATTTTGTATCAGAGACATTAGCTCTTTTGAATCTTTGCTGAAGCTAGATTTGCGCATTAATTTCAGTTTGTTTGCTTGTTCTGCATTTGGTTTGCAGCTAAATTTCTGCATTCGGGTTATAAGTCCTTCACTCTCATTTCTGCATTAGTTGTTTTGAGTGATCAGTTTTCGATTCCTGAAATTTCTTCATTAATCCTTGCATATAACTTCATTGATAGCCTAGCCTTTCCGAGCTGAATTGATTAGTCCCATTTCTGAATTATCAGTTCATTGTTTCTGCAAGTTTCAATTCTATGTTTGGCACATCAGTTTATTTCTTTTCTACGTATCAAGGTTGTTGAAATTCTGCTTGTTGTATCAAGTTAAGTTTCAGCACTGATTTGTATCAAGATTAAACATACTTTTAGGTGTGCTATTTGTTAGTGATATGAGAGAAGTGTCCTAAGGCAATCGCCTTATGATTGTAAACATTTATTTTAATAAATGATAATTCACTATTTGAATATACATGTTTATGTATTTGATTGGGATCTTAAACTCATCTACTGAATGTCCGCAATACAACTCACAGCATAAGAGAATTTGTGATGGGATCGCAACTTGTGATTATCTCTAAATGTGCAAATGTGAAGTATTGAGAATATCCCTAGTCGATGAATTGATAAAAACGGACACTATCAATTCTGTTGAGACTAGCATGGGTTATTCTCTAATCAGCTGATTCTCACTGGCTGGTGACATTGGGATGTCCGGAGATAAACATGAATGCTAGTTAAGGGAACTAGTTCATTGGAGTGACTAGCTATAAAACTTCATATGGTTATCTATATAGATATGTCAATGAAGTTCTTACTGCAGCTTAAGTGCGATGTTCCTTTGACTTGCGGTGTTCAAGTCATCTTGGTCATGGAGACTTATACTTTAACATCTTAAGCAAGCATCTCCAAGGAGGTGTGGACCCAGGATGATTGGGTATAAGCCGAAGTGCTCGAAGATGTTTGAACAGCCTACAAAGGATTCACCACTCCTTGCGAGGAGATGTATACCCAGGCCTATCGTCGGATTATTACTCAAAACCTCTGGCCAGAGTATATCATGTTAAGAGTGCGAGTCTCTTAAATACATGAGAGTAATTAGAAATCCAAAGGACGAGAAAGACATTACTTGGGCTAGGTGTGACGTAGTCAGCCTAGTGGGGACTGACACAAATAGACCGTGTCCTGAACCAAGTGGGTATAAGATGGTGAAGGGAATGGGGCACGATTCATTAGAGCTGCTGAAGGGTTTCAGAATAATTTCTTCTGAGGTCAAACCGTTGATCTTTCGATTAATTGGGGGTCATGATGTACTACTAGGTGCCACTCATGACCGTTCTATAATTGGTTGATTATAGACGGCCAACATAAATCGAAAGCCTATTTAGTCGCACGCACTACGAGTAATCTGAGGGATTTAAAACGAGTTAAAAATTGGATTTTTTGATCAAGAGAAATAAGTCGAATCTGAGTTAATCAGAGGCGCAATGGAAGCTAAAAATGGCTAAGTCTTTTGAAGGCTTTTTGGGCGAATTAAATGGGTTTAATTCGCGATCGGTTCAGGTTGTTTTGGCCGACCAAAGAGGGTGTCCACCCTCTTGGTGTTGGCCGGCCATTAAAGGGAGAAAAACCAATTTAATTGGTTTAATTAATAAAATAAATCTAGTGTGATTTATTTTATAAATTATGGATAAATAAATTTGTATAAAGAAATTTATATAATTAAATTTGTAGAAATTTATTCTTTTTATGGAAGTTAAAATAATCCATGAATTGGTTTATTTTAATTTTATAAAATCAATTATGAATTGATTTTTCCATAATAAGAAAGTTTATAAATTTCTTATAAAATTTATTCCATAATTTAAAAAGAAGAAGAATTTGTTTTATTATAAATTAGTTATAATAAGACTCGGCTTAAACGGAATAATTAATAAGAGAATTTATAAGATAAATTTCTTATAACTAATTCCGTTAATTCCGTTAAGAGAGAGACTTAGCAAAGGAGTTGCTACTATATAAAGGAACCAAAGGCAAGCCCTTATTATGAATTACTAATTGAGATTAGTAACTTCCTCTCTCCCTCTCTCTTATTCTCTTCTCCCTCTCCTTTCCCTTAGGGCCGGCGCCCTTCTTGGAGAATTAGGGTCGGCTCCCACCTTCCTTGCTAGGGCCGGCGCACCCTATCAACACCAAGCAAGGTTGCCGTGAGCTTCAAGAAGAAGGAGAAACGAAACAAGAAGAAGAAGAAGCGGATAGTGACTCCTCTCTTCCCGGAATTCGATTCCATTTTCTTGGTGGTTAGTTTCCCTTTCCTCTCTTGATCTTTCTTGTTGTACCTATAGAGAATCTAGTAGTTCTCGTCGGCACAAAACTCGTGACTTTGCGAAGTCATCCCGAAGAGAACTCGGCGTGGACGCGAATAGAGGCGGAGCTTCCAAGGGACGCTACGGTTGGATCTCGTCCCTTACTTCGAGTTACGAAAGGTACTTAGTAAATTAGTTTACTTTTCCGCAAAGTTTTAATTTATGAATATGTCAACACATCATAAGGTTGCATGCTAGATACGTGGTTAAAATAATTTAGGAAATTATTTTATGCTAATTCTTCCGCTGCACGTAAAAATTTAAAATTTTACGAACCCGTATCCTTGTCGACATGCACCCGGTCCCAACAGTGGTATCAGAGCCGGTTAGTGTTCGACATCATCATAAAATTGTTTTGCGGAAAACTTTGTCATAATCTCAAATTTGGAAAATTTTTCAATTATGGAAACTTTCCAATTATAATAAATTTTAGATTTAGGAATTTCAAAGTTTGGAAATCCTCATGAAATTTCGCAAACGTTTGAAATTTCCTAGTTTCTGAAATTTTATAATAATTGTGAAAACTTCCCATCTTTGGAAACTTTTCAATCTTGAAAATTTTCTATTTTAGAAGTTTTCCAACTTTGGAAATATGTAAGTTTTCTTTGTACCAGAAACTTACAAATATTCTGAAAACCTATTATGAAATCTCGCAATTTTGGGCACTTTCTTTTGAGAAAGTCTAGATAAATTTATGGATAATTAGTTGACAATTTCAAATTCGAATTGGCTTTAAATTATTAATAAAATTCTTTATTTTGGATTGAGCCTCGGGGAGCCGTCCAATTTAAAGTTAGTTGTTGTAATTTAATTTCCCAATTTTGAATGAAATTGTCATGTTTGATTTGGTTGCGTTTCCGAAACGGACCAAATTGGATTTACGACAAATTACTTTTCTTTGGGTATCTGAGCCTCGGGGAGCCACCCTTAGAAAACGATTTGTTGTAATTAATTAAATCCATGAATAAAATATGTTTTAAGAGGTGATGCTCTTACATATTGTTGTCTCCAAAATTAATTAGGAAAATGGTTTCCTATAGAGTTTCTTAATTGAGATTTTCATGAAAATAATATGTGGTTGAATTAAGGGAATTGTCTCTTAATTTAATAAGTTTTGATTTAGAGAAATCAAAGTCTTGAACATATTATTTCCGAAATTGATTATGACAATTTAGGAAATTGTTTCCCAAAACAATTCCGTTAATAAAGTATGAAATTGGAATTAGGAAATCCGGTTCCTAATTCAATTAATGAGACTTGATAACTTAAGTCACATACATACTTTATTAAGGATATCGTTAGTCATGACATAATTATATGTCATGAATGTGCATTAAAAAGAAAAGATGAGACCCAAAACCCCTTACAAAATATTAAGGCTAACACCTTCCATTAATATGGTTAGAACCGGAGTTTTGTTTCTCGTTTGGGTTGATGGACACATCCATGCCCGACTTGAACCTCAACATGTTCAAACCATGGAATTAGTTTATGAATAATATAGTTGGAGTCAGAGGTCAATCCTTAGTTTTGGTTGTTGGACACATCCAAGCCTAACTAAACGGTTGAATGAGCTCCAACCATATTAAAACTATTTCTTGATTAATGGGTCAGCCTTAAGCTTGGAGCATCGATTTGTTGTGCCACAGCCAAGGTCGATGTAAAGAGAGGTGCAGTTGGGTGCTATGTATAATGTTGCATACTTGTTAATGAGTTAACGACCCAATGATTTATGCAAACATTCAATTAGTTGATAGCATAAAGTGATAGTTACATATATGTGATATGTAATCGGTATAATTACCTACCTTCATAGTTAAGAAAAACTTGATGGCCACAACCATGGTTGATCTTATCTATGGTTGGATATCAACCTATTTGGAGATGTTCCTACGATCTCCCGAATTGATAAAAAGGGTTATTCAATTTGAAAAATAAATAGGATTTTTATTAATGTATATTGATACATTCTTTAATCAATCTTCTCACATAAGCTCAATTTGTATTTCTAGGTTAATCACTCGATCATGTCTTCTTTAAACTTGCGTTCCATTTTGGACACCAATAAACTGACTGGGCCGAACTTCATGGACTGGCTTCGAAACCTGAGGAGAGTCCTCAAGGCAAAGAAGCTTGCTAATGTCCTTGAAGATCAACTTCCCAACCGTCCTCCCGAAAGTGCAACTCCAGACCATTTTCCTGAGTTGCTCAACCTGCTAAAGACTTTAAAGCCTTCTGTGAAGCAGGATCTAAAGACGGTACTGTTAGTTGGTTCCTCGAAGAAAGGTTCTAAGAGGAAGGCCAAAGAACAGAATAAGGGAAAGGAGAAAAAGGCCAAAAAGACTGAAAATACCCTAAAAGGCACTTGCCATCACTGTGGCAAGGAGGGTCACTTGCGAAGAAACTGCAAGATTTATCTTGAGTCCTTGAAAGAGAAAGCATCCGATGCCCCATCCTCTTCAAGTATCTTCGTTATTGAATGTCACTCTATTTCCTCAAACACTTGGGTACTTGATACTGGGTGTAGCTTACATATATGTAATGACATACTGGGGCTAAGGAATAGAAGAAGACTCGTCAAAGGAGAAGCGAATTTGCGAGTTGGAAACGGAGCAAAGATTGCTGCTGTTGCCATCGGAACATATTTGCTAAAGCTCCCCACTGGACGTGTCTTAGAATTGGATAATTGTTATTTCGTTCCTTCGTTAATAAAGAACATTGTATCTATTTCATGCTTGAATGAAAAGGGTTATCATTTAACTTTTAGTAACAATTATTGTTACATAACATTAAATGGCGTTCTTTATGGGAATGGAACTTTATGCAATGACATCTACACGTTAGATTTATCCAGTGACGTTTTCAATATCGAAGTTAGCAACAAACGTGCTCGAATAGATAATCGAATAGACTCCTACACTTGGCAATGCCGTCTTGGCCATGTAAGTAAGAAACGCATGACCGAATTACACCGATGTGGAATTCTGGAATCATTTGAACCCGGTTCATTTGATACATGCGAATAATGCTTAAAAGGCAAGATGATCAAATTACCCTTTTCCGATAAAGATAATCCAGTGGGAGAATTGCTTGGTCTTATACATACTGATGTATGTGGACCAATGTCAACTCTAGCACAAGGAGGCTATAGCTACTTCATCACCTTTATCGATGATCACTCACGATTCAGGTACGTGTTCTTGATGAAACACAAATCTGAAGCTTTTGAGAAATTCAAAGAGTTCAGATATGAAGTAGAGAAACAACTTGGCAAAAGTATTAAGATACTTCGATCCGATCGGGGTGGTGAATACTTAAGTCAAGAGTTTCAAGATTATCTTAGGGACAATGGGATATTGTCCCAATGGACTCCGCCGTATACACCACAGCATAATGGTGTATCTGAGAGGCGCAACCGAACCTTGATGGACATGGTTAGGTCGATGATGAATCATGCAACTCTTCCAAAATCCTTTTGGGGCTATGCACTCAAGATAGCTGTTTACTTGCTAAACAGAGTCCCGACCAAGGTCGTCTCTACTACTCCATATGAGACATGGAATAGTAAGAAACCTCACTTAACTCACCTTAAGATATGGGGTTGTCCCGCTTATGTGAAGCGGACTGTATCAGACAAATTGGATGCTATGTCTGATAAATATCTATTTATTGGATACCCTAAGGAAACGAAGGGTTACCAATTCTATCATCCCTTGGAGCAAAAGGTATTTGTTTCAAGGCATGCTGTATTTCTAGAAAAAGAATTTCTTTTACAAGAAAACAGTGGGAGTGACATTGAACTTGATGAAGTTCAAGAAACTCCAATAGACATTACAGAGACACCTAGTCTAGGCCCACAACCAATACCTCATAGTGATGAGCTATCAGTTGAACCTAAAACAACACCACCTCTTCGTAGGTCTGATAGGGCACGCAATATTCCAGAGAGATACGGATTTCTCGTAAGTGAATCGAACGATGTGTTACTCATAATTGATGATGAACCTATCAGTTATGAAGATGTCCTGAAAAGTTCAGAAAGGGACAAATGGCTTGAGGCCATGAAGTCGGAAATGGATTCCATGTACGAAAATCAAGTATGGGACTTGATTAACCCACCTGAAGGGATTAAACCCATAGGGTGCAAGTGGGTTTTCAAGAAGAAAATCGACATGGAAGGTAATGTAGTTACCTTTAAGGCTAGATTAGTGGCAAAAGGATATCGTCAAAAACAAGGGATTGATTATGACGAAACCTATTCGCCAGTAGCTATGCTTAAATCCATTCGGATGCTCCTAGCCATAGCAGCTCATTATGATTATGAGATATGGCAAATGGATGTGAAAACAGCTTTCCTTAACGGAAACCTGCTTGAGGATGTATACATGATACAACCTGAAGGTTTCACATCGGTTGATAAAACCAAAGTGTGCAAGCTTCGACGATCCATATATGGATTGAAGCAAGCATCTAGGAGCTGGAACATCCGTTTTGATGAGATAATCAAAGAGTTTGATTTCTCACAAAATCCTGACGAACCTTGTGTGTACAAGAAGGTTAGTGAGAGTGCAGTCATATTCCTAGTATTATATGTCGATGACATATTACTTATAGGAAACGATATATCAGTTTTACAGACAGTTAAAATTTGGTTGTCCAAAACTTTCTCCATGGAAGACCTGGGAGAAGCAACCTATATCCTTGGGATTAGAATCTAAAGAGATTGATCAAAACGGTTGCTTGGTCTTTCGCAGTCTACATATATAGACCGAGTGCTAAAAAGGTTTAGCATGTCGGAATCCAAGAAAGGTTACCTTCCCATCAGGCATGGGATCAACCTTTCAATGTCAGCTTCCAAACCAACCAGGATGATTACAGATCGCAGTCAGTGTTCGTGTTTTGCTTGAATGGCGGAGCTGTGAGCTGGAAGAGTTCGAAGCAGGACACAGTTGCAGATTCTACAACAGAAGCTGAGTATATTGCTGCATCAGAGGTAGCAAAGGAGGCAGTTTGGATCCGCAAGTTCATCACTGAGCTTGGGGTGGTTCCTAGCATATCTGATCCCGTAGAGCTCTATTGTGAGAACAATGGAGCTATTACGCAGGCTAAGGAACCTCGCTCACACCAGCGGACCAAACACATACTACGGCGATTCCATCTCATTCGAGAGATCATCGATCGAGGAGATGTGAAGATTTGCAGAGTACCCACAGAGGCTAATGTCGCAGATCCCTTGACCAAGGCTTTGGCACAGATGAAGCATGATGGTCACACTAGGTCATTGGGTATTAGATACTACAGCGATTGACACTAGTGCTAGTGGGAGATTGTTAGTGAGAGCCCTAGAGCCAATCATATGATGATTACTTTTTGCACTCATTGTATCATATTCTTGTATATATATTTCTTATATATAAAGGCATTTCTTATGGTTATTGTACTTATGTGTATTGGTGCCAAATAACTTAGTATAATAACGTCCTTGAGTAGAAGGTTCTTATCTATATCAATCGATTAGTTGAATCGATAGTGAGATGATATAGAGAACACTACTTTTAATTATTCCTAGTCAAGTATTAACATTCAAGGACAATGTTAATGCATAGAGACTAGCATGTAGGTCAACATGATGACTTGATCTCACAAGTCATGGATATGAGATATCAAGTTGACACATGGGTATACATTAGAGAATGTATACTGAATGGCCCGCCATGAGAAAGTATCATGGATCATTATATGAGTGTCATATACTTTCTCATGTGACTATTAGTATGACTATTAGTCCTTAGACCTGAAGTCACCATAGTTCCCTACATAAGGAGTTATGTACTTTGGTTTCGTCAAACATCACCCGTAACTGGGTGGACTATAAAGGCGATTACTGGGTATGTAACAAATTATGGGGAGGGATGTGAGTGATGTAGATGGGATCTATCCCTCCTATATGACGGGAGAGATATCATAGTCTTGATAGAGTGAAATCACTAAGTGCATGGCCATGCCCAAATAAGGCAATATGAGATATTGAGCTTATTTGATTATAGTGAGTCTACTTGGAGTTCAAGACACATAGATTGATTGGAGGATGACACGGTCTATGCCTCATGAAAGATCAATCTAGATATCGAGGATAGAAGGACGTTGTCACATATTGTGATCGTCACAATTATTAGTCACAATGGTGATGTTGGATCTCGACATTCTTGTAACTTGGGTATCAATGATGTGTTGCTAGATACCTCTCATTGCTTATGTCCTTAAATAGGTTTAAGGGCATTACCAACGTTACAAGAACCTATAGGGTCACACACATAGAGCAATAGATAGAGAATAAGTCCATATGATGGACCGAGAGTAATGAAGTCAAAGTTTGACTTTGGCTAAATATGGAAAGTCCATAAAAGACAAGTTTGACTTGACTCAAATTAGACAACTTGAGTTGGACTCGAGTTTGATCCAAGTGTTGGATGAATCTAATCATGGGAGAATAATGAAGTCAAAGTTTGACTTTGGCTAAATATGGAAAGTCCATAAAAGGCAAGTTTGACTTGACTCAAATTAGACAACTTGAGTTGGATTCGAGTTTGATCCAAGTGTTGGATGAATCTAATCATGGGAGAATAATGAAGTCAAAGTTTGACTTTGGATAAATATGGAAAGTCCATAAGAGGCAAGTTTGACTTGACTCAAGCCACATCACCTTGACTTGACCAAGTGATGACTTGGCATCATCATCAAGGCTAAGTAACCTCCCCATTTGAATTTTGAATTCAAATAAGGGGGTTATGGAAGGTGGTGGCTGGCCACTTATACACACAAAATGGGTTTTTCTTGTGTGTGATTGATTTTTCTCCTAATGAGTTTTCGGTTTTGGCTCTCCCTCTCCTCTCTTGTGGCCGAGACCCCAAGCAAGTGCTAGCACACTTTTGGGCTCTCCTCTTCACTCTCTTGCTTGTGTGGATACTTCTAGAGGGTTGCTACTTTGCGTCCTTGAGATCCGACACCAACCGAGGAGCGAGCGGGAATTGCGGGGCACGCATCGAAGGTAGTTTTTCTCTTCTCTAATAGATCTAGGTTGTAGATCGGTTTTGAAGCATGTAAACGAGCACTCATAAATTTTTGAAATGGTTTTCTTGGCTCGGATCCTTTCTATTGGGGCTTTCGGGGTTTCCGCGACGCGAAAAAGCGGTTTTCGCGGCCCAAAAAACCCTACACATGTGTGTGTGGCAGTGACATGGCAGAAAGAAAAGTTTTAATATTATACTTGTCACATGTTCTATGTTTTTGCAAGTCGCATGCTATAATTAGGATGGTTCGTCAAGAAAATTTTACACTTGCTACTTATGTTGCCTAATGGATGACTTATGTGAATTTTATGTCATGATACTAAGTATGATGTTAATACGCTAAGATCCCATGTCACTAAGTTTAGGAAGGATAGTTCAGACATGTATTCATGATTCAAGAGTTAGGTGCATGTGTGTATAAGTTTTAAATGTTTTCTGCTGCATTACGATGTTCCCATGCTTATGTATGATAGCGTAACGCCGTCTCTCGCCACACCGTAAGGTGTGGGAAAAGACGGGCGTTACAGATCTCTTCCTACTTGATACGCTGAATGGCGACTTCGGCTCAGAAACCTCAGATACCCTCCAAATTGCTCTGATAGCTCCGATAAAAAAAAACCAGCGATCAAACGAGAATCGATTGGTAGCAACAGAACTCCGGCGAAACCTTCACCTGAGCTTTCCAAAGATAAAGGTGATTAGCAAACCTAACAGGAAAACTACCTCGACGATTCGAAAACTTGAAACAAAGTCTTTGATCTGATGTTGGCTGCGCGCGATCGGAGAAGAAAAATGAGAAGTGCTGAAGAATAGGAAGAACTCGCGACGCCTCAGCTCGGGAGAGGAATTCCTGTTTTAATTAATTCCCATTAAAAATGAACGGCTGTGATCATCCTCGCTTCATCCAACGGTTAGATCATCTCGGATTGAAACCAAACTTTCCAGATCTCCATCAACGGTCAGGTTCTTCTTCTCCTTAGCTTGGATCGATCAGATCAGCAACGGATGGCTTAGATTACCCATTCCTTTTGAATGGATGGTTTAGACTCCTCTTAAGCTTGATCCAACAGTTAGATGACTTCTGATTTGGACCAAAACTTCAGATCTTGATCTGTGGTCTTGATTAACTCTATCTTGAGCTCGGATTGATCAGAAGTTGAAAGATGGCTTAGATCTTCCCATGTCTTGATTGGATGACTCACGTTCCTCCAGTGCTTGATCATCTTGATTAAGGCCAAATCTTACTCAAATTCGATTCAATCTAATCTAGTCTGTGATCATTTGAAGCCTAAAAATTAGATTCAAATTTTAATGCCAAAATATCTCAAATATAGAAAGAATTGCATCCAAAGCCAAAATAGAAATAACTCATGGAACCTAGTGTAAATACAAGATCAAGCATACAAAAAGGAATCAAAACATGGGTTTAAAAGCCTAAATTGATTATCAAAATCGTAATTATCAACTCTCCCACACTTGCTCTTGGGCGTCTCGCACAAACTAACTAGGGAACTAATGATGTACCCCCCTAGATTATTCTCAATCATAGTTAGAAACAATTGAAAGGAAATTACCTAGTGTTGTCAATTCTCAAAAATCTAAGCTCAATGGACTAGAGTCTTGTCCTTAGTCAACAACAAAGTATACTTCATCATTCATGACTAATTGAGATGAATTAAACACTCAATTCCTCTCAAGGAAATTTTTAGTGGCTCTCTTCTTAAGTTCTAAATTTTGATGAAAGTGGAGCTCAGTCAAACACATCATGTTTCTTGCACTACGATAAGCTTGCTTATGCTCTACTCTCCACCATCATTCTTGAGTTGAATTCACACCTAAAAAGGCTCATTTGAACAAGTTAAGGAAATATAGAATGATAAGAATGAAATAGACATGTAGTAGATGAAAAATTTAAGAAGTGGAAGACTTGAATACTAAAGAATGTCACTAAATGAACTTTGCCCCTCTCTTTTTGTATTATTCTGCATAGATCAGAGCCAAGGTAAGCAAGGATCAAACAGTAACTCTGATTTGGATGAGAAACCTCACTGAATCCAGTGTGCCAAAGTTGTTGTGTGCCAACCTCTGCTGATCGGTCAAGAGACCGATCAGGCTTTTCATGATCGGATTGGTAGTCTTCTGATCGGTCTGGACTTCTTCTGATCGGTCTGTTTGACCGATCAGACACTTCCCTGATCGGTTTGGACACCGATCAGAGCACCATCAGAATGAAACTGTCACAGATTTCAGATTCCTAGTTTTCAGTAGCTAACTCTTAAACTCAGCTATCAACTTGTTCTCCTCTTCCAATTCAGAAAATTCATCCAACTCTTGATAGTCCACTTCATGCTTTTTTTTTTTCTATTTTTCAGCTGCTATTCTTTTTTTTTCACTGCCCATTCCTCAAATCCTTACAGATTTTAGCTGAGCTTCCTCATCTCTAGCAATTTGTAGCAGCTCAAATTCTGCTCCTTGTTTCAGTTCAGCAACTTGTTTCAGTGTCCAATAAATCCTGCTCTATTTCATTACTAATTTTACACATGTAAAGCTGTGAAAACCTGCACCTTATGTACTCCACTTGGATTACTGATTAGAATTTTCAGCATTGATCACAAAAACTTGGCACTCAACTACCACTAGTTGATACATCAATTGCAACTCTTGTGAAATCTCTCATTTCCCTTCGGAATTTGCCTCATAGAACTTGAAACATCAATAACAGTTAGGAACTTAGATGCTCTAAATGTAACCTTCACTACCCAATTCTTGCAACTCACTCTTGATACACCACTCTATCAAGTTGGCACACCACTTCATTCTAATCTGAATCACTAACTCCATCCATTTCCCTTAATAACATCCTTAACTTTCACTTGCTCTGCTCAGTAGTTAGACATCTGCTCCCAAGAGGTTGAATTCGGAAGATACATCCTTTGTTCAATTTCCCATCTCAACTTTAATTAGTTGGCTATGACAACAAGTCTTCACACTGCAAATGTAACTTTGAAACATAAAATAATGATGATAGAATTATATGCTCTACTTGGAGTTTCCCAATCAACTCTTGCAACCCAAACTTGGCACACAACAGTTTTGAGTTGACACATTTTACTTGTAGGTTACCAAATGCTTCACATTGTACTCAATATTTGATTGAATGCTTGATCCTCCCCCACACTTAGCTTTTTGACCATCTCGGGCAAAGTAATATCAAGAAACAATCAAAGCACCCAAGTCCATGGAAAATATGGTTATGAACAGAAAAATAGGGAAAGGAAAAATAGAATATAGAGTAGATCAACATGGAATATGACAAAAATAATATGAAAAATGAAACAAAATGATTCACCTCTATAAATGTGATACAATCATAGAAATATAGTTTTGAAAGAACCTAAGCAAGTTCTAGAGTACAATTACATGTGTGTATCTCAAAAATAAGGTCAAATCCTCACTAGGTAAAAAGAATTCATCTCAAATCATCAATTTAGAGTCCATAACTAAGTAGCAACTCAAGTATCCAAGAATTATCATCCATGGGCTCAAATCCTAAGTTTTAACTGTTGGAACTTGGATGGCTAGAGAGGGGGGGGTGAATATAGCTAGACACAAACTTCTTTCACTTTAGGATTTCTCAACACTTCACGGTTAGTAGCATAGTAGCGGAAACAATGGAAACAGAGAAATGCAGAAACGCAGAAAACAAAAACAAACTAAAGCAACAAACAAGATCGCTAACAAGTAGGGTTTACAAGGTTCGGGGATAACTTGCCCCTACTCCTTGGCGTGCCCGTGAGGTGGGCGATCCCTTGATCGTCGGCAGATCAAGCCCCGGAAAATCTAGATATCAAATGGAACCTCCTTCTCAGTGGAGAAACCTCTCCACAGCATTTCACAGAACTAATGAAGTTAAGAACAGTGAAACAAGAATGCTTACAAAGCACTAGGAACCAAAGGAACACAAGAGAACTTCTCCGGAACTCCACTCAGCACAGATCTCACGCAAGAACTCCCTTCTTCGTGTCTTCTTGCTGATGGACTCGTCAAGCTTCTTGTTTCCTCCAAGTGCTCAAGTATCAGTATGTTGCTCCAAGAATCAGAGTGTTTGCAAAGTGATGGAGCAAAGCTTGTCGCAAGAAGTGATCCCCTGTCTGAGGCTTCATCGCTACCAAACCCTTAAGCCTCTCCAACTGATCGCCAGGTCACAGCCACCTCTCTGCAGCTCCCAGCTACTCAACTGCAACTGCTCACCTACCACTGAGCTCTCCTGGACTCCCTGAGCTTCCCTCAGACGAGCCCTAGTCAGCAGCTCCAGCAGCGCCAGCATCCGTTGCAACCTGAGATGGAAACCTGCCCAATCTGACGTAGCAAAAGCCTTAGTTTGACTCCCTTGAAGTAAACTTGAGTAACCTGTACACTTAGCAGCTCATTAGCTCAGCAAATCAATGGAGTATCAACAATCAGAAGTTAGGAGAAGAGATCAGTAGCAAATCAGTAGGGAAACAGACGTAATAAGAGCTCTGACAGCGTTTTTGAATTAAAGCTGCCAGCTGCTGATCGGTCACCGGACCGATCAGAGGGACTCCTGATCGGTCGCCAGACCGATCAGGCTGGGTTCAAACCGATCAGGCTCCATCCTGATCGGTCCCCAATGTGTAATCAGAAATCACGACTTCTCCTGGATCGATCACCAGACCGTTCCCAAGTCGTGGATCGGTCACTAGACCGATCCACCCCTTTGCAGGGTGATTTCCCAGCTTTGCAGTCCAAACCTCCTGATCGGTCCCCAGACCGATCAGGATGTGGCCTGATCGGACTGGTGACCGATCAGGCCACCCTCCGACCGATCAGGCTCCAACCTGATCGGTTATAGTGAGAAGTCCGCGACGTTTGATCGTTCACCAGAACGATCCGAATAGTATCCCTGATCGGTCACCAGACCGATTAGGAGTCGATCAGTAAGGTTCTCAAACTCACTGTATGCTCCCTGATCGGTCACCAGACCGATCAGACATCGCTGGATCGGTCACCAGACCGATCTACGAGGGAACTGTAACGCCCGCCCTTATATCTACTCTCGGGGCGGGGTTATGTACTACTCATTCATATAATTTTTTTTTCAACTTTTAAAAAAAGAACATAAGTGCTAAGCATATTAATCAGTACATGCAAATTATCTATCATTCTTTAATCATCCTTTAAAAGCATAGTCATATGTTTCCATGCATAATATTAATTCATGAAATTGAATCTAAGGAAATCTAGAACCTCATGTGAAATATCTTAAATAAAAGTTATCCTATAACATGCTAGGTTCACGAGTAGTTCATCTCATAACTTAATCAAGTATAAGAGTAATCGCTGACATTCTTTATCAAGAACATTAACATAAGCATATTAAAGTAGATATAGAATTATTCTTTCCCGAGCCACCACCCCACACATCCTCAGCCTTCCTGCCTCTTCCTTTAGTTCAAGTGTTCCTTACCTTTATCTGCAGCATAAGACAACACATAACTAGTAAGCATAAAAGCTTAGTAAGGATCCAGTCCTACTCGCAAAATCCATACGAAAGCATACAACATGTACACATAACAAACATAAGCATGAGTTCATCATAGCATATTAAACATCAAGTTTCTAAGCATGCAGTATATAGTATTTTTAAGCATACCCATCACATGTAATAAATGTTTTTCGAAACAGTTCCATAACGGTATTACTTAAAAATACATCCATATCATATAGGGCCCAGCTGTGTACCACATGTTGCGCGTTCCCTAATGAGTTGGGGTAGCGAGCCACCAATCCCATTAGAGCAGGACCTCTTACGTCCTACCGGAGCCATGACCTTAAGTTAACATGCACCCCGGATTTGTTTAACGACCCCTCTTACGAGTCGGGTACACAACTTACAAAGTAAAATACTTATCATGTCTTTACATATATATGCTAAGGATGTACTCCAATTTCACTGCTCAAGGGACACCCACTTTTTCAGGGTGTTTCTGATCCCATAGGGACACACCTCACAACATAAGGGTGTTCTGGATCCCATACTTAGTGGAGTATCCTTTCAAGCATTTCATCATACATATCACATGAAATCTCATAAGGGTGCCCCATGGGCCATAAGACATGCTCATACATACATCATAATTTGACCACTTAAACATACTTTAGATATGACAAGATTTGGTCGCATGGATCATACTCATATCATGGGAAGTAGTAGCATGCTAACAGTTAAGGAAATCAGACATTTTATTTAAACACCACATGCACATACATGTCATAGGAAGTGGTAGCATGCTAACAATTAAGGTTTCAATCAACCATTTCACTTAACACCACATGCATATACATATAATCATCTCCAAACAGAAGCATATCTCCTAGGGTATTTTAGCCTTCACAAACCCTAATCCTAGGGGGTTGGCCGAAAATCATGCTAGGGGGAAAAACTTAGTTTTCAAATCAAACTTTCCATTCAAACATTTACACAAACATCTCACATACATATCATACCACTTATTAACCATAGATTTCATCATAGGATAAGTATGCAACCCTAAACCCTAATCCCTCTAGGGTTGGCCGAAACTAGTAGGGTAGGGAAAAAGTTAGATTTTTGTAACTAAACATTCATACAACCACATTGTCTACATCATCATACATTACACTAACATAAAATCCATCCTAGAGAAATTCCACTCTTAAACCCCATAAATCCCTTACCTTGGCCGAAACCTACCAAGGGTGAAAACCCTAGATTTTGTTCATAACATCATGATGAAACAACATGTACATATACCCTAAATCCCAAGGGTCTTACTCATGTAACAAGGAGGGACCAAGGCCTCCCCTTAAGGGGGTGGCCGAAATCTACAAAGGGGAAAACCCCCATTTTTTGAAAACCACAAAAGCAAAGATTCATACACAACTATTACACTGCAGGCGAGGGGATACTTACATCCTTTCGCTTGAATTTCCCTTAGGGTACCCTTGGTTGAATACGAAAATGAGTGTTTCCCTTGTTAGCCTTCTCTAGCAAATCTTGGCCCTAGTAGAGGGCAAGAACCTTAAAGGGTTCTTCCTTCCTTCCAATTCCCTAGGGTTAAAACCCTAGGGTTTTTTTTTTCGAAAATGGAAAGGAAGAAGAAGTGAATTTCGGTGATGAGAGGGAGGAAGAAGAAGAAGAAGAGGAAGTTACTCTAACTTCTCTTTCCCTTATTTATACTTTTCTCATGAAGAGACATGTCTCTTCACTTCCCTAGCTTTTAACAAGCATGTTCCTTATTCCCTCTACATGAAATATGGCTTGGTTCATTGTTTATGACATGGTTAGTGCAACTAGGAGGTTCATTCAAGGTTCAATCCTTGCTTCCTCCTTCTATATTTCCTTTTTGCACTATTCCACATCCAAACCCATTAAGCCAAGCCCATCATGAAATTTCATAGTAATAATTATGTTTTATGAATTCATAATATTTCATAATATTTTATAATAATATTTCATGAATTTCATAATATTTCATGATATTTCATAATAATATTTCATGAATTTCATAATATTTCATATTCATGAATTCATAATATCTCATAATATTTCATAATAATATTTCATGAATTTCATAATATTTCATGATATTTCATAATAATATTTCATGAATTTCATAATATTTCATATGGGAAAATTTTGGGGCGTTACAGGAACTCCATGCCAACTCCCCTGATCGGTCACCAGACCGATCCAGGCAAGGCCAAACCCACTCTAAGTCAAGAGAACTGGCTCCCAGCCTCCCCTGACTCGTGCTCAGTCCCTTGGACCAAAACTCCATGCCCAGTCTCACTCACCGGGACTTCAACCTAGCCCTCCAAGCTAGGACCTTACCCTCCAAGCCAGGGTTTCATCGACCTAGCCCTCTAGGTTAGGACCTGACCCTCCAAGCTAGGATTTCATCCAACCTAGCCCTCCAGGCTAGGACCTGACCCTCCAAGCCAGGGTTTCATCCACCTAGCCCTCCAGGCTAGGACCTGACCCTCTAAGCCAGGGTTTCATCCACCTAGCCCTCCAGGCTAAGACCTGACCCTCCAAGCCAGGATTTCATCCAACCTAGCCCTCCAGGCTAGGACCTGACCCTCCAAGCCAGAGTTTCATCCACCTAGCCCTCCAGGCTAGGACTTTTCCACACCTAACCCTCCAAGTTAGGACTTTCCACACCTAGCCCTCCAAGCTAGGACTTTTCACACCTAGCCCTCCACGCTAGGACTTTTCACACCTAGCCCTCCAAGCTAGGACTTTTTACACACCTAGCCCTCCAAGCTAGGACTTTTCACACACCTAGCCCTCCAGGCTAGGACATTTCACTCATCCAAAGCCCAGTCCCCGACCAGGACTTAATCATAATCATTTCATCAACCTAAACTAAAATCGGTGTCAACACCAAAACAACAATCAGGGTCAGACTGCATCAACAATCTCCCCCTTTTTGTTGTTTGACAACCCGATTTTAAGTTTAGGGATTTGAAATCAATAGTTGCAAATTACACACTCATAGGGGAATCAGGATCCTCCCCCTACAATAATTAAACTTGTAGTCGTTCTAAACTTAACCAACCACACTCTCCCCCTTTGTCAATCACCGAAAAGGGTGTAGAGGGGTTGTTAAGTTTAAAAAACAAAACCTCCCCCTCAATCCTAGGGGTTATCCCAAAACACCAAAGGGTATGATTGAATTTTGAAAGCATATGAAACCATATGACAAATATAAAGCATGACAAACCAATCATATGTATCATATGAACATGGAGTAATAATAAGCATAGCAATGCATAATATAGCAAGGCATACATGATGATATCTATCATATGAACAAACATATGAACTAGCAATAAGCATAATATGACAAAGCATACAAGGAGATAGTCAGATGCATAACACAGCATCAAAGTCGAGTACATCACCAAAACATGATAGTCAGAGCATAGGCATACAACCATAAAGTCAGAGCAATCAAATGCAGGTCACGGGCAGAGATAGAGTACATCCATAATCAATCGTCGGCCGGAGGGTCAGCCCCCGGTGCGGTACTGCCAGGGGTGCAACTCCAGTAGATGAAAGCTGGTATGGATGACCAGCTGCCCAACTGCGCCACTCCTCATGCCATGTCTCCTGCTTGGAGCTGACCCCAGAGACGTCAGACTCAACCGCCAGCAGTCTACGGTCGAAAGTCTGAAACCCAGACCGGACCTCCTCTCGCCAGAGCTCTCTCAAATGAAGATCATGCTGGATGGTCCGATCAAGCTCTGAAATCTGCCAGCACAGGTCTGGATCTGGCTCATAGTCGTAGTCAGCAGCAGCGGCGGGCGCCTCCTGATGTGCAGCCGGAGCTGCGGGTACCTGTACGTGTGCGCCTCGAGGAAGCTCGCCAAGACCTCTCCCATCCTTCCAGATAAGACTCTGATTGTCTGACCCAACAACAATACCAGAATTGGCAAACGCGCGCTTGCCCAATCGGCAATCCTGTCTAACCATGGGCACTGTCCTGCCCTTGGCTACATCAATACCAACTGACATAAGCCAGTCAGTAATGACGTGACCGAACGGCATATACACAGTGCGACGACTGGGCTCACGATAGGAGATGATCGACTGAAAAACACTCTCTATAATGTCAAAGTCCATGTGGCGGTGCATGCCATAAAGCATCAGATAGTGATATGGTCGGATCTCAGTCAGGGGTTTGGAGGTTATGGGCAGGATGCAGTTCGTGATTATCTTAAAAAGAACATAATCAATAGGAGAAAGTCGGAGGGCCGCAAAGGTCAGAAAGTCAGGCCCCAACTCATCAAGGCCAGCTGGTCGAGGGTGTCCGAAGAAGTGCTCATATATGGAGTCGGGGGTGACGTCCCCGAATGGAGCCAATAAGGGGTGGTCGGGAAGCTCTGGGTAGATAGAATAAAAATTAGGCTATCGGCGACCGCCCAGATACTCCGCCAAGACATCATAGGAGAAGTCAAGATTCCTCTTGGCTACTCGAGTAGTGAAATCAAAGCCACCTTGAGGTCCTTGTTGTAGATTATTGTAGAATTCAGAAACAAGGTCATAGTTGATTGTTCGTTCGAGGGAGAGAAAGAAATCGAGGTTATAAAACTCAATCACCTCTATGATAGAAGGACAATGCTCAACCAAGAAAGGTCGATCAATAGACCGACACAAAAGTAGTTTAAAAGTTCTGGATTGAAAGGCCTGCTCAAAGGCCGCATTCGGGAATCGAGAACTAGACGAAGGCTGAGGCCTTCGGGAAGGAGTAGATGATGATGGGCCTTTGCCCTTGGAGGACCCTTCAACGGGTTCCTTGCCCTTAGTGGATTTCCTAAAGGATGGAATGAATGGATCAATTTAATCATAAGAATGATCACAAGAAAGTAAGGTCAAGATTAGGTTTAATCAGTAGGGTAGGATCATGTGAAGGTCACGGCAGGGAAAAGATCACACCACAAAAAGAAAACACAATAAGAAAGAACATGGTTAGGCTAAACATTACAATGTTATGATCTAAGCTGAAAAGAAATAGTCTTAACGCAAGCTTACTTAGGTGCCATGAAGGTTAGCCGAAGAAGATCTAGTCAGGTTGAAGGAGAGAGCACTCGCAGGGTCGCACGCAGAGAAGAGATCGCGACGCAAGAGTTGCAGGGATGAAGAAGCACTCACACACACGGGGAGAAGAGGCTCAGGAAGAAGATCGCACGCGCAAGAGGGAGGATGAGGAGTTTCGGCGCTAGGGATTTGGAAGGTAAGGTTTAGAGGGAGTTAATAGGTTGGTGGATCGGTCCACCAACCGCAATTTAATGTGATCGAACGGATCACCATTCGATCTGGGAGCACCCAGACCGATCAAGCCTCAGCCTGATCAGTCTGGCCTGGTCCTGATCGGTCGGGCGACTGATCAGGCAGGCTCCTGATCGATCGGCTGATCGATCAGGAAGCGAACAGTGGGGTTTACGCGATTTTTCGTGGGTCTCCTGATCGGTCGGTGGACCGATCTACACAGTGAGCCAGATCGGTCTGTGGACCGATCCAGGCCAACACAGAGAGATTGCAGAGGGGTATCGTAATTCGGCTAGATCGGTCAGTTAGACCGATCAGACATGCTCCTGATCGGTCCGGTGACCGATCAGGTATCAAGATTATTTCTGATACGATTTGAAATTTCAGTTTCAGACTCCCTATCGATTTCTGATAAGATCTGATGAAAATTATCGATCTTGGAAGTGATCCCTTGATTATAATTGATCCTTTAAGACGGATTAATGGTCCTTATGGGTCTAACAAATCAATTTGCTCCACCCAAGTGGAGGCAAACTCAATCACAAACATCCAATCAATTGTCACCCATGTTTGTATCAATATAAAGTCTCCAATCAAGTTTCCTTGATTGGAATGTCCATGTATGATCATGGAGCCAAGTACACATATGTTATGCATTGGTTTTCCCCATACTTGGTCAACTTAGTGATTATTATCTCGTCAACCTAATTTCTCAAGGGATGTATTGACATTTTTAGTAATTAGGTTGATCCTAGCATCTCACCCCATTTCTAGCAAATAAAAACATTTTGTTAAACCTTATAGTTTATGTGAGATGTCCCCAAGTTACCCAATTGTTGTTCCCAACAATTAGAAATAATTATGAAGGGTTTTGAATGCATTTTAATCCTATGAAGCGCGACACATTCCCAATTCCCTTCGTAAGAAGCTAAACTCATTCTTGGGCAGTGGTTTAGTGAAAATGTCCGCTAGGTTCGATTTGGACTCTACATGTGAGAGTACAATATCTCCTCTAGCAACATGATCCCTAATGAAGTGGTGACGCACTTCAATATGCTTTGTCCTAGAATGGTGGACTGGATTCTTTGTTAGGTTTATTGTGCTAATGTTGTCACACAACACTTGCACACCTTTGTAGCTTAATCCATAGTTCTCTAGTGTATGAATCATCCACAACAATTGTGATACGCTCTCTCCCATGACGATATATTCTGCCTCGGTTGTGGAGAGAGCAACACAATGTTGCTTCCGACTCGACCATTTAACTAAAGATGATCCTAAGAATTGACAACCCCCACTCGTGCTCTTTCGATCCAACTTGCACCCAGCATAGTCGGAATCGGTGTAGCCAATTAGGTCAAATGATTCGGTACGGGGGTACCAAAGACCAACTCCTATTGTGCCCTTAAGGTATCTCAAAATTCTCTTAACAGCAATTAAATGAGATTCCTTGGCACAGACTTGATACCTAGCTCACATACCCACAACAAAAAGTATATTAGGTCGGCTAGCTGTGAGGTATAGCAAACTACCTATCATGCTCCTGTATTGAGTTAGGTCAACAGGTTTACCACTCTCATCCTTGTCTAATTTTGTGTTTGTAGCCATGGGAGTGGTAACTTCCTTCGAATCACTCATGTTAAATTTTTGGAGCATCTCTTGAGTGTACTTTGATTGGTGCACATGGATCCCATCACGAGTTTGCTTGATTTCAACTCCAAGGAAGAAAGTCACTCTCCCACTAGACTCATTTCAAATTCACTCTCCATGTGTCCAATAAATTCATTTAAATAGCCCTTGTTGTTTGAGCCACAAATTATGTCATCGACATATACTTGGGCTACAAATATATTATCACCATCTTTCCTCAGAAATAGTGTAGGGTCTATTTGTCCTCTAACAAAATCTTTTTCAATTAGAAATGTCGACAACCGCTCATACCAAGCTCGAGGTGCTTGTTTAAGGCCATAGAGCGCCTTCTTGAGTTTGAACACGTGGTTTGGGAATTCGGTACTCTCAAACCCCGAAGGTTGTTCGACATAAACCTCTTCTCTAATTAAACCATTTAGAAAGGCCGATTTGACATCCATTTGATAAAGTTTGAAACCATGATGTGCTGCAATGCAAGCATCAATCGAATGGACTCTAATCGTGCCACGGGAGCGTAGGTCTCATCGTATCAAGGCCTTCAACTTGACTGTAGCCCTTGGCTACTAAGCGTGCCTTGTTTCTTATGATTTCTCCCTTATGGTTCAATTTATTTTTGAAGATCCATTTGGTTCCAATAATGGTGGTCTTCTTGGGTCTAGGGACTAAGTCCCACACTTGACTTCTTTCGAATTGACCTAGTTCATCTTGCATGGCAATGATCCAATTGGGATCATTTAATGCTTCATCAATTTTTCTAGGTTCAATTTCGGAAATTAGGGCAACTTCATTAGCCTCATTCCTAAAGAATGATCTAGTCCTAACCCCATGATGGATGTCTCCAACATTTGGTCTTGGGGATGACTAGAGGCTAACCTAGTTGTCCTTGGTGTTGGTGG
Organism: Boesenbergia rotunda; assembly: GCA_024364735.1. Lineage (NCBI taxonomy): Eukaryota > Viridiplantae > Streptophyta > Magnoliopsida > Zingiberales > Zingiberaceae > Boesenbergia > Boesenbergia rotunda. The sequence continues at coordinate 763,332 of JAGFNQ010002213.1, forward strand.
TGCTTCTTGTATGGTGTCACTAGACTCATGCTCAGCCTCAGGATCCGGCTGATCTATGGGTTGTCTAGGCTCACCGTCATCAGACTCATCACCACCATCTACAACACTTGGACTCCTATCCAAACTTAGTTTCCTAAGTTCGAATTGAATTCCTTCGACATCTTCTGATTGATCATTTGCTTTGGGAATTTCCTCAAAAACAACATCAGTAGACTCTTCAACCAATCTAGATTTCTTATTGTAGACTCTGTAAGCTTTGCTGACTAGGGAGTACCCGACCAGTATCCCTTCATCAGCTTTTGCTGTGAACTTTCCAAGATGGTCCTTGGTGTTTAGAATGAACACCTTACAACCAAACACCCTAAGATGTTTAATCGTAGGTGGTTTTCCAAACCAAAGTTCATGAGGAGTCTTTCCTAGAAATCTGTGAATGAGGACTCGGTTTTGCACGTAGCAAGCTGTGTTTACAGCTTCAGCCCACAAGTACCCCGGTAATGAGTTCTCATTGAGCATGCTTCGAGCAGCCTCTTGTAGGACTCGATTCTTCCTCTCTACAACACCATTTTGTTGTGGTGTTCTAGGAGTGGAGAACTCATGCCTATACCCTCTATCTTGACAAAACTCTAAAAATCTTTGATTTTGAAATTCACCTCCATGATCACTCCTAATTGTTTTAATTGTTGATGATTTTTCATTTTCAACCCTTCTACAAAAGGAAATAAAAACATCTAAGGTTTGGTCCTTATATTTTAGAAAATAGGTCCATGTATATCTAGTAAAATCATCAATGATAACAAAACAATATCTACTACCATTCAATGATATAATAGTGCTACAATCAAACAAGTCTATATGAAGTAAATCTAAAGCGGTAGATGTACTTACAGCGCTTTTACCTTTATGTGCAGATTTTGTTTGCTTGCCCATTTGACATGCATCACAAATCTTTTCCTTTTCATACTTGATGCTTGGTAAGCCACGAACTAATCCCTTGTTGGCCAATTTCCGGATATTCTTCATGTTCACATGTGCTAGTCTCCGGTGCCAAAGGTTAGACTCATCTTCTCTTGACATCAAACACTTAACAAGAGCATTAGTAGCAGTTTTAAATGAAACTTGATAAATGTTATCTATCCTTGTGCCTACTAGTACCGTGTCAAATGTGTCATGTTGTCTAACTAGACATTGACTTGATTTAAAATCAATTGTGTAACCCGCATCACACAATTGACTGACACATAGGAGATTAAATGTCATCCCCTTGACTAGAAGGACATTCTTAATCCTAAGACATTCGGATATTTGAATGTCTCCTATTCCTATAACCTTAAGACTACCATTGTTACCAAAGGAAACATTACCTCTACTTTTTCTTTGAAATGTAGTGAATAAGGATCTATCACCGGTCATGTGTTTGGATCACCAACTATCAACGAACAAAGTTGATAGATGCTCCCCCTCAATCACAATCTACACAATTCGAAAAATAGAAGATTTAGGTACCCAAATCTTGGGACCTAAAGCACTTATTCAGTAAGATTTAGGCACCCATGTCTTGACTACTTTCCTTTGAACCCTAGGAGTCTTAAATTGTCTAACATCAGTCCTAGACATTAAGGACACAAATGATAGTTCTTTGGGTCGGTAACTAATACCGACCCTATTGTAGACAGCCCTTTGTGCATTCAAAATCATATCTAAGGTCTTTGAGCTTGTTGAGAATTTCTCAAGAACACTCTTGAGTCTCTCAACTTCACTCTTTAATGATTTGTTCTCATCTTCTAGCATCTCTACATGAAAATCGTCAATATCCTCATCCTTAGAGGATTTCAACTGTTCAACTTCAATTTTCAATGATTTAACCTTATTTTTTGACTTTTTCAACAAATTGGTTAAACATGCAATAGTTCTATAACATTTGTCTAATTCGGGAGTGATTATCTCTTCATCATTCAAAGATGATGAAGCCGTGTTTGAGGAGTCGGTGGATTCATCACTGCTCTCTTCTCCTTCAATTGCCATGAGTGCCACATGACGTGTACTCTTCTCATCCTTCTCCTCTTCGGATGAATTTGAGGAGGATTCATCCCATGTGGCCTTCAAGGCCTTCTTCTTCTTCTTTGATTTCTCCTCCTTCTTCTTTAGCTTTAGGCAGTCCTTCTTGAAGTGCCCTTTCTTGCTACACTCATAACACGTAATGTTAGATTTATCAATCTTAACTTCACTAGGGTTACCTTTACCCATGAAGCGCCGGCTCTTCCTCATCATCCTTCTTACAAAATTTTTCATCTCGGATGAAGAAGACCCGCTGCCATCCTCCTCGAATTCGGACTCGGATGAGGATGAAGATGAAGAGACTTCCTTCTCCTTCTTCTTCTTGGTCTTTTCACCTGCTACAAGGGCAATCCCCTTCTCCTTGGGGCCTTTGTTAGCTATCTCATGTAGCTCCATTTCACAAAATAAATCATCAAGTTTCACAATTGATAAATCCTTAGATACCTTGTAGGCATCTACCATGGATGACCATAAGACATTTCTTGGAAAAGCTTTTAGCACATACCTTACAAGGTCGTGGTTCTCGACCTTTTCATCAATGGAATAAAGACCGTTGAGGATGTAACACCCCACTAAAATTCCCTTCAATATTATCCCTAATATTGAGTATAATTACATGAATAATAGCCATATTAAGTATGATTCATGAATGATAGTTAGAGTTGTGGAAATTTTAGCGTAAGTGTTAATGGGCCTTATATGGGCTCTAAATGGTGGAAATTCCTAATGGGTCTTAAATAGCACTTCGTTAGTTATCCTAATGGGCCCCATGAGAATAAAAGAAATAACACATCATGTAATGGGCCTTACTTTAGATGGGCTTGCAAAAGAATAAAAGAATAAAAAAAAATGAAATGATGTAGGTGCCAAGGATTTAACCTTGGACCTTAGAGATGTTGTAAGCCTTAAGAATGCATATGTAACCAATTCACCTAGCAAGGGAGTGCTATTAGGAGGATAGAGGAAATTGTAGATAGGTGTAAGGGGGATGAAGAGCCACCATGGAGGTTGAAGAGTCACCATGGAAGGTAAAGGGGTCACCATGGAAGGTGAAGAGGCATACCTTTTCATTTACTATAAGAAGATGAGGAAAAAATACCACAAGGCATCTCCTCATCCTTCTCATTGCTGAAACCTCAAGGCTCTCTCTCCATCAAAAAAAAAAAAAATTCTCTCCAAGAAGATCTAGTGAAGGCTTTGTGTTTGTGAAGCAAAGGAAGAGCCAAGGAGCAAGAAGTTCTTTCTTTCTCCTTCTAGGTGATATATATTGTTTGGGAATCTTTAGCACAAGGGTATACAACATAATAGCTTATATATGTTTTTTTCATATTCTTGTATGTTCTTGCGATGTGTTGCTAAAATCGTGAAGTTTTCCCTATAAGCAAGTTTCGGCCAAGCATGGGTTTTAGGGCCTATGTTTGTGTTTGATGCTATCTAATAACTCCAATGTTCGTTTGATGACAAGTTATGAGTTATGATGCAAAAAGATGGAGCAAAAAGACCCTTAAAAGTTTCGGCCAAGGCTCCCATGAAGCCATAGACTTTTTGACCATAAGAAGATGTTTGGGTTCTTTTTTGACTAGCTAATGGTTTTTAATTCCTTGTTAATATTTTGTTTGAGGGTTTTATATATTTTAGTCCATGTTTCCTCCTCCATACATGTTCGGTCAAAACCCTAAATAAGGGCTAAAAAAAAAGAGTTAAAGAAGCCATGTTACTTGCTAATGTTTCCTAGTGTTAGAATATATATTATATGCATGTTGTATGAATCAATTGCTCTTGTTGTTTGTCATCATCAATTGCTAACTCACTTGATGATGTCTCTTTGTAATAGGATATTCAATGTATGCATGTTGTATGAGTTGTGTGATGTTGTGTTGTGTTTTTATGCCATGATAACCCTATCTAAATATTTTGGCCAGTAGAGTATATGTTGAATTAAAGGTATCCATGTTTCATTATACCATGATAGATGAAAAAAATGGAACAAGTTCCCTAGGTGTATTATCCTTAGTTTTAAATTGAACATTATGTGTTTTATGAATCATGAATGATAAGTTGGCATGTTATGAATTTTCTTACCATGAGATTATGTTTTCTCCATAAAATGTTAATGCTTGAAAGTTATGATGATATTTATGCTTTGAATGTATGCCCATGTCATGTATGACATTATGAATAAAAGAATATCTAAAGAGCAATTTTTAAGAAATGAAAAGAAATGACGAACGCTATGCTAAAGAGCAATTGCTATGGAAAGAAAAGGAATCATGTATGCTATTTTACTTTATGTATTGGCTTGTACCGGATCTTGAGAAAGGTCCAAGGGATGGACTCCTAAGAAAGGCCCCGGTTCTGGACTACCGTAGCTGTCCCTAGGCTAAAGGTTGCCTAGTACCCTAGTAGGTCGGGATTAGCTAGCTCGCACTCTACGAAGGGATGCGCACAAATGACGAATGGGTACAAGCAAGGGATCCCAATGATGATGATATGTTAATGTTCAAGTATTATATTATATATATTTTTCAAAGAGCATCCTTAATGTTTATGCACATGTTTATGTTTAATGATATTGCATATGCTATGTTTAATGATTATGCACATGTTTATGTTTAATGATATTGCATATGCTATGTCTAATGTTTATGGACATGACTATGTTTTAATGATTATGCAAATGTTAGGTGCTTTAAGTACTTACTCATGCCATATGTCCTTAATAACGACACACATATTCATGTTTTAAGTGTTTATGCTTACGTGCTTTAGATGCTTTACGTATTTATTCATGTTATATGTTTATGTCAAATGATGTAGATTTCTACTTATATGTGATGTACGGATTTTGTGAGTAAGCAAGGGGCTTACTAAGCATTTTATGCTTATAGTCTACCTTCTTATGTTGCAGATCAAACTAAAGGTTTCTAAAGAACAGGAAGCAGCAGGAGGGCATGTGTGTGTGTGGCAGTGACTTGGTAGAACGATCCTACTGTTGTCTTTACTCTTACTTATGGACTTAATGTTGCTATTTATAAACTGCATGTGTTAGTTCTTATATTTACGCTTAATACTTGTTGGAGTTGAAGTTCTTTATGATAAACAAGCTTAATGTAAAACTATATATTCTCTTGTTAATATGCTATGCTATGATTCACATGCTTAAAATAGTTTAGTTAGAAAGAAATTTATCCAATTGCATATGTCATGATTTAGTATTATTTCCGCTGCTATATTTACGCTTCATATGCAATAATGTACGAAAGAAAAAAAAAGTAACGCGTCGTTCACATAAGGGGCGGGCGTTACAGTTTGGTATCAGAGCGAAATTGCCATCTCACTACATACACCTCAAGCCTGCATCCTGCCGTTTCCAAGTAAGATCTTACCTTACATGATTTAAGTATGTTTGTTTTATGTTTACTTATGATAGGAATGTTTCTAGACTAACCATACAAGTAGATGTGATACCCTCTATGGTTCTAGAACGATAAGAAATGTTTATGACTAAGTATACAAATACGAAATTATGGAATCATGTTGTTTACCTGGGAATGGAAACTTAGGGTAGTACCTTACCTTACCTTATAATGAAAAAAATGATACAAATGCATGTATATACATGAAAATGATAAATGATCTTATACTAGCTTATTGTTGTATTATGAAAACAGCATGGCTAGAAGAAGTACTAGAATTAATGATACCGTACCTCAGCCTGACCTGACGCACCTAGTGATAGAACTCCAGCGTCAGCTCACCGAGCAGCAGCAGACCATCAACACCTTGATGAATCAGCAAGCAAATACTACCGTTCCATCTGCGAACCAGACGGTGATACCTGTAGTGCCTCCGACTCTGCAAGCACCCCCGACAGGCCCTGCCACCGGAATGCGACCGGAAGCTTACTTAATCCAGTGGCAGAGACTGAAGCCGGAAACTTTTACGGGTGCTTGCGAACCGTGGGATGCTCAGGCCTGGCTCAAGACGGTAGAGACTACTATGGAGCTGCTGGACTGGCCGGAGCACGAGAAGGTCAAGTGTGCGTCATTCTGCCTTTCTGGCGATGCCAGAATGTGGTGGGAAAGGGTCAAGGCCAAGAGACCCGTGAACCAGATGAAATGGATGGACTTCGAATCAGAAATTTACGAGGAGTTCTTCCACACGCGGGTCACCAACAAACACTACGACGAGTTTACGGAATTCCGTCAAGGTGATCTGTCAGTCAGTGAAGCTGTCAAGAGATTCAACAGGTTGGCTCGCCTATGTCCCGAGTTGGTCAAGACGGAGAAAGAAAAGGTCTGCCTGATGCTGAAAATGTTGCGGCCCGAGATAGCTCTGAACGTGGCCGGCGGAGTTAACTGACCGCAGACCGCAGACCGCAGAGGAGCTGTTCAGTTGCGCCTTGATCACCGAGCACTATCTGAACAATATTAATCAGCAGAAGGAGATGCCAACAGAGAACAAGAACCAAGCCAACTCAGGAGGTTAGCACACGGGCACCAGCTGGAAAGGGAACCGCAACGACAAAAAGAAATGGAACAATCCTAAAGGCGGTCCAGTGAACAAGAAGCCCAAGAACAACCCGTGCGCGAAATGTGGAAATAGGCATCTTGGAGAATGTCGCAGAGGTACAAATAAATGCTACACATGTGGATTAGAAGGACACAAGGCCATCGACTGTCCTATTAAGCCTCATGCACCACCTCAGCAGCTGATCCAGCACCAGGGTGCCCCTGCACAACTGCATTATATGCAAGCTGCACTCGAAGGTCCTCAGATAAGTCAAGGCAGATTGGATGCCCCGCCAGTTATGACGAACGCTAGGGTTTTCTCACTTACAAAGGAGGACGCAGCGAATGTTTCGACGGTTGTTACAGGTCAGATTTTTATTTACAGTTAGCATGCTACTGCATTATTTGACATTGGAGTAATACATTCGTTTATTTCTATGTCTTACTCTAAGAAGATAGACATACCTCTACAAATTCTAGACTGTAAATTTCTAACAACCCTGCCTTCGGGAGAAACAATGGCATCCACCCACGTGTTGCGTGCATCACCAATCAGAATCGCAGAAAGAGATCTCTATTGCGACCTGATAGTACTCGACATGCAACATTATGATGCAATACTGGGTATGGATTTTCAGAGCAAATACGGTGCTTCTATCGAGTGCCGTAAGCGAAAAGTGGTCTTCCAGCCCGAGGCGGAACCTATGTTTGAATTCATCGGAGAGCCAAGGAAGAGAATCGGGAAATTCTTATCGGATCTAAAGTCGCAGAAGATGCTAGCGAAAGGATACACTGGTTTTATAGCATATGTGGTCAGCACCGCTTAAACAAAGGATCAGAAACTAAGTGATGTCGGAGTGATATGCAATTATCCGGAGGTATTCCCAGACGATCTACCAGGATTGGCCCCGGACAGAGAAATTGAATTTGAGATCGAACTGATTCCTGGCACTAATCCGATCTCCAAGGCACCTTACCGTATGGCGCCAGATGAATTGAAGGAGCTTCAAGGATAGCTGCAGGAGTTACTCGACAAGGGTTTTATTAGCCCGAGTCACTCTCCATGGGGAGCTCCGATACTGTTCGTGAAAAAGAAGGATGGAACTATGCGGATGTGCATAGATTATGTAATACCCCACTAAAATTCTCTTCAATATTATGCCTAATATTGAGTATAATTGCATGAATAATAGTCATATTGAGTATGATTCATGAATAATAGTTAGAGTTGTGGGAATTTTAGTGTAAGTGTTAATAGGCCTTATATCGGCTCTAAATGGTGGAAATTCCTAATGGGTCTTAAATAGCACTTCATTAGTTATCCTAATGGGCCCCATGAGGATAAAAGAAATAACACATCATGTAATGAGCCTTACTTTAGATGGGCTTGCAAAAGAATAAAAAAAATGAAATGATGTAGGTGCCAAGGATCTAACCTTGGACCTTAGAGATGTTGTAAGCCTTAAGAATGCATATGTAACCAATTCACCTAGCAAGGGAGTGCTATTAGGAGGATAAAGGAAATTGTAGATAGGTGTAAGGATAAGGGAGATGAAGAGGCACCATGGAAGATGAAGAGTCACTATGGAAGGAAAAGGGTCACCATGGAAAGTGAAGAGGCATACCTCTTTATTTACTATTCATTTACTATAAGAAGATGAGGAAAGAAAAAAAATGCCATAAGGCATCTTCTCTTCCTTCTCATTGCCGAAACCACCAAGTCCTCATTCCATCAAAAAAAAAAAAACAAAATTCTCTCCAAGAATATCTAGTGAAGGCTTTGTGTTTGTGAAGCAAAGGAAGAGCCAAGGAGCAAGAAGTTCTTTCTTTCTCCTTCTAGGTGATATATATGATTTGGGAATCTTTAGCACAAGGGTAAGACTCCCCTCACCTACAACATAATAGCTTATATACGTTTTGTTTATGTTATTGTATGATCTTGCGATGTATTGCTAAAAATCATGAAGTTTTTCTCTATGAGTGGATTTCGGCCAAGCATGGATTTAGGGCCTAGATTTGTGTTTGAGGCTATCTAATGACTCCAATGTTTTCTTGATGTTAAGTTATGAGTTATGATGAAATAAAAGATGAAGCAAAAAGACCCTTAAAAGTTTAGGCCAAGGCTCTCAAGAAGCCATAGACTTTTTGGCCATAAGAAGATGTTTGGGTTCTTTTTGACTAGCTAATGATTTTTAATTCCTTGTTAATGTTTGTTTAAGGGTTTTATATATAGTTTAGGTCATGTTTCCCCTCTGAACATGTTCGGTTAATACCCTAAATAAGGGCAAAAAATGAGTTAAAGATGCCATGTTACTTGCTAATGCTTCCTAGTGTTAGAGTATGTATTATATACATGTTGTATGAATCAATTGCTTTTGTTTTTGTCATTTTCATGTTGATAAGAAACTTAGAAGTTTCTGATCAGTTTCTTAAATTAGGTTTTAGGATGGGTTAAGGTCACTACTTCACTTGATAATGTCTCTTGGTAATAGGATATTCAATGTATGCATATTGTATGAGTTGTAAGATGTTGTGTTGTGTTTTTATGCCATGATAACCCTATCTAAATATTTTGATCAGTAGATTATATGATGAATTAAGGTTGAATTAAAGGTATCCATGTTTCATTATGTCATGATAGATGAAAAGAAAAAAAGAGTTAAAGATGTCATGTTACTTGCTATTATTTCCTAGTGTTGGAATATATATTATATGCATGTTGTATGAATCAATTGTTCTTGTTTCTTTGTCATTATCATGTTGATATGAACTTTATAAGTTTATGATCAGTACCTTAAATTGGGTTTTAGGATGGGTTAAGGTCACTACTTCACTTGATGATATATCTTGGTAATAGGATATTCAATGTATGCATGTTGCAAGAGTTGTGTGATGTTGTGTTGTGTTTTTATGCCATGATAAACCTATCTAAATGTTTTTGACCAGTAGAATATATGTGGAATTATGGTGGAATTAAAGGTATCCATGTTTCATTAAGCCATGATAGATGAAAAAAATGGAACAAGTTTCCTAGGTGTATTATCCTTAGTTTTAGATTGAACATTATGTATTTTATGAACCATGAATGATAAGTTGACATGTTATGAATTTCCTTACCATGAAATTATCTTTTCTCCATGCCATGTTCATGCTTGAAAGTTATGATGATAGTTATGTTTGAATGTATGCCCATGACATGTATGACATTATGAATAAAAGAATGTCTAAAGAGCAATTTCTAAGAAAAGAAAAGAAATGACGAACGAAATTGCTATGGAAAGAAAAGGAATGATGTATGCTATTTTACATTATGTATTGGCTTCTACCGGATCTTGAAAAAGGTCCAAAGGGTGGGCTCCTAAGCAAGGCCCCGGTTCTGGACTACCGTAGTTGTCCCTAGGCTAGAGGTTGCCTAGTACCTTAGTAGGTCGGGATTAGCTACCCCGTACTCTACTAAGGGATGCGTGTAAATGATGAATGGGTACAAGCCAGGGATCCCAATGATGATGATATGTTAATGTTCAAATATTTTATTATATATATTTTTCAAAGAGCATCCTTAATGTTTATGCACATGTTTATGTCTAATGATATTGCATATGCTATGTCTAATGTTTATGCTCATGACTATGTTTTAAAGATTATGCGAATGTTAGGTGCTTTAAGTACTTACTCATGCCATATGTCCTTAATAACGACACCCATATTCATGTTTTAAGTGTTTATGCTTACGTGCTTTAGATGCTTTAAGTATTTATTCATGTTATATATTTATATCAAATGATGTAGATTTCTACTTATATGTGATGTACGGATTTTGTGAGTAAGCAAGGAGCTTACTAAGCATTTTATGCTTATAGTCTACCTTCTTATGTTGTAGATCAAACTAAAGGTTTCTAAAGAAGGGGAAGCAGCAGGAGGGCATGTGTGTGTGTGGCAGTGACTTGGCAGAACGAACCTACTGTTGTCTTTACTCTTACTTATGGACTTATTTCTCATGGACTTAATGTTGCTACTTATAAACTGCATGTGTTAGTTCTTATGTTTACGTTTACTACTTGTTGGAGTTGAAGTTCTTTATGATATACATGCTTAATGTAGAACTATATACTCTCTTCTTAAATATGCTATGCTATGATTCACATGCTTAAAGTAGTTTAGTTAGAAAGAAATTTATCCGATTGCATATGTTCATGATTTAGTATTATTTCCGCTACTATATTTACGCTTCATATGCTATAATGTACGAAAGAAAAAAAAGGTAACGCGTCGCTCACGTAAGGGGCGGGCGTTACAGATTATCGAGCTCTAAATAATGTGACGATTAAGAACAGGTATCCCCTCCCAAGGATCGATGACCTGTTCGACCAACTGAAGGTAGCTACCGTCTTTTCGAAGATTGATCTTAGATCTGGTTACCATCAAGTTAAAGTGAAACCAGACGATATTCTGAAGACGGCTTTCCGGACTTGATACAGACACTTTGAATTCGTCGTCATGCCCTTCGGAGTAACTAATGCTCCCGCTATGTTTATGGACCTGATGAATCGGGTATTCTCGGCATTCCTTGACAAGTTTGTGATTGTCTTCATCGATGATATCTTCATCTATTCGAGAGATCGAGAAGAGCACGCTGAACACTTGAAGATGGTATTACAGATCCTTCGGGAAAAGAAGTTATATGCCAAGTTCTCCAAATGCGAATTTTGGCTCGATCAAGTGGCTTTTCTAGGTCATATTATTTGCAAGGACGGAGTCATGGTGGACCCGAAGAAAATCGAGGCCGTGAGTAACTGGAACAGGCCGAAGAATGCTAGCGAAGTCAGGAGTTTTCTCGGACTAGCGGGCTATTACCGGAAATTCGTGGAAGACTTCTCCAGAATCGCAGCACCTATGACGGTCCTCACCAGGAAGAACCAGAAGTACGTATGGACAGAAGAATGCGAGAGGAGTTTCTTGGAGCTGAAAAGGAGACTTACAAGTGCTCCAATCCTTACTCTTCCCGAAGATGACAAGAGCTTCGACATGTACAGCGATGCCTCCAAACTGGGACTCGGAGCTGTACTTATGCAGAGTGGTAAAGTTATTGCCTATGCCTCTAGGAAACTCAAAGAACATGAAAGGAACTATCCCACTCACGATTTAGAGTTAGCAGCCGTGGTCTTTGCTCTGAAGGTATGGAGACACTATCTATACGGTGCACAGTGCAAGATATATACAGATCACCAGAGTCTGCGATATTTCTTCACTCAGAAGGACCTTAACATGCGACAACGCAGATGGCTCGAACTGGTAAACGACTATGACTGCGAGATCTTTTATCATCCAGGCAGGGCGAACAAAGTGGCCGATGCACTCAGCAGGAAGTCCAATGTTGCCTTGATGTCCTTATCAGTATTATCTCGACCGCTGGAAAAGGAAATTGTGAACTACAGAATCGAGATTATTTCCAGACGACTTTCGACCATGGCAATCGTACCGGCACTATTCGACGACATACTAGACAAGCAGAATGATGATCCAAGCCTCCAGAAGATTAAGCAGGATATTCTAGAAGGAAAAGGCGAGGGTTTTCATATCGCCGATAACGGAGTAGTATACCTTAGGGATCGTCTATGTATCCCTAATGATCCGGAGCTACGCAAGAAGGTACTGGAGGAGGCTCATGGAACCCCTTATTCTATGCACCCGGGATCTACCAAGATGTATCAAGATCTGAAAACAAGATTTTGGTGGCTCTGTATGAAGAGGGACGCAGCTCAGCATGTCAGTACCTGCCTGACCTGCCAGCAAGTTAAAGCAGAGCACCAGAGACCCGGAGGAGTTCTGCAACCGATCCAAATTCCGGAGTGGAAATGGGAAGACATCTCTATGGATTTCATCTCAGGACTTCCCAGGACCACGAACGGATACGACACTATATGGGTTATCGTCGACAGATTGACGAAATCGGCACATTTCTTAGCGATCAAGATGACCTATTCAGTCGAGCAACTAGCTCAACTATATGCTAAGGAAATTATCAGACTACATGGTATTTCCAAGACCATCATTTCAGATAGGGATGGTCATTTCCCCTCATAGTTTTGGGAATGCATTCATAAAGCTCTCGGCACGAAGCTGCGATTCAATACCGCCTTTCATCCTCAGACAGATGGGCAAATGGAAAGGGTGAACCAAGTACTGGAAGACATGTTACGAGCTTGTGCCCTGGATTTCAAAGGGAGCTGGTGCCGATATTTATGCTTAGTGGAGTTCGCTTATAATAATATCTACCAAGCTACTATTAGAATGACACCTTATGAACCTTTGTATGGGAGGAGATGTAGATCTCGATCTGTTGGTACGAAGGAGGCGAAAAGAAAGAGATGGGACTTCAGACGGATTTCATCGACGACACCACCCGAGCTATACAGAATATCCGCCAAAGAATAGAGACTGCTCAGAGCCGGCAGAAGAATTATGCGTATCAGCGACGTAGGCCTTTGGAATTCAGTGTCGGGGATTTGGTGTTCCTCCGAGTGGTTCCTATGAAAGGAGTAATGAGATTCGGGAAGAAAGGAAAGCTAAGTCCGCGCTATGTGGGACCGTACAAGATCCTGAACAGAATTGGCAAGGTGGCTTATGAGCTCGAGCTACCTCAGGAGATGTCATCAATCCACAACGTGTTCCACGTATCGATGCTCAAGAAATGTATTCCCAATGTAGACTAAGTGATGGAGCCGCAGGCCGTACAAATCCAGGAGGACCTGAGTTATGAAAGCAAACCCATACGGATCCTGGATCGAGATGTCAAGAGACTGAGGAACAAAGATGTACCCTTAGTCAAGGTCTTGTGGCAAAGTCAACAATCTGAAGAAGCTACCTGGGAACGCGAGGACGATATGAAACAAAAGTTTCCGGAGCTATTTTAAGTTCGAGGACGAACTTCCCAGAAGGTATGCAGGATTGTAACACCCTACTAAAATTCCCTTCAATATTATCCCTAATATTGAGTATAATTGCATGAATAATAGCCATATTGAGTATGATTCATGAATGATAGTTAGAGTTGTGAGAATTTTAGTGTAAGTGTTAATGGGCCTTATATGGGCTTTAAATGGTGGAAATTCCTAATGGATCTTAAATAGTACTTCGTTAGTTATCCTAATGGGCCCCATGAGAATAAAAGAAATAACACATCATGTAATGGGCCTTACTTTAGATGGGCTTGCAAAAGAATAAAAGAATAAAAAAAAATGAAATGATGTTGGTGCCAAGGATTTAACCTTGGACCTTAGAGATGTTGTAAGCCTTAAGAATGCATATGTAACCAATTTACCTAGCAAGGGAGTGCTATTAGGAGGATAGAGGAAATTGTAGATAGGTGTAAGGGGGATGAAGAGCCACCATGGAGGATGAAGAGTCACCATGGAAGGTAAAGGGGTCACCATGGAAGGTGAAGAGGCATACCTTTTCATTTACTATAAGAAGATGAGGAAAAATTGCCACAAGGCATCTCGTCATCCTTCTCATTGCCGAAACCTCAAAGCTCTCTCTCCATCAAAAAAAAAAAATCTCTCCAAGAAGATCTAGTGAAGGCTTTGTGTTTGTGAAGCAAAGGAAGAGCCAAGGAGCAAGATGTTCTTTCTTTCTCCTTCTAGGTGATATATATTGTTTGGGAATCTTTAGAACAAGGGTAAGACTCCCCTCACCTGCAACATAATAGCTTATATATGTTTTTTTCATGTTCTTGTATGTTCTTGCGATGCGTTGCTAAAATCGTGAAGTTTTCCCTATAAGCAAGTTTCGGCCAAGCATGGGTTTTAGGGCCTATGTTTGTGTTTGATGTTATCTAATGACTCCAATGTTCATTTGATGACATGCTATGAGTTATGATGCAAAAAGATGGAGCAAAAAGACCCTTAAAAGTTTTGGCCAAGGCTCCCATGAAGCCATAGACTTTTTGGCCATAAGAAGATGTTTGAGTTCCTTTTTGACTAGCTAATGGTTTTTAATTCCTTGTTAATGTTTTGTTTGAGGGTTTTATATATTTTGGGCCATGTTTCCTCCTCCGTACATGTTCAATCAAAACCCTAAATAAGGGCTAAAAAAAAAGTTAAAGATGCCATGTTACTTGCTAATGTTTCCTAGTGTTAGAATATATATTATATGCATGTTGTATGAATCAATTACTCTTGTTGTTTGTCATTTTCATGATGATATGAACCTTAGAAATTTCTGATCAGTATCTTAAATTAGGTTTTAGGATGAGTTAAGGTCACTACCTCACTTGATGATGTCTCTTTGTAATAGGATATTAAATGTATGCATGTTGTATGAGTTGTGTGATGTTGTGTTGTGTTTTTATGCCATGATAACCCTATCTAAATGATTTGACCAGTAGAGTATATGTTGAATTATGGTTGAATTAAAGGTATCCATGTTTCATTATGCCATGATAGATGAAAAAAATGGAACAAGTTCCCTATGTGTATTATCCTTAGTTTTAAATTGAACATTATGTGTTTTATGAATCATGAATGATAAGTTTGCATGTTATGAATTTTCATACCATGAGATTATGTTTTGTCCATGCCATGTTTATGCTTGAAAGTTATGATGATATTTATGCTTTGAATGTATGCCCATGACATGTATGACATTATGAATAAAAGAATATCTAAAGAGCAATGTTTAAGAAAAGAAAAAAAATGACGAACGCTATGCTAAAGAGCAATTGCTATGGAAAGAAAAGGAATCACGTATGCTATTTTACTTTATGTATTGGCTTGTACCAGATCTTGAAAAAGGTCCAAGGGATGGGCTCCTAAGCAAGGCCCCGGTTCTGGACTACCGTAGCTGTCCCTAGGCTAAAGGTTGCCTTGTACCCTAGTAGGTCGGGATTAGCTACCTCACACTCTACGAAGCGATACGCGCAAATGACGAATGGGTACAAGCCAGGGATCCCAATGATGATGATATGTTAATGTTCAAGTATTATGTTATATATATTTTTCAAAGAGCATCCTTAATGTTTATGCACATGTTTATGTTTAATAATATTGCATATGCTATGTTTAATGTTTATGCACATGTTTATGTTTGATGATATTGCATATGCTATGTCTAATGTTTATGCACATGACTATGTTTTAAAGATTATGCGAATGTTAGGTGCTTTAAGTACTTACTCATGCCATATGTCCTTAATAACGACACACATATTCATGTTTTAAGTGTTTAAGCTTACGTGCTTTAGATGCTTTAAGTATTTATTCATGTTACATGTTTATGTCAAATGATGTAGATTTCTACTTATATGTGATGTACGGATTTTGTGAGTAAGCAAGGGGCTTACTAAGCATTTTATGCTTATAGTCCACGTTCTTATGTTGCAGATCAAACTAAAGGTTTCTAAAGAACAGGAAGCAGCAGGAGGGCATGTGTGTGTGTGGCAATGACTTGGCAGAACGTTCCTACTGTTGTTTTTACTCTTACTTATGGACTTAATGTTGCTATATATATACTGCATGTGTTAGTTCTTATATTTACGCTTACTACTTGTTGGAGTTGAAGTTCTTTATGATATACATGCTTAATGTAGAACTATATACTCTCTTATTAAATATGCTATGCTATGATTCACATGCTTAAAGTAGTTTAGTTAGAAAGAAATTTATCCGATTGCATATGTTAATGATTTAGTATTATTTCTGCTGCTATATTTATGCTTCATATGCAATAATGTACGAAAGAAAAAAAAAGTAACGCGTCGCTCACGTAAGGGGCGGGCGTTACAGAGGACTTCTTTGAACCTACTATGAAGTTCACTCACCGTTTCACTCTCCTTCATGGAGAGGTTTTGTAATTGGTTGATAAACAAGTCCCTCTTGGTGATTCTCGAGTCTCGGGTGCCCTCATGGAGTTCCATGAGTTTATTCCACAAATCCTTTGCACTTGTAAAGGGACCAACCTTGATTAGTTGGTCTTTGTTCATTCCACATTGCAAAGTCACTACCTCCTTCACATCGACTTCACCTTTTCGTGTTTGCTCCGCCGACCACCGTGAAGACTCCAATTCTTTACCCTTCGCGTCTCTTGGAGGAGTGAAGCCCTCCTTCACGGAGAACCACATTCCGATGTGGGTCTTGAGATAGTATTCCATGCGAGACCTCCAATATTGGAAATCGGAACCATCGAAGAAGGGAGGTCGGGTGGTGCTAAATCCTTCTCTCAAAGCCATCGTTGACATCTCTCGGTTGTTAATTCGCTTGAACAGAGCCCCAAGCTCTGATACCACTTGTTGGAACTTGGATGGCTAGAGAGAGGGGGAGGGGTGAATATAGCCAAACACAAACTTCTTTCACTTTAGGGTTTCTCTGCACTTCACGGTTAGTAGCACAACAACGGAAACAATGGAAACAGAGAAATGCAGAAACGCAGAAAACAAAAACAAACTAAAGCAACAAACAAGATCGCTAACAAGGAGGGTTTACAAGGTTCGGGGATAACTTGCCCCTACTCCTTGGCGTGCCCGTGAGGTGGGCGATCCCTTGATCGTCGGCAGATCAAGCCCCGGAAAATCCGGATTTCAAATGGAACCTCCTTCTCGGTGGAGAAACCTCTCCATAGCGTTTCACAGAAATAATGAAGTTAAGAACAGTGAAACAAGAATGCTTACAAAGCACTAGGAACCAAAGGAACACAAGAGAACTTCTCCCGAACTCCACTCAGCACAGATCTCACGCAAGAACTCCCTTCATCGTGTCTTCTTGCTGATGGACTCGTCAAGCTTCTTGTTTCCTCCAAGTGCTCAAGTATCAGTATGTTGCTCTAAGAATCAGAGTGTTTGCAAAGTGATGGAGCAAAGCTTGTCGCAAGAAGTGATCCCCTGTCTGAGGCTTCATCCTACCAAGCCCTTAAGCCTCTCCCACTGATCGCCAGGTCACAGCCACCTCTCTGCAGCTCCCAGCTGCTCAACTGCAACTGCTCACCTACCACTGAGCTCTCCTGGACTCCCTAAGCTTCCCTCAGACGAGCCCCAGTCAGCAGCTCCAGCAGCGCCAGCATCCGTTGCCACCTATGATGGAAACCTGCCCAATCTGACGTAGCAAAAGCCTCAGTTTGACTCCCTTGAAGTAAACCTGAGTAACCTGTACACTTAGCAGCTCATTAGCTCAGCAAATCAATGGAGTATCAACAATCAGAAGTTAGGAGCAGAGATCAGTCAAGAATCAGCAGAGAAATAGACGTAATCAGAGCTCTGACAGCGTTTTTGAATTAAAGCTGCCTGCTGCTGATCAGTCATTGGACCGATCAGAGGGACTCCTGATCGGTCGCCAGACCGATCAGACTGGGTTCAGACCATTCAGGCTCCATCTTGATCGTTCCCCAACGCGTAATTAGAAATCGCAACTTCTCCTGGATCGATCACCAGACCATTCCCAAGTCGTGGATCGGTCACCAGACCGATCCACCCCTTTGCAGGGTGATTTCCAAGCTTTGCAGTCCAAACCTCCTGATCGGTCCCCAGACCGATCAGGATGTGGCCTAATCGGACTAGTGACCGATCAGGCCACCCTCCGACCGATCAGGCTCTAACCTGATCGGTTATAGTGAGAAGTCTGCGACGTTTGATCGTTCACCAGAACGATCCAAACAGTATCCCTAATCCATCACCAGACTGATCAGGAGTCGATCAGTAAGGTTCCCAAACTCACTGTATGCTCCCTGATCGGTCACTAGACCGATCAGGAGACGATCAGTAGGTTTGCCAAAGTCACCGTATGTTCCCTGATCGGTCACCAGACTGATCAGACATCGCTGGATCCGTCACCAGACCGATCTACGAGGGATCTCCGTGCCAACTCCCCTGATTGGTCACCAGACTGATCCAGTCAAGGCCAAACCCACTCTAAGTCAAGAGAACTGGCTCCCAGCCTCCCCTGACTCGTGCTCAATCCCCCGGACCAAGACTCCATGCCCAGTCTCACTCACCGGGACTTCAACCTAGCCCTCCAAGCTAGGACCTGACCCTCCAAGCCAGGGTTTCATCCAGATAGCCCTCCACGCTAGTACTTGACCGTCCAAGCCAAGATTTCATCCAACCTAGCCCTCCAAGCTAGGACCTGACCCTCCAAGCCAGGGTTTCATCCACCTAGCCCTCCAGGCTAGGACTTGACCCTCCAAGCCAGGATTTCATCCAACCTAGCCCTCCAGGCTAGGACCTGACCCTCCAAGCTAGGGTTTTATCCACCTAGCCTTCCAGGCTAGGACTTTTCCACACCTAACCCTCCACGTTAGGACTTTCCACACCTAGCCCTCCAGGCTAGGACTTTTCACTCCTAGCCCTCCAAGTTAGGACTTTTCACACCTAACCCTCCAAGTTTGGACTTTTTACACACTTAGCCCTCCAAGCTAGGACTTTTCACTCATCCAAAGCCCAATCCCCGACCAGGACTTAATCATAATCATTTCATCAACCTAAACTAAAATCGGTGTCAACACCAAAACAACAATCAGGGTCAGACTGCATCAATATTAACAATCAAATTTAACTCACTTTCAAAGGATTCTAAAATGACATAATGAAAATCTAGAGGAATATATTTATTCCAAATCATGCAAGAAATAAGATGCCAAAAAGGATAAAATGGTATCTACAATGAATCTGTATTCACTCTACACTACCTAAGCATTTATTAGCAAGAACTCACTGTAAAAGAAAAATTTACTGCTAGAAAACATAAAGATGGTATATGCAATGAAATAAAAGTGTAAGAAAAATCAAACTCCCCTTTAGGTTGGGTAGATAGTATCTTTAATATCCAATCCATCCACATCTAGCTCCTTCACTTGTTCAAAATATTTCTTGACCCGGTGGCCATTAACTTTCCATATAAGATTATTAGCCTCATCCTTAATCTCAATAACACTAAAAGGAAAAACATTAGTAACAAGAAATGGACCTTCTCATCTAGACCTCAACTTACCTTTAATTAATTTGAGCCTTGATTTGTACAAAAAAACTTTGTCGCCAATTTGAAACTCCTTCACTATATGCTTATCATGAAAGTTCTTAGTCTTCTCTTTGTAAATCCTTGAGTTTTCATATACTTCTAATCTTATCTCCTCAAGTTCTTGAAGTTATAGTTTCCTTTCTTCTCCCACTTTATTTGCATCAAAATTACAAGCTTTCACCGCCCAATAAGCTCTATGCTCTATCTCCACGGGTAAATGACAAGCTTTTCCATAAACAAGCCGGTAGGGAGACATTCCAATAGGTGCCTTATAGCTTTTCCATAATCAAGTCTTTTGCTCCAATCTTTTCTACTAGGCCCCACGGTCTTCTCCAAGATTGCCTTAATCTCTCTATTTGATACCTCGGCTTGTCCATTAGTTTGGGGGTGGTAAGAAGTAGACACTTTATGCATAACCCCATATTTGTTGAGTAAAGCCTTCATGTGCTTGTTGCAAAAATGTGAACCTTGATCACTTATAATAGCTCTTGGAATTCCAAACCTACAAAAAATGTGTGACCTAACAAAACTCACAACAACAAATGAATCGTCAGTCCTGGAGGGAATGACCTCCACCCATTTAGATACATAATCAACAGTAAGTAATATATACAAAAATCCACAAGATGCAGGAAAAGGTCCTATAAAGTTTATCCCCCATACATAAAAAATTTCACAAAAAAGCATAGTTTGTTGGGGCAATTCATTCCTAGCTCCTATGTTTCCTGTCCTCTGACATCTATCACAGTTTTTATAAAATAAATAAGTATCATGAAATAAAGTAGGCCAATATAATCCACACTCTAAAACCTTCCTAGCATCCTCTGTGGACCAAAATGTCCTCCACAGGCTGACGAATGGCAAATTGTAAGAACTGAGTGAAACTCATGATCAGGTATGTATCTTCTAATTATTTGATCACTACAAAATTTCCTCAAGTAAGGATCATCCCGCACATAGAATTTAGCATCACTCTTAAATTTATCTTTCTGAGACTTAGTAAATTATGCAGGAAAAACATTAGCTACTAAATAGTTAACTAGATCTGCATACCATGGCAACTCACCATGCACCCCTAAAAGGTGATCATCTCTAAAATCATCATCAATGGTGGTAGGGTGTCCATCTCCCTCTATCTTGCTCAAATGATCTGCCACCAAGTTCTCCTTACCACTCCTATCTCGAATCTCCAAATCAAACTCTTGAAGTAGAAGCATCCATCTAATCAATCTGGGCTTTGCATTCGGCTTCTTCAGAAGATACATCAAGGCTGCATGATCAGAAAATACAATCACATGAGAACATAGCAAATATGATCTAAATCTATCCAAAGCAAAAATAATAGAAAGGAGCTCTTTTTCTGTGGTGGTGTAGTTAGCCTGAGCAGCATCTAAAGTCTTGGAAGCATAGCAAATAACATGTGACGCTCCATCTACCCTCTATGCAAGTACAACTCCTACAACAAAATTTGAAGCGTCACACATCAACTCAAAAGGTAAAGTCCAATCAGGAGGCCTAATAATAGGAGTTGAAATAAGAGCCTCCCTCAATCTATGAAAAACTTCCTTGCATTTTTCATCGAAGCAAAAATTCACATCCTTCTGCAAATGTCTAGTCAAAGGGCGAGCAATCTCACTGAAGTCTCTAATAAATCCCCTATAAAATATTGCATGGCCAAGGAAAGCTCGAACATCCCATACACATACGGGGTATGATAAAAAAGATATAACACTAACTTTAGCAGGATCTACTTCAATGCCTTTCCTAGAGACTATATGTCCTAAAATAATCCCATGCTCTACCATAAAATGACATTTTCCAAAATTCAAGACAAGATTAGTTTCAATGCATCTATGTAGTACCCTAGACAAATTATTCAAACAAGTATCAAATGATGTGCCAAATACAGAAAAATCATCCATAAATATTTCCATGCAGTGTTCTAATAACTCACCAAAAATACTCACCATACACCGCTGGAAAGTCCCTAGGGCATTGTAAAGCCCAAATGACATACGTCGATAAGCAAATGTACCGAAAAGACAAGTGAAAGTGGTCTTCTCCTGATCCGCCGGGTCTATACAAATCTGAAAATATCCTGAATATTCATCTAGAAAGCAATAATGAGACTTCCCTGCCAACCTCTCTAACATCTGATCAATAAAAGGCAAGGGATAGTGATCATTCCTCGTTACTTGGTTCAACTTCCTGTAATCTATACAAACTCTCCATGAATTCTTCACCCTGGTCGGTGCTAACTCATTACTCTCATTCTCCACCACTGTCACTCCTGACTTCTTAGGAACCACATGAATAGGACTAACCCACTTATTGTCAGAAATAGGGTATATAATGCCTGCCTGTAAAAGTCTAGTCACCTCTTTCTTCACAACATCTAGAATCAGTGGGTTTAACCTTCTCTGTGGCTGCCTAACTGGCTTCACATTCTCCTTTAAAAATATCCTGTGCATACAAATAGCGGGGCTAATACCAGGTATGCCAGCTAATGTCCACCCGATAGCTCTCTTATGCTGCCTCAGAACTTGCAATAATTTGTCCTCTTGCTTTGAATCCAAGTTTCAGGCAATGATAACAGGTAGACATTGCTCCTCTCCCAAATAAGCATACTTCAAATGTTCTGGCAATGATTTTAACTCTATCTGTGACTGCTCGGTAGATATGGGTGATCCCTAGGGCTAAGTGCAATCCCCTACACTCTCAAACCTATCCTCTGAATCTCCTGACATGTCAATCAATATAGGTGATCCCTAGGGCTCTGTGCAATCTCCTACACCTATAGAATCGTCTCCAATTGCGAGTGAATCAGATACAATCTTCAAATCAGCCCCCTCTATAGCTAATGCATCCTCAGCCTCATCTGAAATAAAATATCCTCTGTGAATACCAAGTGAAACTCTATCAGCAAGTAAATCTGCATCATCTAACTCATCTAAAATATCCATGCTCATGACAGAATGATCCTCTCTGGGGTGTTTCATAGCATCAAAAATACTGAACTGCACCACTGTGTCTCCTATCTCCATAGAAAGTGTGCCTGTATATACATCAATCTTCGTCCTTGCAGTCTTCAAGAATGGTCTCCCAAGAATAAGTGGAGGCCTATGTGCTAGATAATCCCCCTCCATGTCTAGGATATAGAAGTCCGCAGGAAAAATCAACCCCTTCACCTTCACTAATACATCTTCAATGATTCCAACTGGGTGAGTCTGACTCCTATCAACTAACTGAATAACCAGTCCTGTAGGCTGCATAGGTCCAATTCCAAGCATATGAAAAACTGATCTAGGCATCACATTAATAGAAGCTCCCAAAT